>VWZV01010512.1:100303-253477 GCA_013397155.1 Irena cyanogastra | reverse complement strand
AAAAAAAAACAAAAAAAAAAAAAAAAAAAAAAAAAAAAAAAAAAAAAAAAAATTCTGGTCTTCCAGTTTCGGGTGATGTACATTATAAACAAAAGGAAGACTGTGTACCTTCAGTACTAGAAAAATAATGCAGGTGGAATTCAACATCAAAAGGGGTTACATTAACCTAGTTACCAGACAAAGTATTAGGAAGACATTGCTTTAAAGCACATTCTCCTGTCTTGCAAATACAGTCCTATTTTATTACTGGTTAATGCATCTCTTACACTAAAGTGTCAAAAGACACGAGGTTGGCCCATGGTTACGTTATACATGACAACAGGACAAAATCTGCATTATCATCTTCAAAATTAGAAAGCATACACTTCACAACAATTACTGGAAAGCATTAATCATCAGAAGTACTAAATAATGAGGAATAATTTAAAAAGTGAAAGATAATACCATAACTTGCCTTATGTAGTGCACTCAGATCAGTCTTTAGGCCATAAAGCAAGCAACAACAGGTTCAATTTAAACTCTTCCCATGACAAGGATAGTAAAACATCATGTACATTAAATCAAAATAATTTGCATCAAGTGAATGGTTTTTTCATACACTACGTGTATGTTAAATCTAAAGGCCACACAAAGCTAACATATTTTTAAATGATCTAGAAAAATTATAAATACATAAAATCACTTCCTAAGCTTTCAGGCCTCACAGTCTATCCAAGCTAGCCTCTTGTAAATATACCTGTAAATATATTAACTACCTGATCCTTCAGGAGAATGAAGATTGACACTTCTTTGCAAAAAGAGAGGCACCCAAGTCATTAAATTTCAAAAATGAAACACCACTGACGTTGAAAGTGCATAGTCTGATAATACTTTGTTTACTCTGTACTGGACTTTCAACTTCAGAATACACGCCAGTCATTCCAGAAATATTCCATTCCGGCTGATAAAAGATAATTTAAGATTCATTATATAGTAGTAATAACTAATCCCAATGGCTTTCTTTTTTTTTTTAACTTGTTGGTTTTGAGAACCTTCTGAAGATTTTGCACACATTCAAGTTGAACAGATATAAACAATATCAAAACAGAAAGCTAATTCAGCTAATTTCATTTAAGCTAATTACAAGGATAGTGCTTTTGGAGGTTTGCTTTCTCTTTTATTTTTAACTAGAACATCTCTGATTTTCACTGTTTCACTAACTAAGTGGAATGCTGCACTAACAACTGGATAGCAGTTAACAGAGCATTCTTCATAAAGACACTGTATATTTCACTTTAACAACTGTGATGTGGACATGTGGTTCCTCTTGAAAATTTCACTCATTTCCCTGTTTCCATTTTCTGCTCGGCAAGTTACCAAAAAGGAAAAAACACTCCTACTTTTCTATGGGACCCTCCTCCTTCCATGTAATTGCTGAAAATGACACTTCTCACTTTTTCTGTGCTTCATAGAAAGTATCTCGGAAGTCTCTAATCCAGAACTGAACGTTTCTTCATGAAAATGATTCTTTCCTTCCAGCCTAGGCAAGAATTTGTTTGTGGCACTCACATCTATCTGACAAACAGCCTTTCAGTTCCACAGAACTGATCATACCACTAAGTTACTTATTAATAGACACAACAGAGTAGAGGTGAAAGAAAAAGTGATCTTCTCTTATCCAGCTTCAGTAGAACTGTTCTCCTGACCTGTGACACACTCAATAAAGATTCAGGCAGTATTATTGCTTTGCAAGGTTACTAGTGACTGAAAACTTCCGACTTCCCTCCTCCACACCTAAATAAAATGCACCCCTTTAATAGACAGAACTATCTATTAGAAGACACAACTACTGTTGACTAAACACCAGAGTACCAGAAATGTGCACTGATACACACGACTTGCAGAATGCTTCACCAGGAACAGTGTGCAACCACCCATGTTTCTGTCAAAGCCACTCAGACCCACATGTTCAAGTAGAAGGTCATGCTCTTGAGTCATGCATTAAAGATCTAAGTGACAACTTCCTTCGAGAACAGAGATTTGTATGGCATTTTTATTTAAAGCCATAGAACAACCTAATGAGTTTTTTCATGACAGGGAAATTTTTTAAAATGCACTATAAACCACATTTGTGCTAAGTCTTTAGTCACCTCTGAAGGAGAACGATTACTGACACCTTGGAAGTCCAAACCTGCATTGGTGTATTAAAACAAATTCTAACAATGATTAACTCAATTTTAAGTCGTGAAACAAGATCACAGTGATCCTTCTAGCAAGGAGCAGAGCAAGAAGCAAAATTAGTAAGGACAAGTAGGTGTTTAGCATGTTTGGGGATTTTGTGTTTGTTTTTCTTACATCTAGTCTCCAGTGATCTTTATATATACAAAATCAGCCCAAGCATGGTTTAGTGGTGGACTTGACAATACTAAGTTAATGGCTGGACTCGATCTTAAAGGTCTTTTCCAACCTAAACGATACTATGATTCTATAAATAAAGACAGCTTGGAATGCTTGGCTTCTGGCATAGAATCAAAAATCCTATGCAAGATGCCTCACCACTATACAGGCATGAACCAGGCAAGTCAGGATGAAATTAAGAACAACCACACACGAGCGAGAAACTGCTGAGGAACTGCCAACAGTGCAATACCAAAGACTGAGGCTCTAAGTCCAGACACAATCCACAAGTATTGTACCTCCCACAGAACAACTGGGAGAAATCTCCCTGGGCAGCCAACAGTCCTTGCTTCTGCAGGAATCTAGAGTAGATATTGCATTTATTTCACATAGGGTGTCTCGTTCTTGTAGACAAAGAGTCTCAAAGTTAACACAATTTAAGAACTTCAGATCTTATCTTCAGGTACTCTCCGGCAACAATATGAGAAAACCTGAGGGAAGACTGTCATAGTCATAATGAAATGGTTTCACATTTGTTAGAGTACTTCTCTTCATACCTAATTCAATACTTCTTGTTCTAAATTACAAAAACAGTAATAAGCAATGAGCTCAGACAAAAGTAGAAAAAAATCCCATGGCATTAAAATTAAGACAATTAGTATGCAAGCAGAGTATTTCTGCAAAGCTAATAAGCTTCCCATGCCAATTTCACCTCTGGAAGATCATCATTAGGCTGTAAAAATCAGTCATGTTCCTAAGATGTCTGAAAGCATGCTGAAAACTTACTATTTTCAATACTGAGCTAGAACCCATCTCAGTTTTGTGAAGCAGCTCATCCAAATAAGTATAGGTAACACTAGTCATCTAGATATGAAAATGAAATTATTTACAAAATCATGGGGCAAAGTATTTCCTACAACAAATTCTGAAAGCCTGGACAGATGCCTTTTCATATTTGTAAGATGCAAAGAGCAACCTGGGAAGGTGTTTGTCCTTATTTTTTAAAATGCCTTTATATCCCAGAAGTAAATGAACCTTGAATTCTGCAGCAATATATACAAAACAATATGTAATCATGGTCTAGGAAGATGCATAGAAGGATGTAGCTTCTCTTCTTTCAGCAGCTCCCAACACATCCTCAATTTTATCATTTTTGCATGCTGTGGATTATGCTGTTAACTGGATCACAGAATTTACATGGATTTAATATTGCCCATCTCTGTTTTTTCATGAGTATTTTTAATGCACAATAGTTTAGCGATCTCTAAAGCTACCTAAGGATAATTCTGTCAAGAAAAGTGTTAAGGGGGAAAAAGTTCTCTGGGCTCCACTGCTTCTCTTCTGCTCTTACCAATACCATCTCTTTAAGGGACCTACAAAGAAGGAAAAAAAAGCCCACTGAGTGAAACACACAGTTCTTGAGATTGGGTCAGCTCTGTGAAAGATTCAAACAGGGACTATTCCAGGCTTAGCAAATGTATCTGTACAGAGATTAATGACTGGAACAAGTATATAAACAACACATGGGGAACTTTCCTTCTTTCAAAGAACCTGCACATTTGTTTTGCTAATGCTACCTTCTACAGGAACTCCAAGCCTGTAGTGACATCACATCTTTTTAATACTGGTGTACCACAAAGATCAATTCAGCAACTTCATAGTTAAACATAAGAGTACCTCTCCAAATCTACAGGACCTTTGACAGAGAGAAAAATCTGTCAAACATAGTTTCAATATACCTTCCCAGTGATTAAACCAATCAAATCAGCATTTTAGACAGAATATTTTACCATAACAATCAATGGAACTATTTAAAAGAAATCCACAGACATCAAAAAAGCACTAGGCTTTTTTCATCACTGATTGAAACGATACAGTTGAGCAAAACTGTCTTAGCATAATGTCCAATTTGCAAGAAGAATAAAATTCTACATACACTAAAAATGCCATATTATGAATTCTATGTTGTAAAGTTAGCATTTTTCAACATTTACTGTTGCACTCAGGAGGCAATTTAAATACATATATTGAAAGGATTTAACTGTAAAGGTGATACAGAGTAAGAATTCAACCATTTGAGATGGGACTATTTTAGCATCAATGCTTGACACATACTCATTATTTGTACTTCTAACACGATTCAATGATACAGTCTTTAAAATACAATTTTACAATGCAAATTTCCCAATTACAGTTTAAGTAAGATCCACAATTCTGAAAACATTTTTCCTTTTACCATCACCAACTGGATTTCAGAAGATGAAGTATAAGTTTGCACAGAATAATCCTTGACAAGTTTACAGTACTTCCTCAAAGAACCAGCAGAATTTTTCACAAGTCACTGATACACAACTGTTCAATAGCAGAAGTAGACACTACCAGCTCAACAACAGTTTTAGTTTGTGGGAGCAATTTTACCAGGCGTCTATAACCAAGCTCAAACATTAAGACCATGATGACATAGAATAAACTACCTTTTCTGTGCTACAGATGGCTGTTCTTAAGGTAGAAAAGTGGGAACATGATGACAGAAGATAAAATCTTCTGTATCAAGATGAAATCTACCATGTATCAAGCAACAAGGTCTACTTGGAGCTTTTCTGTGGGGAGCAAACTGTTCCTTCCTACTGGAAGAGCCAGGAAGGCAATGATTAAAGTAACTACAAGAAGTAACTTACTGCACATCTTGACTGTAAGCAGAGCACAATTCCACTTTTTTTAAATTTACTTTAACCACGACAAAAAGACACCAGGAATACCACAAGTCCTACCAACTCAGCAAACTGCTAAGTCTCTGGGAAAAGGGAAGGCAATGAGACAATCACAGCACCAGCAGCAGCAAAACACCCCATTCCAACAGTAGGCAGCGGGCTTCAGCTCCCACTATCATACCAACAAAAGTTTCTGCCAGGCACCCTACAACTGCTCCCAAAGCTTTCTGAACGGTGAAGTTATCAGAGAGGATGTAGGATGCCAATGAGCTTCCCTCCAGCCCTTTTCTGTATGTGTGTTTTAGACAGCATATTTTTCAAATCAGATCTACATTTGAGAAAAATGATCGGGTTCTATATTTAACTTCTGCAAGAGTTTTTTACATGAAAGTCCAATACTGACACAAGCAATAAAACTTAGCAGTCACAAAACCAGAGTGATGTCACTTCTTGCTCCTGTTTCTTTCTAATCCTGATCTGCTAGAAATAAACTATTCTGTTGTAATAAACAGCAGAAAACAGGAAGGTGTTTGTATACACAAACTTGGCATTCTAAATGCTTGACAGAGTACTGACACCCTCACACCATATATGACCATTCCAGCAGATGTGAAATACAATAATTAGAACAACACAATGTTAAAATTGCAATAAAGGATGATAATTCAGACAATTTTCACAGAAGATGAGAACGTCTACATGCAGTTTACCATTTATGCTATGCAAGATCACTGCATTTTTACCAGCAACCTGAGTTCTTGAACACTATAATATTTACTTAAGTAAATATAACAGTTTACTACTGTGGATAGTAATTCCCTCACCAGACTCCCTATAATACTTTTGTATAAGAAGTTTCACTTTACACATTGGTGTCTTGAAAAGACCAGAGACAATGAAGACTCAATCACCTTTTTTTAACATTTTTAAAAATTATTTTGATGCATTTTTGAGACTAGAAATTCAGTAATGAGTAAAAATTATGTGCTGTGACTATTTTTATATCATCCCTGGAATTCCTTCCCCACCCCCAGGCCTCCCTCCCCCAACGCCCCTAAAATCCAGCTAACTCATTATGATATAAGATGGCAACAAATTATTTTCCTAATATTTAAGGTGACGACAGTTTGAAATTGTTACGTATGTCGTCTTCCTCCGCACAATACAAGCACAGTGACAGCTCGCAGACCAAGACATTGCAAGAGCTCTTTACTAACAGACGGATTTTAAAAAACAAGTTCAACAAACAACCTAACATCTTACACAAAACACTTCTGCTAAAGTTGGACATAGAAAATAACTAAAACTCTTATTTGGAACAAAATAGAAAAGTGACTTTAATTGACTAAAACGTCAAAAAATATCAGTCAATATATCTGGGTCAAGTTGCATAAAAATATTCTGCAGATACTTTTCTTAGTCTTTATACAATTTTCCTATATGAAGGATTAGAAGCAACCTTTATCATTATTGAAGTTCAGTTCTTTCTCACGGGGACTCATTTGTTTAACTGCATAATTATTACTAATTTCTAGTATTAACATATAAAAACTAATATGCCATTTTCAATGGACACTTTTTTAAAGTGATGATAACACTTGCAGATTAACAAGAGAAATTTAAATCCTTTGCTAATCTGAAGAACAACTATAAAGGGCAATTATAGTGCAAGTTTCTTTACTGACATTACCTAACCTAGTAGGTATTCCTAAAGGTAGAAAACATTCCACGTGTGCACTCACTCAAAATCTGCAACTGCCAATTATCAAAGATATTTTCTGAATTCTTAAGAGGACTTACTCAATACGTCAACTTTTGTTTCATAATTTACATTTTCTGAAACAAAATTAACACTTCACACAGAAACAGGTTAAACCTGAGTACTCAGGAGTCTGGTGTCATTTCAATGTATCATTAACCCTTAGCAATAAACCAGACCTGAATCGCACCTTTTTATAAGGCTTGTTCATCTGACATTGCCTGATTCAGCTGTAAACCAACACATCTAGCAACTGCAGAGAAAGAGTGTGAAACACCGCAAAATGGCTTATTGGTGGGGCCAGAAACAGAAATTGGACATTTCTGGCTTCTGTAAGTGTTTGTCACAAGTTCTAGATTTAATCAGCAGGATCCTCAGTATGAACAGATGTTAATGAGAAGTTGTGAAATACATTATTTCAGTTCTACTTGAAAATTCCCTAATAAAATTACTGTTTAACATAACAGAAAAGGTAGAGTGTGATTATTTTGCAACCTTTGGCTTCATTTGTAACATAAGTGATTTGGATTCTTCTTCTATTAAGAAGGTGATGTAAATTACTTAACAGCTGAGATCTTTAGTACTATTCTTCCTAGTATTTACCTAACTGGCTTAGTCACTCAGATTCAACTCTGTTCCAGTTTGATAGGTCTTTACTTCCCTCTCCAGTGGCCGAAAAACATTTGAAGAAGGAACGCAAGTATGACCAGTAAAGATGAGACTAACATGGGATAAAGACCTACAATTTAAAGAACAAAGAATTAACTATTTCTAGCTAGAAAAGCCAGTTGACTCTATTGAAAACCTTAATGCTGAAGGAATAGACAAAGGACCAAATTCAAATAAAGAAGCAACCACTAAAGAAGATTAGTGGTTTGGGGGAAACAAGGCAATACCCATATATTCTGATAGCCAGAACTCTGAGACATCCTTTTGAAAAACAATGCCTCTTAAAATCAACCCCAGCAAACCATTACCTACGAAGGGCATTGCAACAGTTCACAGAGTACTTTAAACCAACAGGTGTTCTCTATACCCAGGCTTACTTTACTAAGATAGGAACAGGCTCCAACACACAGAAGTTGAAAATAGTTTATGTCAATACACCACTCCACTGTAAAAAAACTACTTTAAATTCAAACTTCAAGGCAATAGTCTCGAGATACTATGCAAGGAAGGCAGATTGAAGATTATATAAAATTTGTCAGTGTTCTCTTTCACATTATTTTTATACTCTTTCAAGAAATTAACAGCCAGTACACTGTATTGCTTTCCTTAACTGTGGTTTATCTCTTACTAATACTTTTCTCACTGTCACCACATGCTGAGTCAGAGAAGCAGTGGCAGAAGGATGCTTCACCACATATCATCTGAGTATAAAAATGAAGCCATTTTAAGAAAATATCTGAAAATGAAAACTATACGAGGGCAATAAATTAATTCCTTAGTGCCACTTACCTTTCCATTGTATGAAAGCAAAAGGCTTCTGTAACATGCATTTCTGTACAGTAATTTGAGTATCACTCATTGATATGAAAAAATCACATACCAACTTAGGTGCAGAAAAACAGCTGTGTTCCACTATCCACCACACCCACCCAAGAATGATATCAGTGTATTAAATATGGATATGTCTAGATCTTTATAGAATTTATGTGGAAAGTATTCCCTTGATTATGACCTACAATTTTGTTCTTCGAGATGGTTTATCAAGTAATTTTACCATTCCTCTAATTTAACAGGAAACTTCTCAGCAGAGAAAAGCTGATTAAAGACAATAAAATTGGAAGATTTGTTGTTCTAGACATATTGTTTCAATAAACATCTAGAATTAATAAATTAATTCTTCTTCTCTAAGGTGTTTAACAAGCTAATGTATCCATGTCTGAAGGGCACTAGGCGGAATAGACAAAAAGAGGCAATTTGTTCAGAATGGAGTGGGTGTGATTCTACAGTCTCACAAAACATCCATCCATCACATGAATGGTAATACAAAGATACTAGCCATACGAAATAGTTTACATTTGCCAAATGGAGTGTACCTGTAATCCACCAGTAAAAAATAAATTGTACTACACAGACTGCTGTTCATCTCCTTCTAAGCACCTATAGCCCAGTAAAAATATAAAATACTAGTAAAAATGATAAAATGCAGAGATAGTGTTCAAACACACAGGTGATTGTTTTCTGCCCCATAAGATAACAAATCCAAAAGAAATAAAATCTTCCAAAACAAACAGGTAAGTCGCTGGCTTCTTAAGACAATCAGCATTAATGCAGGAGAAAAATAAGTATAGCCATATGAATTTTACAAGGTCATGTGACACTCGTGTATACAGACACTCCTCCTTTCCTTCCCACCATAAATGATTTTCCCTATGCAGAAAAAATAATATACCAGTTTCATGAAAACCAACGCAGGCATCAAGCTTGCTTGGGAGGATCTTTGCAAACCAGTCTGCCTTCAGTAAGTCGTATGGCTAAAAAGCTTAACAGATTTCAGGTTTGGTGTTGGGTTTTAAATCCATCATTCCTTCTTGCACCAGAACGAGGATTTGCGCGTTTTGTTCCGCGGGTGGCAGCGCGCGTCTCGGTGATGCCTGCGCCGGGGACCCGAATGCCTGCGGCTGCACAGGGTGGAGACTCACCCAAGCTGACATTGTCTGGATGCCACACACTACATCCCTCGCGCATCCCCGGCTGACTTCCCAACCCCTTCCGAGGTATGCCTCATTCGGGGAAAACNGGCCGCGCCTCGCCCCGCCCTGCCGGGACCGGCGCCAGCCACGGGGGGCGGCGACGGCCCCGCAGCGCCGGAGCGGCCGTTGGGCTNACTTCCCAACCCCTTCCGAGGTATGCCTCATTCGGGGAAAACCCGAGGGACACACACACACACACAAGAATCCTCCACCAGTCACCAGAGCCTCTCTAGAAAAAACCACCCGATGGTGTCTGGGGCGTGGAGGGGCGCAGGGCACAAGCGCGGGCCGGTAAATGCGCGCCCCTCCCGCACCCATGCGCTCCGGTGCTCCCGCCCAGCCCCGGCGGTGGCTCGGGGGCCGAAGAGACGCGGCAGGAAACGCCGCCCGCCGGCTCCGCCACCGCCGCCCCCCAGAAAAGAGCGACACGAAGGCGGCTCCGTCACTCACCTCGCCCCAGGTCCGGGGGAGCCCCGGCGAGCAGCGGCGACGCCCCACAGAACAGAGGGGCAAGGCGCCGGGTTCGCTCCCGCTCGCTGCCGGCGGCGGCACCCGGGTCCGCTCCGCCCGCAGACCCCCTCGGCAGCGGCTGCTGCTGCTNCGCGAGCGGCCGTTGGGCACGCGGGGGCGGCTGGCGCGCGCGGAGCCGATCGATTCCCCGCGGAGCCGATCCGCCGGTGCCGAGCCCCACGGAACCCATCGATCCCTGCGGTGCGGATCCCCCGCTGCCGATCGATCCCTGCGGTGCCATTGCCCGCAGAGCGGGTCCGCCCGCGCCGGGCGGTGGCCGGCGCGCTCTCGGCGGGCGCTGCCCGCGCTCCAGGCAGCTTGGGGCTGCGGTTCAGTCCGCAGGTAAAGGCGCCGTGGGACGTTCCCTGTTCCGATCACCGAAGGTTTCTGTTGTCAGCAAATTACCAAATCCTACCGAAATCCTCGGTCATGTGTCCAGCTGACCCTGGGCAGCCGCGGACCGCGCCGCCTCGGCTACGCTCTGGCCCGGTGGAGAGTTCGCCCCCGTTTCTCATCCTACCATAGCTTCAGTGCCTAGATCACCATTTTTAAAGTTATTTACAAAACGGGATAAACACATTGCTTGCTACTGCAAGTAGTGCTATAGGAGGGGAGATTGGCTTAAATACAATTTATTGCCTTGGGGCTCCAAGCTACCGCGCAGGAGAGGTGGCACCCACGCTGCCTTCCGCCGGGAAGGTGCTTCTCCCCTGTTCTACAACCGCTGTCTATTGTGACAGAGCACAGGCATGTTTTACATCAACGTTTATCTGTCAGTATTTGACAGACAGAAAACTTCAGTCAGTTAAAGTACTGTATTTTCCATAAATGTGAACAATTATGCAAAATGACGCTTATTTTACTGCTGTAAGTACTAATTTAACATTGAGATTACAAGCTAGGTCAACAGCAACATGAAGATCAGTTTAAAATACAAGCTAGTACATGGACAAAATTATTTTCATGTGTACATACAATTAAGTAATTTGAAAAACAAAGTTCACCCATGTAATTCTAACATCTAAAATCTTAGCTATATAACTTCACTTTAACATGTAATCACTTACAAATTCTGGGCAACATAATAAAATATTGCCAATTAACAGCATTCCAGACACATTGAGATCAAAGTTATGGATGCAGAAATATATAAATTATCAATATGGAATAAGAATACATGCATTCATCACCAAGAGACTACAGTAGCCTTCTGGAGTTGCAAATGAAATATTTTTAATCCAACTGTTCAAATTCTAAGCTGCTACATTGCTTCATAGTTTGTGAAGTTCCACAATTAAGAGGTGTCTGGGCTCACATTATTTAATAAGAGTGATAAGTACTTCAGTTTTCAGTGCTGTTCTGCACTTGCTGCATATCAGCAGTGAGAGTGAGCTGGCAGAGACTACGAATCTGATGTTATCAGCAGGTTAAACTTCGTCTGGAGGTTGTATTAATCCCACCACACTTTCCTACTGATCCTCCGTGACCCCGAAGGGATTAGAATGACAACACCTCCCCCAGAAGCAGGCTTGAGATGGCCGGAGGAAGCACAGGGAGTGCATGGACAATGCAAGGAGCAACTCGAGTGTGCCACGGCCAGGTTCCTTATGGCAGCTCCATGGCAGCTGACCCAGAACAGAAGTGCTGCCAAGTCTCACGTTCTGCACCACTGCAGCTCAGCAACTGCACGGCCATGAAGTGTGCAAAGCTTCATACCCTCAACTATGAAATTCTCTCAAAAGGAAAAAGAGTCTGCAGCTGACCACTGCAAACTCTGCTTTTGGCATGTGGAAATATTATTCCCTTGTATCAAACTTGCTAAGTTGTGCCTGAGCCTGAGCAGACAATAGAGTTGATTTAATGTAGGGTAGAGATCAGAGCTAGACCATTTTAAGCTTGAGGACCAGATTGGATCTGTGTGCATCCTACAGAAGCACTAGCCAATTACAGATGTAAGTTACTAATGTAAAATCATCCCCCAGGCCAAGGAAATAGTACATACCTGCAGCAGATGTTGGGTAAGGTTTTTCAAGTAGTACAGGAAATTTAGTCATACATCTGCCAATGAAATTAACAGGCAATGAATTAGAAAAATAAGTGAAACCTTTTAAGAAGGTTAAAAGATTCACTTAAATGTATATCTACATTGAAATAAGGATAAAATGGATCATTTTTTTAATCAGGGCAATAATTCTGTGGATATTGACCCTTTCTTCTCCCCAAATGCTGCCTATCAATCTCAATTTTACTTATAGCTAAACACTGTTGGCAGCTGAGCATAATTTTGAATCCTTCAAAGGTTTTATTTTCTGTATTTAAATAATTCTGAATAAGAAAACATAAATAAGCAAAGGTTACATGGGCTTCTGGATCATTAGACAGTTGGGAGAATTTCCATGAAGGACACACCAAGCAAGGGCTGGAAATATGAGAGTTCAAAATACACGAAAAGCTCTCATCTTGATTGCATTGTTGGACCTAAGAAAGCTCAATGACTTGTGCAGTAGAAATTTCACATTTTGGTGAAGACCTACTGGGTCTGACCCAGACTGTCAATCAAAACTATATGTGTGTGCATATATATGTACATCTAAATATCCGTCCAACTATACCATTGTGGAACCTCAAGTACCTATGGTGCCTGCCATCTCTAGCAAGGAGAAGAGCAGTCTGACTCTTTTCACCTGCTTCTTTGTGAATTTCTTTTGCCGGCTACAGGGTTCAAGGCATAAAATCCTTAAAAAGCCTTTCCTGTTGATCAATAGCCTGCTCAACCTATACTGTATCCATCGCTGCTCCTCTAGCTATAATGGCATTTTCAAATGGGAATTCTGACAAAGTATTTCAGTATTTCTTAGCAACAGGTATAGCACCCATAGCCATTAACATCAATAATTCACTTTGTCCAGACTTAGGTTAAAAATGTCTTCTGAGATCTTATCTACTGTTCATAAACAAGGATGCCTTGAAGGTGTTCTGACATCACAGCAACTGGTATGACAGCAGTAGCCTGTAATAAGAATTCAGACTTGGACAGGAGCTTCTGGGGTTTCAAGCCAGCCAGCATGATACATAATCCATTGTAGAAACTCCTCATGTTCTAGGTTAAGGCCACTAAGCTTTGTCAGGGCTACTGTTCGGTGGGAAGGCTGCTGCTATTTGCATGGGGGGAACAGGTTCAGAGGAGCACCAGCACAAACACTGGAGTGAAAACACCATTCTATGGACTCATTTAATCAGTGTAAATGAGAAAAAATCTTGGCTCATTCCAGCTGAAGTACTCCTGAATTACAGTGGGATCACAGCTCTGAATCCAAAGCACAGAATGCCTGTGGATGAAAATATAACCACTCTTTTCTTTATGCACTTTCCCTTCATTCCACCTCTAAGAACTAGAGAAGCATTCATTGTCTTTCTCAGATGATGAGAGAATAAATTACTTCCTTAGAGCCAGAAAGGAAACCTTGTTCATAGCCAAGGTCTGAATTCTGCTCTCATCAATGTCAAATCAGTGCCTTGCTTGGGGTTGGGAGGGGACTTACTATTGATACTCTTTTTATGGAAATGTCAGCATTGCAGACTAGCAAATAATCTATCTATAATGTTCATTATCATTGTCAGTTCTTTTAATGAAGACTCAAATCACCCCATCACACATCTCAATAAATCAGCATGGCTAACACATGCCAAAAAAACATTTCTTCCTGACCCTCAAAGCAATCAGCTTATGCTGCTGAAGCAGGAAGCTTGTTTGTCCCCTGCATTGTTGTAATCTGGTGCATACAGCTGCAAATGTTGTCCTTCTCACAAAGCTTCTTAAATCCCTTTTTTAATTCTACTAAACTCTTTGCCTTGATGACTGCCCGTGATAATTGGATTCCATAGATAGAAAATATACTGTGTGAAATCATGTTGAAAATGTGTTCTGGAAGGTTTTGGTCTATGAATTGGGGAATAGAGCCTGCAATTAGCTGACTTCACTACACACTTGATGAAATTTCATCTTATGTGAAGTTCCCCTTGCCTCCATGATCTCTGCTACCCTCCATTACTCTTTATTCTGCACAGTTAATTTTCTGGTTCCTTTTCAAGTCCTCTGAGGCAAACCCTGGCCCTCATGAATGTATCAGAGCACCTGTGCAGCCATGCACATAAAAATAGGGAAGGAACAACACACACACAGATTGGGATCTTCCAACATACAGGGCACCACAGGGACTCTCTGGACTCTCCTCCCAGGCTGAAGTCAGTAATTGATTTTAATGGGAGCAGGGCTGAGCTAATGCTGGCGCTTTGGAAAATCCCACCCGAGGGATTCAGTGATATTGAAAGTGCTTGAGGCAGGTTAACTGCAGGCATTTCCACTAATGGGGAATGGCGCAGTTGTCTTTATTAATTTTCCTTCTCCAAAGTGCAATTAGAATGTATGTATTTTTATATCCTTGAGAACAAAATAATGTAAAATGCTTCTATTTCTAGAGACTCTTACTGAAAGGCAAATAAATGAGTGATTTTCTGCAGCACGGTTACAGGCCTTAATATGTATCACACTCCACAAGAACCTATTAATACTCTCTTGCTGCCCTTCTTTTTCCTTCAGTTCACTTAATATGATTACAAGTGAAAATAATGTCAATGGGGGTCCCAATCACAGCAGATGCACTGGCTATTTGTAAAGCAAGGTTTTTCATCATCTTCCTGGAGACAGGAGAACCAATACTTTTCTATCTAACTACCTTCAAAACTAAGAGGAAGAAATTTCAGTGGTAAAGATGAATTGGAAAATGACCATTAACATGGGGAAGAAAAGGTGGCATGAACTGGAATGTGGTGTAACCAACAGTAAGGTGGATGATGTAAGCAAATGCTAGAGGACATTGTCTCTGTTATGATCAGTTTTTGGAAAAGTCACTACAGGGTAAGTGTGGTCTAAAAAAAGGAACCAAAGCTATGGCAACCATTTTGCAAACAACTCTACAAATAAATACAGTCTTTAGCTGTCTCTGAAAACTATGAGATTATCATTCATAAAAATGCTGAGGTTCCGGCACATTATTCACTTAAAATACAAATAGTGATTCTTTTCCATACATTTATTCAAACAACACTAGAATTTTAAGCATAATGGCAAACATCACCACTTCAAAAGATCCCATTGCTATAATGTAATGGCAGAGGTGTGGTCATTAACATCACAGTGAAATGACAGCAGAGAACCAGAAGTTTGAGAACAGCTGCCTTACATAAAAGAATCAAGTCCATAATATGTTTAAAATACTGAAGGAGGTAGAGTAGCAGAATTAGGTGGGAAAAGAAACTCAGTTTGTTTCTCTTTGCTACTTCTACTTTGTGATTCAAATTTTTCCTGAAAAGTTCTTCTCAATGCAATGACCTTCTTGATATGACTATACTGACTCATTAGGTATAAAGGCTGTGCTTGTTACCAAACTGGAAGAGCCCCAGGATAACCCAGGGGCCTGCATTAGGCATTTCTCTGGGTCAGGCTGGAAAGCCCTTCTCATCTTTGGAGTTCATGTTACCTACGTTACCGTTACAGAGTAAGGCATAAAAAAAGCAACAAGTGGTCATTTACTTTTCAGATTACTTTTAACCTATTTTTACTTCCTCCATGACAACATTTCTCATTTTACACTGAAAATTCAGCTCACTTCAGAAGTGACATCTTTTGCTTACTGAGGTAGGAAGAGGGCATTTTAATGTAAATGTTGAAAATGTTGAAATGTCCTTCTACACCAAATACTTTATATGTAGTTAATGATCATTACAGAACAATTACCTGCTAGATCTGATTTAATAATTCTTAAAGTGTAAATTATTTTATCAATGTACAATAAAATAGAGTTATCTGTTACATTGCTGCCTGAGAAAGACCTGAATTTTGTATCTTCAAAAAAGATCACTGCGAAAATCCAAAAGACTACATTTCGTTTCCTTTCTTTACAGAGGGAAATTCAGTCAAACCCATTTGTGCACTGGCCATAATTGCAGGAGGAGCTTTGCATGGATGCACTGCAGCAATGTGACACAGTTTCTGGAGCTGCAGAGATAGATTGACACATCTCTGGTATACTCAGTACTGGCAGTGGTTTGTTTTTCCAGCTGCTATTAGCTGTTCATCCCTAAACATCTTCAGCTACATCTTGTCCCCAGATCTCATCCTGGAAAGTGACCTGCTCAAACGGACTTTTCATTTCACGAGACACTTGGCACTAATTCATTTGGAAGACCAGGTAGAAAACACAGCTTTCTCCAGAAGTTCTCTTATTTGCCTGTACCAAATGCTTACAGACCAGAACTATTTTTTTTCCTGTTATTTTTCTGTATATATGAAATATTTGACATATATCTTGTAAATCATACATTAGGATTTACTGGAATTTCTGTCTTGACTGCTTAAGTGACATTGGCTGGACTGTTAACGTTTTTTAAAAGAAGTAGTTTAAATTGGTGCAGTTTTTCTTTCAGTGAGTGACTAAAAATAATTGTGGGAAGTTTCAGATTCTTTTTTTGAACAGGTGTAGATAACTGGATGGTAGATTTTTGAACAGTAAATTTCAGCATTTTTATCTTTGTACTTTGAAACTTCTACAATTTATTTTAAAACTCCAATTCTGAATTGAAAAGTGGAAAGTGGAAAATAAACATTTTGGCATGTTTAATGTGATCTGTGTGATGTTTCTGGACTTATCAGAAAGAGCTGTTATGATTTTTTGAATAATTTTAGTGATGAGGTAGGAAAAATTAAATGGCACATCAGAATAACTTTGAAGATTTTTATTCAAGATTTGATGAGCAAAAATCCTCATCAGTAATTCCTTCAGAGAAAATTTCCTTCTTGAATCTTGACGTGTACTTTTGAGGTAGATGACTTGGGAGCATCTGTATAGGAAAATTCAACTGCTTTAGCTATCAATGGGATTTCTCTTAGTCTAAGATACATGTGCAGAGTTATATACAGATCACCCATACACATAATGTATGTTTGCATGTAATTTGTTCTCGAGTACTCAGGGATTACCTTTAACTAAATGAAGAGTGGGATTAAGTGAACATATGGTGTTAAGAAAGCTGAAAATAAAATCTCCCTCCATCTTACTCTACCACACTTATATTGCTCATTAGGGGATTACTTTTAAGTCTGTGTGGACAAGCTTTCTGAGGAAGGAACTGAAAGGCATAAAGTTCCACAGGTTATGAGACAAATCCTGCAAAATTATACTGTCTAAGTGAAAGGCACCTTGTCTTTTATTCAAATCTTGAAACTCATTTTTCACTTGTACTGTATCAATGTGTACACGTAGAGAAAGAGAAGAACCAGTGGATTCTTTTGTCTTGTGTAATCTCAGTTAGGTTTTCTGTAAGTCACACTACAATCATAACTGGATGTTGCCTTCTTATTAAATATCTTTTTATAAATGTGACTGGAAAGCTCATAAGCCTACACTGAAGCGACAGATTTTCAATCAGAAAAATCTATATATTTATTTTAAAAAGTTATTTGTGAAATTAGATTAGATCCTCCCAGAGGTCCATTAATGTTAACCAATTTCCCAGCCCAGTACACCCTCATCACATGAGCTTCAAATTCTTGTAAAACTCATCAAAATCTAACCATCTCTTCCGCTTCTACTGATTAGTTGCCCTCCTGTAACTACAAGCTATCTTCTCCTTTGTGTTCTCAAATAAAATCTCTGGACCAATCTATGAGGCCACTGCATGGTCCCTTACAAACCTCTTCCATATGCACTCCATTTTGACATCTGAAAATGGATAACTCTGCCAAAGCAACCAGTAGAAATACAAATGTCTTAGAGTAGCAATCTGCCAGTGCTTACAGTGCACAAAATCTATGTGTGCAACTGCCTGTTTTTATTTTTGCTATTCTTGTCCTTCCTTTCCCATTTCCTCCACAGGATATTTTTCCACTTTTTTCATTGTGTCAAAACTCATCTTAGCTCTTTAGTAAAACATATGTCCCCTGTCACATATATGTGAGTCTGGCATAAACAAGCACTGAGAGCAGAGGCAGGACCTGGATTACCATACCCCTACTGCTGCCTGTGCTGTCAATACTGGCTCAGGCAGCAGGCAGCAAATCCCACAGACCCAAGCTGCATCAGCTGTACAACAGACTGGCTGCCTAACAGCCAGTGTGCAAGCAGTACACCTGGTGCCCTCGGGCACAGTGGGCAGCTGGTCTGGTTAAAGTGGCCAGCCTGGAGACCCTCAGCTACTGAGCTACCTGGCCAGGGTGACAGCTCCTGCAGGGCTGCTTCAGAGATCCAAATAGCTCCTTCCATCTTATTCCATCAGGACAAAATTTTTGCACAGGAGCCTGAGTTCTGTACAATAATATATGGTACAAAAGAAGCCTGGTCTTTCAGGGGCTTACCTCTGGTGATTTACAAATGCATTGGAGAACATTCAAGGTGACAGGCTGTGCTAAAGTCTCACCAGAAATGGGATCTGGGCTGCAGCTGCAGGCACATCCCCAAGGCAGGTTGTGTTGTCGTGGCAGTGGAGGTGACAGCTCTGTAAGCTGGGCTGCATGTCTGATATAGCATGTCTGCATGTCTCCTCTGCTAGGACTGTGGACCAGGGGGTTGAGGGCAGGCCCTTTGCAGCTGCAGGAGGATGTGGAGAGCTCTTAACACACTGGATGTGGCAAGGTTCTTAATGCACTGGCTGCTTCCTGAGAAACTCTCCTCTACCACAGCCAACAAACAGTGGTGAGTAGGGTCTGTGCAGCTGGGCCAGGCTGGGGAAGTGAAGATTCAAACTGCAGCTGTGTCTCCTTTAAATAGTTTATGAGTGGTGCTCACTTTGGGTTTTGTTTTACAACCAAGCAGAAACCAGCCCCAGCAGCACCCCATATGTTCCCTGTCTTTTGTTTGCTTGGGCATGTTTATTGTACAGGTTTACTTAGGATCTAGCTATGACTATGGCATGGGTTTGTTGTGTACATTGTCAAAGACATGAGACCGAGCCCAACACCTGTGTTTAAAGCATTATGGCCGTGTTTGAAAAGTCAGAAAAATGGGTGTTCTGAGCTATTCTTACACCACTGTAAACAAATTTTGCTAGCTAAATAGAAATCCTGCCACTACATACAAGTGTCAGATTGCAACCAGATTCTCAGCATGCCAAGCCCACATCACTGTTGTTCTAGACTTCCCTTTCACTGAGTAACCTGGCAGTGCCTTGTGTTAAGCAGCTGATAGCAGAACTGGTGTTACCTACTCACTGCTCATCTGACTGCTCCTGTGCAGTTCCACTTTCAGAGTGTGACACTGGACTCCTAAGAATCCCAGGGCATACTGAAGGAAGAAGCATAACTTCTCTTCCAGATGGGAATGTACCCAGAGCCTGAATTACTGCTGCTCAGAAAGTTGTGTGCAGAACAGTGTATGTATTGAAGCTCAGACTTATCCCTTGGAAACAAATGTCCTCCTTTCAAAAAAGATAATTCACCTTCTACCACATCCTTTGATCTCCAAAACATCCCTAACCCCATCTCTCTGTCCCCATCTTACCCTTGCTCTCTGTAAGGCATGTCTAATCAATTTGCTGTTTCTGTTGACCCATTTTTGGACAGCTTAATATAAATCATTCACTCCAGTGTGAAGGTTCAGTCTATTTGCAACCTTCTATAGGTACTTCCCACTTCAGGATTTCAAGATCCAAATGGCTCCCTAAGTGTTGATGTATTTGCTGCCTCCTTTGAACCTAAAGAATCCACAGGTGACAACGAGATGCATGCAAGCAACACATGCTGCTAATTCTCTCTGAAAGTCTAAGGCTGAGTCCACTGAAAGCCTGTGCCATTATATGAGTATCAGTCAGAGAAGGGAAGTTTTGACAGTATTTACAACTCCAACATATAAGTGAGTGTCCTTGGAGGAAAGTATTTTGGTCACTGCTGAGCTAGTGTAAGCTACATGGGTCAAGCATATTTATTTTCCTTTGCATTAGTTGTCCCTGCAGTAGGACTGTGTTTGAACAGTTGGTAAATTCAATCTAGCATAGACCTGGCACATAGTTTCCTGCTACATCCATTCCTGCTCCTTTCTGGTCAAGTGTCATATGGGATTAGCACAATAAATCTAGACTACACCAGAGAAGCAGTGTTCATTTTAATTGTTCTAGTATTATTTGTTTGTGATGCAGTTCAAATATAGCTGGAACCCAGTGTTTGTATTCAACTTAACTATGTATTTAACTTTGCTTTTCCCACTGGAATGTGTAATCTGTACTAAAGAGAATACTTTTGTAGCACAAATTCACTTCTCTCAGTATTAACTGTTGTATAAAAATAAGGTTACCCAAGTAGTATTTTAAATTTATGTGGTGGTGTTGTTTGCTTCTGCAAAATCAGTCTTAAATGAATGCTTACCACAGCATGGAAGATAGGGCTGGAAGGGGGTAAGCCAAGGCTGCTTGAGGTTTCACTTCATGAAACTGAGTTTCTGCTGAAGCTGAAGCAGAGCTGCATAAAGCTAGAAAAGGTTTCAAACCTGGCTACTTAAAGTTAGGACTCTGTATCAATGACTAAGTGCAATGGTCTGCTTTTTCAAAATGGTTGACATTCTCACTGAAACCAATAGGCATTGCATATGCTTAACACCCTGGAAAATCAGGCCACTTATATTTAGGGATTTAAATATTTGGAGCTTAAATTTCAACTACTAGAGTTTAAGTCAGAGCATCTAAAGCCTACTTTTAAGTAGGATGTCTGATCTAGTGCTAGAGGTTACAGTTAACTAAGATAAATGATTCTTATGCTGATCCCTCCCTGTCTCCAAAAACATCACCCTTATATTGAGATACCTTAGCTGTAGCCTAGGCTGCTAACCAAGAAACTTGGTTTGAGATCTCTTCTTGGAAACCCTTTCTACAACTACGTTCTTCATAGATATTAGCACTAACAGTCAGCATTCAATTTGAATCCAATTGTTATCAAAGTGCTGTTTGGTCCATTTGGTTTAAAAGAAAATCAAAAAAGAAGAAAAAGTGGCTGTGCAGTTTCCATCCTGGGCAGAGGTACCACTGCTCTCTGCAAAGAGCTAGGTGCCTGGAGCCTCAGTGCTCTGAAGCCCTGCTCTCTGGACTTCCAAATGGGGGAAGGCTGAATTTCCCTGCTTCTAATCCATGAAACAGAAACCTTATTTGCTTCTCACTGCTTAGCCTGGGAGACTAAACAGGTGATCTGCTTTTTTGGTTAACCATTACTATATCAATTTGTTCCTCTTGAGGGTACAGAGGCACTGGTTCATATTTCCCACTCAGCTCTGAAAAAGGGTCAAGGACCACTTTGCTTCAGTCATTGAGATCTTTGTGTCTGCATTTGCACCAGGAAAAATCATTATATCACAGGGTGGAACTTGGCTTCATCTTTCTGTTTGTCACATGGGGCATTAGAAGACAGTGCTAGTAGCCACAACACTATTTCACAGTCATCATCATAGAGTCCATTCTCTCACCATTAAGGAAGAATATTGGGTTATTACTTCAAACATTCATCAAAGCATCACACACAGCTCTGCTCATGGCTACCAGTCTTGTGGAGGCAGAAACCAATCGTTGCTTGATTACTGGCCTGTGTTTAATAAGGGAGTGTAGGTAACAGGAGTATAGGACCCAGGCAAGTGTCTGCAGTGTTGTGCAGCTGGCTCACAGCCCAGCAGAAGCAGAAGCACAGCTCCAGAGATACGGGGATTGTCATTTGGTGCTAGTTTAAGTTAAAATCACAGTCACAGTTTTTCTGGAGTCTCAGTGATACTCCTGCATCTGCACAACTATCTTTACTACGAACTTCTAGCATGTAGCCCATTATTTTGCATGCTAGGATAGAAAAGGTGCCTTAAACAAATACAAGTTCTTTCAAAGAATTTACCTTATCACCAATCCTTATTTTGAAATGTTCTTGTACGCATGAGGTTCCTACACACAACATTTTCTGTTTCTGTTTATTTCTGGCCCAACCCCAAGACCTGGTGGTCACGGCCTGCTCTCTCTGATTTGTTTGGTGGAAGGAATCTGAGGAAAATCACAGCAATGCAGGGTCTGTTTCTGCAGGGTTTGAAAAATGATTTAACTAGCTAGTACTACCAAGAGGTTGCAGGAGCCTGAACCCTATTTTTTAAATATCATTTGGACAGTACCTATGGTATGGTCCTTTATGTTCTAGAGGCCAAGCTTTCCCTAGTTGTGTAAAAAAAAAAGCTCTCAGAAAGCAGCTGTGTGTTAGGCCATCACTGTACTATTCAGAAGTGGGGCAGGCTGGTGTTCATGCATCCTGCACAGCCCTGACTCCAACCCACCTAACATAGGAAAGACTCTTTCTGATTTTAATGGGTTTTGGACCAGATCTTACCCATGAGTAGTAGTGAATGTCACTGTGACCCAGATTCAAGAATGAGATCTGCTGGGTGCATTTTACAAGTAAATACTGAGTACTAGTGGGGACCATGATAACAATGCAGGGTCCCTAGAGCAACCTCAGAGCACTCTGCATGACTGAATCTGCCTCAAGCCATGACCTGCATCTTCAGAAATCTTTCTGACATTGGGTAATTTATTCTTTCAATATATCTGCTGGGAAAACTCTATGACTAGGTTATAGGAAAAGAAGTAGCAAGAGAAGCAGAGATGCATTTGTGCTGAAGAGCTGGAACTTTTGACAAGTGTGAAAAAAGCTGAGAGTGTATCTTCTCTGTCAAAAAATCACAAAAAAGCAAAACCAGGCTTCTACTTACTTTTATCCACGAAGAGATTTTTGTCTGAAAGCCAGAATTAAAACTCAAAAGTTCCTGGCTTAGACCAAAACCCTGCTGTGGTATAGTGTTTCATTATAGAAGTTACTTATCTATCAAAACTATTTAAAGACAGGAAGTGTTATCTGTGGTTAGGATTAATCTTCTCTGTCACATAGCCTGTCTCCCAAATGAGAGATTAATGCTGAGTATAGCTTCCTGAGAGGCAAGAAGCATAGTATAGATTTTGTTAATTTCTGTGGGAAGAAGCAAAGCCAAGTAAATTGTGCCATGCATTGCACGTTGGAACACTGTCAGCCAAAAATATCTCAGCTCAGACTGCTCATTGTGCCAGACATGATAGACAGAAATGGGCAAAGAAACCTCTATCACACCCCAATGTCCATGCCTACCTTGCCAAAAAGGGAGAGTGACCAAAATACTGGATATGCAGCAGAAAGCAGCCAGCTTCCACTTGTCCTGACAAACTTCAGTGCTTCTTCAAGAAAAAATGAGAGCGCAAGAAAAACAGGGCACAACAGGGAGGTAGAACAAGCACATGGAATGTCAACATGGAATAGCAACATCAAGGATGCTGGTTGAGGAGCAGAGGCAGAATGGAAGAAAATGTGACAGCTTGAACTGGCATCTGCTGCCTTGTGTCTTCAGTCAGCCATTGGCACCTTGACCACACACACACAGAAGGCACACAGATAGGGCACAGTGAGACCCGACTGCAAAACATCCTCTCTGGGCTCTTGTCATGCTGCCAAGCTGCAGATATAGTGCACTGCCCTTTGTGCACATTCACAGAAGAGAGGAACTTGTGACAATAACCCAGGATAAGATTTTACTTGTTTAACTTGAAGGAAGGAGGTCATCACATACATCTTTTGTCTTCCCAGATGGGACTGCCTTGTCTGCTTTTCTATTTGTATAGCCGTCTACACAGCTGAAATATTTGCTTTTTTTCCTGTGCCCTGCAGCCAGTGCAGCACTATTTGAGCTGGTAAAATGCCAGACTCTTACTCAGTTGTAAGACTGAGCTGGTGATCTAGTGGGCTTTGTTACATTACTGTCGGCCACAGCAGCAAGATAGCAGGCATCACCACCAAGATCATCAAAGAGAACATTCACTCTTAAGGAAAAAACAAAACAAAACTGGGTCATAAATTACAGCATAAATCTATTTCTAGCCGAAAATAATATCTATTATTATCAAAACATGTATCCTAGAAAAAGGTCAGGGCTTGACCTGCTTGTTTTGGATGATATGATGTGCTGCTGTTGGTAAAGATATGATTGGAGCCATATGGGATCTCCAGAAAATTATGTGCTAATTATGCATTAATGTGATCAGTTCATGTGTGCCTAATGCCTGGCTTTCCAGTGCTGATGTACAGTTTATTCCCCAGCAGATCAACTACCTGTGAGAACTTCAGGGATAAATACAGAAAGTTGTTACTTGAAGACAAAGGAATCTGTGGTGTGACTGCTTTTTTTTTTTTCTTAAAATGATGATGGGGTTGTTAATTTCAAATTAAAATTATTCCTATTATTCCTGTTTTAGTGTAGGAGATGAGTTTTGAAGTATAAGACAATAGAACACTGTCTTGTGTGCTACAGCCTGAGTGTAACACAACAGGATCGACCTAGTGCAAACATCCCCCGTTTATCTTAGCAGGACACATAAAGATTATTTTTAATCCTTTGAGTGCTTTGTACCTTTAAGATGGTATTTCTGAAATTATGAAAGGCTCATTGTGACATTAAGTATTGATTACTTACCACACAGCTCACAAAATGTTTTTGTGGTTTACTACTGAACTAACAGTTTGTATTTTCACTATTCTTTAAAGATCTTGGGTTTCAATGATCCGATGGGCAGCTTAGAGCTCTGACACACTTCTTGTCCTCAGTTGTCCTTATATGCTGCTTGGAAGGGCTGGGCAGTGGCCAACATCCTTTCCAGTCCCCAATGACACAGTCTCAGACATGAGAGCTGCATCAGAGCTGCCCAGGAAACCACAGGGTAATCACACTGTACACTGTGAACGGCTGCACCATTGAAGTAGAACTGTTTCATGCATTCACTGCATGTTGTGTTTGGAGAGTGCACTCAGGATCTAAAGGCACTGCCTGGCAGCTCAGCTTCACTTCATCCTAATGAAAATAAGGTGTATCTTCTATACTACAGTAGACATGACAACCGAAACCATGCCTCAAGACACAGCTGGCCTTCTCTGTGTTACTTTTTCCCTCTGTGCTGCTTTAGCCTTTTCAGACTGCTCCTTATGGGCAGGAGGCTGTGGGTATGTGTTTCTCTGCAGATAGCACTGCTCCCTGCCTTTGAAGTGCCCTTATGTTGTAGTTTGCTCTTTTCTTTATTCCTTCTCATGTAAATAGAGGGGCGGATGCTTTACAGATAAGGGCTGGGAAATGGCTGAATGTGTGTGTCTGTGAAACATAATCAAACAAAATGAAAGCTGGGACTGACCCTTGAAATTTCACTGCAAACATTTTCATGCATGCAAGTGGCTTAGTTGACTTCAGAGGGGCTGCTAGTTCCATAGAGGCTATCTATGTGGAAGAGACGGCAAGATGGACAGGGCACTTTGTTTATTGATATGATAATGTACCTAGCTTGAGGCTGCTACACTGAGATTGTGATAACGGATGTCTAAGAAAGATAGCAAGTTCATAAAGTGTTTCATTTTAAAGCATGTAGAGTATTATTAGCAGAGCAGCTGTAGCTTTTTATATCATTTCATAACGCATGTGATGTGGCATTTTGAAATTAAAACCCTTTTTATGGCTGTCTTTTGTCACGTACAGCGTGGCCAAGAGCTCTTCTTTTCCAGGACATTCTCTAACCAACTGCACACTAAGACTCAGACACCTTTGAAGGGTAAGGACCTTGAAAGCACAAAACCATTTTCCAAGAAGAAAATTAGGTGAGTTTGGCAGACTGAACTAACTAGCTCTAAGGAAGAAACAGCCTGTGTTTTTGCATCCCTGCCGCAGAAGAGCTGAGACATTTCCAGGCGTGGCCCTGGCAAAGTCCAGTGCCCACGTATTTCTGGAATGAATGCCAGCTGCCTCCACGTCTTCTCACTCATACATTGAAACATTGTACAGTCAAAGCCATCAGGACTTGCAGAGAACCCTGCAAATGATCTCAGGCTAAAGTAATCTAGGACCTTTTGCTCCTAAAAAAAGAGACCCCTGAAACTGGACTCACATTACTAGAGGACAAGAGAGCCTTTTGAATGAAGAACAGAACCTGAAAATTCTTAATCCTTCCACTCCTGAAGGACCTCCTGGACATTTCACCTCAGCCATTAATTCTTCCAAACAAAATCAATGCACATTTAGAACTCATCCTGATTGCTTTAAACAAAAAGATGGGTTCATGGAAGTACATAGCTGTAATATAACTCCTAGGTCACAGAAAGGGTAAAGGACTCCTACCACTAGGTTCAGCAACAAAACCTGCCATCTTCCTCCAGAGACACGAAGTAGGTTCCAGACCATTCTGTGAACTTGAGAAAACCACTGAATCATTTCTTGGTTTAGTTTTCTCATCTCTCAATAAGGAAATCTTTTTGCAGACAGGATCTTAGCTTAGAGATCCATGGAAAGCTCTTTCTACTCTGGAGGAAAATATGACAAGTATATGACAATGTTGTGGCATACACAAAAAAAAGCAGCACTAAATCCAGCTTCTCTGTAACAGTCTCGTAAACAGTCAGCACCTTCCAGTGGATATGCTAAAATCAATGACATCTTCACACATACAGGTCCTTTCAAGGCTCAGCTGCCAAACATGACCTTGTAAAAACATTACATTCCTATGAAAAACAAGTCTGGACACTGATAAGCAGTACTGGAAAATTACACTTGATCCATAGAAGCATTAGATTGTTAATCTCTTATCCCTTCAAAGATCTTGTCCACTTAGAAATGAAAACCCATTGTTACCAAGGCAAGGAAGCACCTTTTCACTGGATTAACTGCTGACTACCTAATGTCTTTCATTCATATGCCAAAGCCTGTGCTGCATTGTGCCCTCTCTTCTCCCTCCCAAATTACTGCTGAAGATAAAGTGAGCAACTGCTCCCTGCAAGCTTCTACTGCCTGCAGGCCATCCTCTCTGAGCCACCTGTGAAACCAGTCATTTCACCTTCTCTTATACTTCCTGCAGCAGAAGGCAGGTTCATACAGGCTCCCCCAGTCTGCCCCTGCATATCTCTCTCTCCCCCTCCAACGGCAGTAAAAACTTTGCCTGCTATGTTTGTTTGGGTGGGCTACAAAGCAGCACAGCCCTGCCCAGGACGGCAGGGTAGGGGTCCAGGCATCACCCTGCATCAGTTCCTATTCTGGGGCTTGCCTGTGTAGTTCAGGGACACCATCTGTCCCTTCCCTCACATCTCCTAGGCTCATTCCGATCCCCACCCACCCACACCTTAATCTAGTATCTGGCATTTAGATTTGACTGACTTTCAAAGTATAAATGGGTCAGGTCATTTAGCATAGGCTGATAGGTTGTGATCGCAGCTCTTCGCATGCTGAGTCACCCTGGCAGCAGATGTCATCTGCTTCTCGTTTGAGGGAGAGGCACACAGTAAATTAAAAATGCAATATGCACTGCTAAAATCTTATACAGCTGTATTCAGCAGAGATGAGTGGGAGTTCAAGACAGTAAAATTACCGGGAGTTCTACTACGAAGGCAAAAATTCAAGGGAAAACCTTTTGTATAAGCACTTAGTTCAGTTACCCACGTGTGCTTCCGTAACTGGCTAAATATAGAACACCCAAACTATTGGAAAAGCAAAGAAAATGGAGACCCAGGAAAAATAAGCCACTGATGGTGATGCAGGAAATACTTCTGAATTAAACCATTCCGCTGCGGCCTTTGTAATAGTCTCAGAAGACACAGTTGTAAAAAATGAGTCATTCCTGGGCTTGAGCGTAACATTGGCTTGACATTATTGACGAGAGATTGCAAAGGATCCGTGTGGTAGTAGGGTAAACTGTGTTTGTTTTTACAGACATGTATAAAAATACACATCGCTAGAAAATCAAAGCAACAACCACAACATACCAAAGAGTTTCCATAGGAGACAGAGAGCCTAATTCTCTGAGAGCCAGTGACCCCAGCTGCTCTCAGAGCTGAGAACGTCACTCGCTGTCAAGACCTGACCCAGAAGAAAGGAAATCAGGGCTGCATTTCATTATTTTGGCACAACGAACTTCAACAGCTGCAAGTAGGGTTAACGAACTGCAAGTCAACTTCCAGAGGCACAAACCACATCAGCCTTCCCTCAGAATCAGACATATTTGTTTCCCTGAAAATCTATCAGAATCATTGCAAAAACAAGGTCCTTTGTATGTGGCTCAAGCTGCTGGAGTGGAAAAGACACTCTGGGTAAGCATAGGTCAAATGGGGTTAAGCTTGCTTTCTTCCAAGAGTTATCTGGAAAGGATTAGAATCCAGCAGCACCACTGGCCACCAAATGTGCTCAGACATCTCAGCTGAACTCTTGGTATCTTCCAGCAAAAAGATTGTTTTTTGTTCTTCTATTTGTTCTCGTACATGTTTACGGTACTTACTGGCAGTTGACATTGGAAAAAAACCCCATCCTTCTAGACCTGTATTTGTTGAAAAGAGGGAAGTTTTTACTGAAATAATTGCCTCTTTTTCACAGGAAAGAAATCAGTAGTTTTTTACTGGACTGAGTCTTCTGCAAGTGCAGCCTGTTGGCTGACTAGCTGGGTTCTTGGTTACAGCCCTATTGCACTCCTACACTGCAAATTCTCAAAGTAGAAGTTTTTAACCTTTAAACAGTCACTATTGTAACTGTAAATGTCTTCTTCCTTTCCCTTTAAATCACCTTCAGCCTGGTATCTCACTCCAATTTCAACAGACTTTCAGGAGAGAGTGGCTGAGCGCTGTTTTGTCTTTTACGGCCTTTAAGACAAAGATTTTAGAAGTTTTTATGAGATTAAAGATTTGTAGGGCTAAGTAGGGGATTTGAAATACCTAGTTCCAATGAACAAGATTTGAGGCAGTAATTTCCCAGAAGGTGGCTTGAAAACACCCTCCTGTGACAAGGAATGCCACCCCCTGCCCCTGCCAAAACCTGGGAGACTCACATGGGTGAGGTTTGTAGAGCTTCCTACATCTTCACCTTACCCCAGTCCACCTCTACACTGCCCCAGCAGGAGTCAGGCTCGCAGAGCTTCCCACATGCTGTTGGGAGGCAAATTTCACATGGTGGAACTGGAAATCACTTCAGATCATACCATGAGATTTGGGTTATTTTAATTTTGTGAGGTTTTTTTCCTACTGAGATCTATTAATTAGCACGTTTGACTAGACTGGAGGAAAAAAAAAACCTCTTAAAAAATAGACTCCAGGGAATGATCTCAAATTAGCTCATGGATGACTTCTGTCTTCTTTTCCAATTATATTTGCTCTTTGAGGGCTTGGGAGTCTGTTTCGTGTTTACCAAAGTGAAAGCTATTATATTACTGAAATCAAAGTCCTTGTAAGTAATTTAAGAAGGTGAGCAACAGTTTTCTTCAAATGGCCATGGATTGCATGGTCTTGCCTGGAAAATTTCTCAGGAGAGAATGTCATGGCCTGCACACTTACCCCAAATTTCCACCATTTTATTCTGCCACGGGCAGGACAAGATTGGCCACAGGGCCCTCCTCCTTTTATAGGGCTGTAGTTGCTGTCACCCCCACAGCCTGGGCAGAGCCTTGGAATACAGAGTCCTTTGCTCCAAAGTGGTCCTAAATCAAGCTTTGTACAGCACCACAGATATTAACATTCAGCATTTTGGTTTGAGGCCTATCCTAAATACAAATTTTTTTCTTTAAAATACAGTATTTGAATTTAGTAGTGAACAGAACATGTTGAAAATGACTATGCCAGTTTGCAATACACTCTCTGTTCTGTGTTAACAGGGAAGAAGTGCCTGGGAAACAAAACCCTGAGCTATATTCAGTCCTGGTGTTAGCTCTTGCATCCTCTTTTTATCTGATTATTTATCTTGCAGCCCAGAGTACAAGCCTAATCAGAACTCCCTAGCCTCACCACTTATATAACAATTTTCTCCACTCCCCCTCTCCTTCTGTAAGCTTTACTCTGGGACAAAATAAAAGGAAAATCAGAGGGTACAGATATTCTCCTAAAAATGCAAGTTGCCTGATCCTTGCTACCTTTTAAAGGATATGGGTCTGTGGTAGACCATACTTCAAGCAATCAGGGCAAGTAAACAGGAGTTTAGGGCATGCAATTCTGTCTGATGGCACTATGTCTGTCTTTTGGCTTAGTTAAATCAACATGAAATGTTTGGCACAGTATTTGTTGTGATTTTCTCTCCTCTTCCTTGGTATTTAGACTCAGTGCCTCTATGCATCTGACTGTTTTTAAAGAGCCAATGGGTGATTTTTCCACATTTTTTCAGCTCTCAAAGTTAGATCACTGAAGCTATTTTCCTTGGATGAATTTCATGAATATGGACTTTGGACTACCTTCTTGATCTGGTCTTCTGCCAGTGTGAATGTTTTTGTCAAGGGATCTCCCTTCTGTTGTAGTGCAGGCATTGCAGATGGGTGCTGAGAGGTGTCCAGTTGTCTTTTGTGAAGTAACCAGAGGTGTCAAAAAGAGAAATTCAGGCTATTCTGAAAACAGCCTGCACTCTCAGTAGCAAATGTGAGACAAATAAAAGGTCAATTATCTGCTTTCTTGTGAAAGGTCTTAATAAGAATATAGAAATTCAGTCAGTGAAGAGTTGAGAGAGCCCCTGGTGCCAGCAAACTGGGGAGGTTTATACAATGTGGCTCAGTCACTCTTGATCTCTCATGTTAGAGATAGAGAGCTTACAGTTTTGCAAGAGTCCTAGGAGATTATGTGGTTCTCAACAAATTAAAACATCCACTAAACTAGCCCTGACTGCTGCTTTCAGAGACTGCTTCCTTCTCCTCCCTCTTGTCTCCCTCTGACAAAATGGACATGGTCAAATTCATGATTTGTAGCTGCAGGCCCTATTTTAAATTTAGAGCCATAGGAAGCCATTTAAATGTTTAGCACAAGAAAAACTGGCTGATAGAGTCATGGGTTTATAGGGCAGCACCAGAGCTAGCACACAAAGTATCCAGCATTTCAATTAGCTCATTCACAAAAATCTGTGTACTGCATTCTGGAGGGAGTCAAATCCTATTTGCCTTTTGGGAGTTGTCACATTGAAGCCAATTGGATTACTCATTTGTCTGAGGCAAGCAGGATTTAACCCTCCAAGAAACAAAATGGATTTGCTAAATGAAAGGGATTATTTTCTGCTATTTAATACTGTGATAACAAAATAAAAAAACAACAAGAAGAAAACAAAAGGCATCTCTCCTCATTCTTTTTTTTGGCCCAATATGAAGCAAGAAGTAGAAGAGGACTCATCTATGCCCTATGCATCTTAATTTTAGTTAATCAACATCTTGATTTCATTTAAATCAGCATGCAAGTGCCAGCATATGCTTTTCAGTATGTAGGTCACAACAAGCTAAATTGGTTTTGGAGGGTGGAGCTCCTCTCTTGTGTTTGAAACAGGGTATACTGTTTGGTCTTAGGCCCAGAGTAATCTGTATAGAATTTAAAGTTGGACATAGTTCCTGATCTGTCAGTGCTAGAGGCTTGCAAACCAACTGCAGGTACTTGCCATTCTTGGGATGTACTGATACTGGAAAATAGGCTGCCTATGATGGTGGCTTACAACATAAGAGATCCAATCTTCGACCCTTTCTTGAAAGTGAAATAAAGTTAACATTCAAGGTATTAGTCTGAGTTAGCACTGCATTTGGATTCATTCAGCACAGAAGGAAAAAGTAAATTGGCAACAGGTCCTTTTGTACAGGAGAAAATTTCATCTCCTGAATCGGCACACATGAGAGAGGAATGGTGGTGGTCTATAAAGGAGCAGCCTCTGCATGGCTGGAGTTAAAGAATTTGCAGCCACACTTGCAGTTGCACTACAACTCTCACCTTTTGTCATCCCTCCTGGACACCCAAGACTGAAGTCACTGAGCATTCCTAGAATTCCATGGTATTCCTGGAAGATGCATATGCTTCCAGATGCATCCTGTATCATGGTCAGCGCATACTGGCCATCCACTCATAGCTCTGCTGCAGTGCCAGCAGCCCCAGATTTGATAAGCTGGGCTCTGACAGACTGTAGGAGACAGATCCAGTCCTTCCCCTCTCTGCTTTTACAGAAGAGTGGCAGCTCCTCTACAACAAGCCTTGTGGGCAGGGTGATACCATCCAGACTGAAAGTAACCACCAGATTCAGACAGTGGTCTGCCTGGTAGTCTCTGTATTGATACCCTTATGTGGCTCAATGATTCCTTTTTTGCTACACCTGTGGTCTATCATGAAGCTTTTTCTCTTAGCACTTGTAGTCTGTTCTGAAATCTTGAAACCCCAAGTATAAATGTGGAGCAGCATCTGTATCACATGTAATGAAAATTCTTAGGAATAAGCCTTTACAGCAAATTGAAATTTATGCTTCTTCTCAAGACAAGGGGCAATATTCAAATGAGTGAGATGAGAACCTTGCAGAATTTTAAGAGCTAAGATCTTTATCTGTTTGGAAGACCCCATACAGATAAAAAGTCCTTATCCTCCATCAATTTATGTAACAGCAGTTAGGCAGAGAGAGGAACAGTCTACAGCCTTTCAATATGAATGTTTCTGAATCTGATCAGTATGAATCTATTACTGATTACAATGCTATCCCTGAATTAGTTTTTATTCCTCCTCCAATTAAGGGAGACCCAAAAAAGGAGCTGCTTCACAGTGGACAGTGACTTCCATCAATGCTAAAAAGTTCTTAATGTTGTATCAGTTCTTACCAAGTCCAAGATTCAACACAGGAGGAGGCAGCATATATGGTGAAGAGATTTATACATACATTAGTTCTCGACACAAATCTGTCTCCCTCCTGAAAAACAGCTGTGAGCTCCACAGACTCAGGATAACTGTAAGACACAGAGGGTGGATGATTTATTATTTCTTTTAACTTAGCAATGATGCTTTTCATCTGCAGATCTCTTGGTGACAAGGATTTCGTGTTCAACCAGACTGCTATTTGAAGTAGCCTGAAAAGTTTGCAGTCTGCTATGCAAATAAGAGAAGGAGAGAGAAGTTTTCTCAGTAGCAGCTGTAACCCATGAAAAGCAGAGCAAATTCCACTCTGGCAAGGGGCTGCCCCTCCAAGTCCAGCTACTACAGTCTGCATAGCAGATTAGTGACCTCTGTTTTCCCCTCCAGAAGGCTTCTGTTTTACTCATGCTGGTACAAAGAAGGAGCAGAAGGCATTCACTGAGAAGCAAGTGAGGTCAAAGGTGGGTGTTTTCAATCAGTTGAATGATCAAATTGTGCTGCAAGCTAAATTCAGGCTGGTGTAATAGAACCCTCAAACTACCTCACTTTTCCTGTTGCTGCTCAGGCAACCAAAGCCTAAGGCCTCTGTTGCTGAGGAACAGACAATGCAGGATTGCTATTACTTCTGCTGTATTAGTTATTTTTCCCCAGCTGCTGCAGAAGACATCTGCCCTGTGATGACAGTCCAGGTTGTCGCATCATCAGACAAGGTATCAGGAAAAGGCAGCTCTCTTCCCATCTCTAAACACCTCAGAGAGATATAAAGAAGTTCAGCCAGGAGAAAAGCTCCTGTCTTGTAATGATGCGTGTTACAATGTTGGTTTATGGATTTTCCATCATTACTGGGAGGAGAAGGAAAAGCTTGTCCTTGCTTCAGAGGAACACTGTGTGTGAAGGGATGCAGCAGCTGGTGGGAAGGAAGAACAGAGGCTCGATAAAACATGAGAGATGCATTGTCTGCTGGATGCTGTAGCCAGTCATCAGTCTGTCACATGAGGAGAGAGCTTTGCCCACTCACGGCCAGCATTGAGGGTATTCCTGGGCCAGGCTCTTGCCCAGCTGAGCACTGACCCTCAGGCATTTATCCCTGGGTGTTTCCCTTCTCTGCTCTGTTGCCCTGAGGCACAGAGGCACCAGCCACTGTACAGCCAAAGCCTTCTTCAAGGTTGGCTTCATTGACATTTTAAGCCAGATGTGGATGATTGTGCCTGGGGGCTGCATTAAAAATGCTTACTTTTTCTTCTAATCTATCAGAAGACTTTGCCAAGGTATCTTCAAATGCAGCAGAAATGCTTGCTATTCTTTCCTGGTGTCCTTAGTTCCTATAAATTACAGGAAGGATGACCAATACAGAATGTGCATTATCTTCTAAAAGAGGCTTTTTATTATTACAGTGCCAAGCAAGGAGAGAGCATGAAAAGAGCAAAGCAGGCAGTGACTATTATTTGAGTTGTGCTCTGCAAGGCTTGAAAAGGGTTGCTCTGAGCCGCGGTCAAATAACACTTGCTTTTGGTGTGGCTGGGTGGCTACTCCCCAGTACAGGGCTGCTGGGCTGAATCCAGCCCTAAGGCTTTGAGAACAGGGCTGCTGCAAAGTGTGACACACAGCTTTTTCCTACATGGGAATATCAAGACAGGAGTAGCGTTTAAAAAAACAGGTCAGAGTATTTCTATTTAAAGTACTTGTCAAGAAATAAAAAGGTGCAGCTTGGTTTTTCTGGTTTGCATTTCAATATTTGTGAGGACTGTGATTGTGCCAGAGATGAACTGGCAGCCTCAAGTCCAGGTCACTCTTGATGGGATGAGGCTGCCCAAGGCCACCCTGTGATACTGCCTGCAGCCCAGTCACTTTCAGGCCTGGAGCTCCTGTTTCCTGGGGAGTAACAGGACATGCAGGAAAATGTTTGCAATAGGTAAAAAAATGCTCTCACAGTCTTGGCTTTGCTGGTGCTAAATATCTGCCAGGCTGATCCGGAATAAAATAAAGCACAGTATCAGATCAAATTCACTAATAGCAAAATCCTATTAACTGTGCATTTTCTCACATATTGAGGCTAGTCATGGGGTCCTCTGTAACAGTGGTCTCATTCTGCAGAGCAGATCTTATTTTACATTCTTGGGGCCAGACACTCAGCTGATGTAAGTAACTATATCTGCAAGCTGTAGCCACCCTGAATTACGCCAGCTACAATGTTGACCCACTGTTAATTGCACATATTACAATTCCCTGGAATTTCTCTTGCCACAGACTGCAGCAAAAAAGCATTTTCTGGTGGTGAAAGGTCAGTAAACATATCTGAGATGAAACAATCTCTTTGTGATTATGGTTATGCTTTAAGAATGATTTTGTCCTTCCACAAACATAACATACATGGTCTGTCTAGAAGTTTCGAGCAAAAATGTTTGTGTACGATGACTACAAATAAAACAACAAATAATTTCTTCTTATAAACACAATTGCTATTCCTGAGTTTAAACCTGTCTGCGTGTGATTCATCCTCCTAGGATTTGCTGATGGTTGCTTGCCTGTTTCCTTTACTTATGGGTTTTAAGACCATCCCCAGGGCAATGCCTGTTAATTTCTAATTTAGCCTAGTTTAACTAGCCCTGTTATTCAGCAACCCTTAGGCAGACAGAACTAGATTTCTGAACTTGTTTTTTCTCAAGTCAGCTACAATCAGGCTGAAGGTGAAGAGTCTGTAATCATTAAAGTGCGATATCAATTTAAAGGCCTGTGCCTGTGTCCTCCCTGGAGCTGGATGGTTTGGCAAGGAAGACCAGCAGGGGCTAACAGTCACTCCAGCTTGTATGGGAGAGCTCATCTCCCTAGCCTGAACTGCTCTGGTTTTTCATAAAGTCATTGTTCCAACCTCATCTGCTGTCCTTGGGAGAAACCAGCAGTCTAGGGAGCATAGACTTGAGTCTCTCCACAAGGAGCAGGAGCAGGACAAGCACCCTTGGCCCACCTGGCCTGGCTGATTTGTCCTGCAGCCAGACAGTGTGGGTCACCCTCCAGACTGTTTTCTGTGAAGAGCTACACAGCAGCCTGTGGCAGTGGCAGGCAGTCCAGGAGGAGACTGGCAGTATGCTTGAGCAGTTCTGAGCCGCTAGGATACTCTGTGCCTTTGGTGTCTCCTCTGCCTGCCAGGAAGGTCCCTTCCATTTATGTCCTGTTGTCCCAGAGACATGCAGGAGAGGCTCAGACACAGACCCTGTGTACGACTGACCCCATCCCATTTAAATCTTCATCTGCCCAGCCAAGTAAACATTATGAAGCTATTAGTATCCTGTGTTCCTTCCACCCCTCATGCCCACCCTGTTAAAGCACCAGTGACTTTTTATACAGCTCAGAGACTGCTCCAGACCTATGGAAGCCATGCACAAAAGTGCCTGTCAGGTGATGTGCTGTGCAATGATCTCAGGCTTTGGAGCAGGGGCTGTCATTTTACTTGACACGAGGCTTTTCCCTTACTTTGACCTTACCAGTGAGCACATTCAGTAATCACCAAAAATCTCCTGCATCACCTCCAAGATGGTGGCAGAAGCATAAGGCATGAACACACACACACACACACACACACACACACACATGCACGCACACACACACATGGAGAGAGAAATCTTCATATAGAAAAGAGAGCTAAAATCAGCAGTAGACTTCACTGCTTGATATTTCTGCCCTGGATTTCTAACTTGATGGTGTGTAATGAAAAGTGACTTTGTAAAAGAGAAGGAAAATAATTAGATCCCTTTGGTTTTTGCAACTAAATTGATGCAGACACTATAAACAAGTATTAATCTAAGAGCTCCATAGGCATCTTCAATTTCAGAGACACTTAATATTTTACAAATCACAGAATCTAGTCTAGATTTTCATCAGAAGTATTAGCTGTAGCTGACATTGATTTCTTACTAACCCCCAATCTAGTTGCATAACAGAAGAAATTTAATATTCTCTTTCCCTGTTTTGAATTTTAGCCCTTCCATCATGCTGCAAGGAGGTATGATTTATTTGTCCTTGTAAGAACCCATAATTAAAGTACACATTGATTACACAATGTCTGACATAGCTACAGACTCTGTGCACTGCAAGTAGGTTTTGAATCTAGCAAATATGACACAGCTGAGACTGCATATGGTTTGGTGTTACATGGGAGGAATTTATGGGAGATACTTGGAAGCAGAAATCAGATTAAAGGAGAGAATTATAATTTTTTGCTCTCCTAAATATGAACATAAATAAGGTTGTACACAGATTTTCCGCATTAGTCAAGGAAAAGGATTATGAATGCTTCCTCTAAGCGATGGCATTATTAAATGCTCATTTGACATGTGAGAAGCTTTATTCTGTGATTTGAAAAACAATGACATAGTTATTAGGCCAAACAGACCTGTATTACTTGACATGTTAGAGTACATGTGAATATAGATCCTTCATTGACAGATTAATAGTTCTGATACCTTCATTGAATAAAGTTTAAAAAAATACCAAAGAATGTACTCAATTTAATACCAGGAATAAAGCAGACATAGTATTCATTCAGGCACTGTAAACACTTTGAATATGGAAATGTATTTCAGCCTCAGACTTCCATGAATTCCTTACATAGGATGGGGAGAAAACGGCTGTAAAATGTCAGCTATCTTGATGGTCTTTTTATTAGGCAATGAAGTAACTTGAATCTGGTTTTCATTTGGATCTGGATTTACCTGTGTCATAAGAAATGATGGAAAGTCTTTGCTGTGAGTTATTTAAAAATGTAGAGGCTGAATTCAGTCCTTTGCCTGTCCAACACTTGCTGAGCCTTTGTTAGCCAGCATTTTCACATCTGCTTACAGGGAGCACACTGAGGAGCATGTGATCCAGCTGTTGCTATGGTATCTAGAGGGATTTTAAGAGAATAACAGAAGAAACCATGTCAAGAAAAGAACCCCTCCAACTGACACCTGAGTTAAAGGGACACTGCCAAAAATTATGAGTTGAACATGCTTAACCTTTATTTGTTATGTTTTTTCTTTTTTTTTTTCCTGAAGAAGTCGAGTATTTAGCACTCCAGTGAGAATTTAGAGCACCTGGAGCCTCTGGGGGCTAAGGATATCAATACCAATAATAGTCATGTGATTTATTTTTAAATGCCTCATTAATTTAGCATAACATCTGCTTTGAACTGAGCTCTTAAAACATTGAGTAAGCCCAGCTTATCATGAGTGCAGGAGCACAGATACCAGTTTCTTACAGAAAAAGTAGTAGATGAGGATATAACAGCCAGCACGTTGAACCAACCTTTCCCTGCCTCCTGCTCGTTCCTGCCAGACTACAGACAATATAAAGACATCACAGCATTGTTCCCCAGATACTTTCCAAAGCATTATCTCTTACACTGATGTCCTGCTGCTGCATTACACCTACAGCCCATCAGAAAAACCAACATGCAGAATGAGGTACTGGTTTTCCATCTTCTGCTTCACACAGAGGTTTTCCAAGAGTTGTCCAATAAGCAATGAAATTCTAAGGAGTGTTTGGCTGAGTTCAATACTTAGCCTTTTGTGAGATACCCAACAACGTGGAGCCTGCAAAGCCCAAGGAGAGTGGGCTTTCTCCTCATTTCTGCTGGTATTTCTCTGAAGTGGGTTGGTCAGAAATACTGTGATTACTGTTCTGGCTTTCTTGCATGCCTGCGGCCAGCCAGGCTCAGCCTCTGATAATCAGTTTTGTAAAAACAAGGTACTACAGATGGAGTATCCTTTGCTTCAGGCCCTGGAAGACATCCATGGATAAGAGAATACCTATTTGAGATGACATTATATTTGGTCATAAAGTGGTTGTGAAGCAGCTGTCCTTGCTTCTGGGGAAGTTTACTCTTTCTGACATCCCATCCTTGAAGTCTCAAGAGCCTGGGCATTAACTTACAGTTACCCAACATGCTCCAAGGTGGAGGGACTCTGAGGCAAAAGCCCGAGGGAGATCAGAGCAACGAGCACTGAGGAAGCTCAATCTGCCATGGTGCCCTATCCACCTGCTTGAGGAGCCTCTAAACCTACTCACTGGATGTCTGTCCTTTCCCTCTGTAATGATGTGGCTGTGGCTGGCTGTAGCTGTCTCCAGAAAAGCCTCTGCCTGATGCCCTCACCAGTTCTTGTGAGCCACTGCACTGAGGGGTGACAGTGCCCTCCCATCTGGGAAGAGCCGAAGTTTGGGGTTCCACCTAGTAGTGCACCAAGGTTCAAGTGAGGCTGATTTTTTCTTGATGCTTCCTCCATTTCTAGCATTAACCTAAGGATGATAACCCCTGAGAGTTATCACCATGGCCTCTGTGTAGCTGCAGAACTACTGTGTGTTCCTTGCAAAGACAGAGGACCAGACGTGGTGCTAATCATAGAACAATGCACGCTGTCTTGAATGAAAATTATCAAATAATCTGCTTTCCTGACTTGAACACAGATAGTTTGCTCTGCCAAAGCTAGGAGAGGGCTTAAAATCTAATTTCTGCTCCCTAGCTCCTTTTGATTATAGACTTCATGAATTAATCAGAAGAATACTTGGTGTAGTAGGTGGAGATATGAGAGGCTGTTTATGTTCAGCAGGAGCACAAAATGCTTTGTAGAACTAATCTATAAAACAAAGACTTGGAAGAATTGTATGCAGTTTAATAGCTCACTTATACAATTTGATGATAAAATATGCATAATCCAATATTATATGGCTTTTTTTCCCTTGACAGGATATGAATAATTGAAGGGGGTTTTTTTCAACCACAAACCTCTTGTGATAACTCAGTCAAATATTATCATCTTAGAATGTTTTACCCTGCAAACCAAAGTAGGAGACGTTGCACTCTGCATGAGTGGTCCTGCTATGCACACATGACAGAGCAGCAAGGCTGGGATAAGAAGTGACTCTCAGGTGCTTCCAAGATATTCCTTATAATGGACTGTGAAAGTCCATATGCTAATTCCACAGCAAAGGAAGGCTGCAACTTTTCCTAACACAGAAAGAGGCACTTCATGGAAACACCCCTCAGTTCAGGAGTATCAACAAGCTGTCTTATCAAAATGCTGATAAAGAAGCAACAACAAAGAAGTTTGGGAACTTTTGCTAAGGGGTTGTTGAGCGCAGTGCTGAGCGGAGGGAGCAGCAGGCAGGAAGCTGCAGTTTGGGAGGCTGCTGCCTATATCGTGTCTGCCCCTCGCTCTTCCCTAACCACTCAACCTCTCTCCCACCGAGCCTGGCACTAAACTCTGGTTTGCAAGCTTCTTCCTGTGGACTCCAAATCAATAATACTGATGCCTGTAATTTTCCTTGTTTGCATTATTTTTGGTCATCTACGGCAAAATCATGGCCTTTCTTCAGAAAAGGAGAACTTTGAGAGGCACACCACTGGATGTAGGAATTCGTGCCTGATATCCATGTATCTTTCTTTTTTATAAGGAAGCAACTCCGTCCCACTGTCTACTGGCATCACAAATGACTATTTCCAGTCCATTTCCCCCCCTTCTCTACATATTTTTGCATCTTTGCCTTGGCTTTCTTAACTTTCAACCAGCAGAAATGCTTTTCAATAAAAAAAGCTATTTAAGCTGAAAGAATATTCCCCGCCTTCTACTTCTGTACATTCTATGGACTTCTCCTTATCTTCCCACATCCTCTGCACCTTTGATTTGCCTTTCTTTTCTTCTACTGCTCAGGCTGTGTACTAGTGTGATCTCACCTCTGCTACAGTTCTTAGTCATTTCCTCCTGCCCCTTGAAATCCCATTTCCCTTCATTCCCTAGCTGCCAGCTCTCTATTTCCCTGCATATGCAGTAGACTCCTCTTGCTATTTCCACATATACAGTGGGAGTTCTCAAATACATATATATTGATTCAATCAGCTCTTGAGTGGCTGTTCAGCTGCAGAGATCTCAGTACCTCTATATTCCAATGGGCATGTGGAATAGAAACCTGTTGACATGGGAGAATATGAAGGCGCAGATTGGCATGAGCGAACTACTTACAGGTGACATTGTGCATGCCCTGCATATCCCCAGATATATTCTTGTATATTTGAAATTCCAACTCATTTGGAGACCAAGGATATTACTCTCAAGAAACAATTTGCTTGGAAAATATAGTTTGTGTTCTTGGTGGTTTAGTGAATATTTCTCAGTTATCTTGAATTATTTCCTTTGTTTCATTTTTATTAAGATGCTCAGTGTCTTAAATATGAGGTAGGCTACCAGGAATTAAAGATTAACACCACAAATGTTTCTCTGGAGATTTTAGAACATGAAAGGGCAAATTGCTGGTGTACAGAAAGCAAACTCCTGTTGTGACAATGTGTTCACAGCTGTTATGAAGGGAGGCAAAGCCTTGCAAAGTGAAGTCAATAAACCAGACAAGTAAATCAAGTTTACTTACAAGTCATGACCAGTGTGACTACATTAAAATGTTATCTGTAAAACATATGTCAGCCATAGATGAAATAACTTTTGTCTCAGGAAGGCAGGTGGGAGCAGATCAATTCAACCTATTGAGACTCAAGGAAGAAACACTGAATATTGATACTTTGTGAGCTGTCTATGAACTAAGGGACAATGAGAATCTGAGGAACAACAACAACAGTGGCAACACATACAAGGTTGTGTTTAAAATTCAAATGAGACAAATGGAAAAGAAGTTTTGCAGATAGAAGTTCTTCTGGAGAATCCCAATCTCTTTTGCTTCCCCTATGTTCTACACTTTGTAGAGCTCATTATGTATTTCGTTTGCCAAATGTACCTATCTGTTGCCCAATGAAGAGGCAATATTTTTTTTGGTCAATACAGAGGGCAATACTAAGAAATGATCCTGAGTATGATGGCAGGGAAGTTAACTTTGTTGGATCTTCATATGGACTTTACATATGGTTTTCAGAATTAGCTCTACTGAAGATGTACTTTTGTTAAGAACTTATATTTCAATTAGTACAATTTACATTAATGGTTAAATAGACAAATTGTAAAGTTAGTAAGTCCAATTATTTTCTTTATAAATACTCTAAACAGGTCTGAAATCTGGTGACTGACTGCAGTGATCTACTTGAAAAGTAAGTGGACAGCTGGCTGGTGTATAAGAAGCAAATGCGCCTTCCCAGTAATTGCTAACCTCCCTGGAAAGCTGTAACTGTTGTTGTTTCACAGGGAGATACTCCGGATACAAAGAAGAAAGTGTTAAATGAGTTGGTTCCAAGCACACCGGGCAGTAGCTTTATTACGACCTAAGTATACTTTTTGCAAGACTGTGTTTTTAACGAGCAATAATGACATTTATTAGACTGAAATAATTGGAAAATCAGGCAAGTTTTCTTGAAGTCTAGAATAAAAGGTGCTGCCCTCAACACTAAACATAGGTGGAGAACAATTGCTGTGATTTTAATTTCTAAATCCCTGTAAGATTCTTTGTTTGAAGTTCCCTTAAGATTCACAGCTCCTGAAGAGAGAACTAATTTAAGCTTCAAATTTGAGTGTCTGCAGGATTTTTTTGCATGCAATAGTTTTACTTCCTGGCAGCTCTTTTAATCTGCAGGCATTAATAGTACACATGATATGCTGTTTTATAAAGAACACTTATTGTACAGCGCTTAAGGTATAAACTCAACTGACAAAGCAGTGCTGTGGTTTCAACCCCAAAGAACTCAGGCACCTTTAAAACTTACAGCCTATGGCTATGAGGAAACTGTTCACTGGGCCTGAGTTCAGGCTTGTTCCCCACGCTGCATGCTATGGGAAACTACAGGCATCCACAGAAACAAGACCAAACAGGAAGAAGCACAAATTAGAAAAGGAGAGATGTGCCAGTGAGCTCTCTAACCTGTTTCTTCCCCAGAGGGGGCTTGAAATGCTCTACCATGGAGAGTTCACTGCTCTGTAAATACTGAAATTTCAAAGATGGCTTGCCCTCAGTTACTGGAAACTCATTCTAAAGCAAAGAAGTCATCCATCCTAAAAGCATTAACACTGGCAAATCCAAGTTCTTTGATCAAATAGTGACAGCCCAAAATATTACTCTGAGTGGCATCAGTTCTATCCTGTCCTTCGAGGGAATAGCAAAATACCATTATTAGAATTACACATTTAGTCCTCAGGCTGCACTAAGTCCTTAGAAAAGGCACTCAAACTTCATTTCTCTTGAAGTAGTGGATGATAGAAACATGAAGGAAAGGGAAAAGAGCTCTAGCAAATGAGAAAAGACATATTAGACTTTGTTCTCCTGAGAATGCTGCCTGCCAGGTTGGTATAAATGCTGGTGTTCAAACACAGATTTGCTCATTTAGAGTTCAGGCTATAGGAGGGCACTTAGCTAACAGATGTTTCTGAATGTAAAAGGACACTATTGTCTGTAGGACTTGCATGCTTCAATGGTATCTAGCCATTAAAATCAAATTACGGAATCAGGGAGAACCAAACCTCATGTAGTAACATCTGTTGGATCCAGAAGTGAGGCAAGAGCCATTTATAATCACCCTGCTCATCCTAAGTGCTATATCATATTACACCAAGATTTTCTGTAGATGCTTCAAGCACAAGGAAACAATGAAAACAAAAGAGAAATGTGTTCAGCAACGTTTGCTCTTTTAGAGTCAGTATTACGTACACAGGCTCACTTGTCTTCCTTGTCTCTCTGGAGTCAAAGACTAAAGCAGATTCAGCCAGAAGGTGGCCTAATTAGATTGCTTTTATATTTAAGGTGGCACCACCTGGAGTCATTAAAACTCTAAATTATAGCAGTTCTCTCATGACAGAGCACTACAGTGCTTGGTAAATAGGAGGAGACAGAGAGACAGAGATGAGTGGCTTTAGAAATCAAGAGAGAAGAAATCAGGAGAATATGGCAGACTTCTGGGCCTCCGTTGTAGTGGGTTTTACATATTAAGAATAAGAGGGTGGCTTAGATGACAGAAAACATCTACACAAACAGTGTTTCTGATTTATGTACTCAGCATGAAGTTTTAAGCTCTAAATATGCCTTAATTTTCATAATAGAGGGGGAAAAGAAGGCAAAGGTTTATCAGGTAGATAATATTTTTAATACAAAGAACACTGCTATTATGGATATCTTATCAAAATACCTGGGCTGCATGCAATTTCTGGCTCCCCATTTTTCTGAGAAAGTTCCAGTGTGATACATGAGCAGGTCGGCAACAGAGTCTTTGCCCATTATTGCTGCTCTTCAGAGGCATGATAGTGCTAAGATATTACACAGAAGGTCCCCCAGCAGGGACTGGGGATACAGCATAGCCAGCTGGAAGCACTTCTGTGTGGTCTGATTTATAAAGGGGCTGGCATTTAACATCACGTGAAAATAAGGCCTTGTTTTGATGCATCTCCAGGTGCACCCACAAGTCAAGCCACTATTCAAATATATCCCTGTGAAGAGCTTTATTCACAAACAGCTCGTGCTAACTGCAACTGTCAGAAGTCTGACAGCTGGCAGGTGTGCAGGTTAGCCTGCATACATGAACCAGACATAAACTAGAAAATTGAGGCAGATACAGAACAGCACCAGGAAGAAAAAGGAAGGTACAAATGTAGGAATGTGTCTGAGAATGGAGTGGAAAAAATCCTAGCCAAATTACTTTAAGTGGTATTTTATTATTTGACTCCAACAGAGCAATGGAATGCATAACTGAAATTCTATACACAGGATATTATTTGCATATCTGAATTTCTAAATGATGGAAGTATGGGATCTTTTTTGAGATTCACAAAAACTGTGTGACCCTGCCACACCTTCTACGATGTGGCAGATCCATCATCTCAGGCAGGAATAGACTTCTGGTTTTTTGCAGTGTGGGAGCATTTGAGTTAGATGCCTAAGAAAAAAATATTATATAATGCTTGGGAAACACTTTCAACAGGAAGTTAACTTTCTTTCATAGAACAGTAATGGTCATAGAGATGACACTTAAGGCCAGATTCTGCAGTCTGTCTGTATCAGGACACAAAGGAGAGAAAAGAACAGGCACAGAAGTGGGTTTTGAGAAAGAATTAGGCATTTTTAACAGGACCAAGCTTTCCATACAGTAAATGATGTGGTCATTTTGAAAATTACTTTCAAAAGGAATTGTGTCAATTAGCCCTTTGGGTATTTTGGTTTTTATTCCATTTCCCTTTGTGTCCTCACTGCTAAACATTACATAGTTTGAAATAAATAATAGTCAGTTCCACTGTGTTCGCCAAAGGTATTACAAAGCATAAAGGGGTTGTCATGGAGATGGAAATTCTTAAGCGAAGAAATTGAATCACTAAAATATTTAAGCAACACTTACTCTGCAGTACAAACATGAAGCAGAATATTTGTGACAAGAAGCTAGTTTGGAATGTCTCATGATGGAATTGAAAAATGAAATAAACCTAAACCCATCTTGGAAAATAAAACCAAATGGCTGCTAGATATGTTTAAATGAGAAAAAAATGTATACAGCCACCTACATGTCTATACAGGGACAAGTAACTCATCACAGAAAAAGAAATAAGCATAGCTACATCTCTGACTTTCACCTGCTTCCTGGCTGAAGTGCTGCAATGTGTCTCTTCTGATGAGGAAAACAAGTTTCTCTAGTGGTTCAAATCATCAAGAAGAATTAATTGTATTTTCATTTTGCCTGCCATTTCTTTTTGAGTGGCTGTTTAATCTACTGAGTTGGTGATGTACAAAAGCACAGGCACCCTCTGAGAGGACACTAAAAAGGTAGCTCAGACTTACAGAAATCCAATTCTTCCCTAGTGTTGCTTTAAGACCAAACCTTCCTAGACCTGAAATAATGCAAGGGGCAGCTGCCCATTCAACAGATTGCCTTTTTCATCACACTTAATTAAGCTAGTTTTGACTTGGTAATTACATCTACAAGCCAAAAGGATGTGTTTAGTGAGACAAGAATTGGATAGCCAAACTCAAAGTGTATACACTAAACCATCTGCATCCAGCATTGCTGAGAGGTATTAGGAAACTAACTTTTCCCAGGTTCCAGTCTTTCCCATTACTCTGAGCCCTTTTCTATTCCCTTCTGACAGGTTTCTTTGTCTCTTCACTCGGTATCACCTAGTCATTTCTTCTCCTCACTTTGCACTAAACAACAAAGGGAGAATAACAAGGAGTCAAAGGAAAGGAGCAAAATATTGGCTGAAAAGAAGAAAGAAGAAATAGAAATGTGAACAGATGTCTCAAGCAAAACTCCCATGGCCCTTGACTGGGATATCTGCCCAAGTAAGGGAGCATGGGGAGGGCAGGAAATAGCCTAGAGAGATCTTTAAAATATTACAGAGCTAGTAGTTAATTCGGATCAAGTGTTCCTGAGGACAGTTTGTGGTAATGAGAAGAATGTACTGAAGGTGTAGGAGGGGCACATAGTTTTTGCAATATCACTGCTTTCCCAGGCTCTCCCAAGTCTGTCACTTTGTGAGCTGTATGTTTTAATCCTCAGGAGAAAACTAAGTGAAAAATGAAAACATTTGTTGTGAGACAATTTATGGCAGGCCAAATACCATAAATGTATCCATTTAGCCTTTTAATAACTTTCCCAGTGATCAATGCAACTTCCTAAAGTTACTGATAAAGGAGCCCTGTGCTCCCTGACAACACTGAATGGTTTGAGTGCTGCAGCTCTGACAGCTTATATCCACAGCAGGCAAAAAGCCACTCCTTCAACATCTCCCCTTCCTAATTGACAGAGAAAAGGAGAAATGGGCAGAAAGCAAAGATTCTTCATCTAATAACCAGCCTACCCACACATAAACCATTGATAGCTGGTGATACTTCTCACCCAATACAGGGGAATATGGGAACTGGAACTTGACACACCCTGGCACCCCCACAGTAAGTGTGTGTCCTCTCTTAATCCTGCCTTCCTGCTTGCTCTGCCTCCTGCTTCCTCTCCCTTTTGCAAGCTCCAACTTCCTCTCCTTGTTTTCATGGCTGTCAGTGTTTCAAATCTTGGTCTTCTGTTTTTATTTTCTTATTTCTGATGAGGGCTTCTTCAGGTCTTTCAAACATCAAGTATTTTTTAGCACCAGCACTTACACCTACTGATAGCAATTTGCTCTTCCTTTCTTCTTTACATGCCAAATTTTATGCCACACTCTTTTTTGTGCTTATTCTGCTTGACAGTCTCTTTCTGACAAAGCAAGTACAACAAGGATGCTCCCCCAAAATACACTGAGTGTCTCAGTAGTCATTCTTTTGTATGCAGAAGGATCCTATAAATTTGAAAATCAGTGGTTATCTCACACAGCTCAGTGAACTGAGTGCTGTATATGTGCAGATTAAATGCAAGGATCCCCTTCCTGAGCAGTGCACAATGGGGCTTTCAGGAGAGCAAGTCAGCAACTATACAGTGACTTCACCAGTGCATCACTGCTGTGTGTCCTCTGGGCTGCTCAATTAGTCCAGAGCAATCAGGGTGCAATTGTGTTCTGGGTGTAAAGGCCTTCCTCTCCCATGCAGTCCTGGTGCCATTTTTGCATCCTGGGGACCAGCAGGATCACCCTAATCAGCACCATCCTTTATTCCATAAGGTCAGCCCGAGCAGGTGCTGTGAGGGTGCCATACCTCTGCCTCTGGCATATCCTGTATGTTCAGAATCAGGGCCTGGATCTCACAGCTCATGTGAGTATCTGCAGTTCTTGCCCAGCCTTAAAACTGATGGAGCCTTTGTGCAGGGCCACACTTGGCCCAGCCAGCACAAAGATGACACTAATTAAACACTTATACCAATAATAAAAGCTGCTGATTAGTTTATCAGGCTTAGACAACATATCCAGCTCCCACCAAGCACTCTCCTCTCCTCTCCTCGCCTCTCCTCGCCTCTCTCCACATTCAAACACTGTAAATTTTGTATTATGCTGTTTCAGTAATGGATCATTCAGTTATCAGTCATTAACTGAAACATTCATGTCCAAGAGCATTGTAGTATCTCATCTCTTCATGTTCAGAAATCCTCAAGAGATTATTAAAAAGCCCCAAGTCCACAGAAATGTCTGGGAATCCCTTTGTTTTAAATGAAACTAAAGAGCAAGCATTTCCCTGGAACACCCAGCTTGTTCTGAATGTCTGTTTAAATCAAACACAGATATGCTCTATTCTTTCTGCAGAGCCGTTTGCCTGCTCAGAGACAGAGAAAAGAAAGTTGCAATATAAGTGAATGGACATCTTTGTGTAAAACAAACCCCACACCCAAGTCAGTGATCAGCTGGGTGCCCCAGAGGATGAGGAGGTATCTTAACAATGCTGCAGCTTGTTGGAAGAGAAAGAAGGGAAGAGGAAAAGGCATGGAGGTGCAGAAAAAGGAGAACAGATTTTTCATTTTAAGGATGACATTTACAAATACCATTCCCTTTGGGCGAGGTTATATTTACAACAGACAGCTCAAAGAATATTAAATCTGAGATGAGATTCTATTTCTGAACTGCTTTGCTTCTGAAGAACCTGAAACACTTTCAGAGGAACATGAGTTAAGTCTCACAGCAACAGCATGCATGAAGCAATGATTTTTCCCCATTTAGTAGATGGGAATAAAAATGGGTATAAAAATGCAAAGGGGCCATGTAAGTGGTTGAAAGGTGTACAGGAAACCTTAGAACAGCACAGAAATAGAACCCAGACCTCTCCTAGACTTGTGTTTAACCACCAAGTCATTCTTTCCTTAAATATTCAAGAAGTTGAAATCTGCACAGCATCAACAAGTCAAAGATCTGAGCAATGCTTGCCTTAGGTTTTGTTAGTATATATCTAAAATAGAATATGCATAGACAGGAAGAGATAATTATCTCAGGTATCACATAGTAAGTGTAGCATAAATGGCAAATTTGGTTTTTTCCTTGGTGTGCTGATGGAGCAGGACTCTGTAAGTTCATTCTTGTTCCCAGCTGGGAAAGGATTTCAGGAAATGGAGTTGGGAGTGGACAGTTAGTGCATGTTTGTTGACCTGGACCTTTCTAAGGACAATCAATCAGATATTTACAAATAAATATATAAATAAATACACATAGGTGTTTTGATTTGATAAAGATGATGCTACAAGGAGGAGGAAAGGGCAAAGATGAACTTTTTTATCTGTAGTAAAAGCTTCTGCAGGGCTCTAAAAATATATTAAATTATAAAAAATAAATAACAAATAAGCCTGTAAAGATTTTTGCTTATTATTATGTTTGAATGGAGGTATGGCGGCACAGGTTATCTACTTCTGAATTGTAGGTGAATTAACAACAATATTATTAACACTATTAAACAGGAAAGACTACTCTCAAAAAAGATTTCTAAAATGAAGAGTTGCTTGTGTTTTCACTGGCTAATGTTTAAAATCTCTCTTCTGGGTTCAATTCACTGACTTAAATCATCATACAAATAAGGCAATTTTAATAAGTCTAACCTTTCATGACTAAGGAAAACATCCAGTTATGTTTTCTAGTGTTTGATCACTGTGCAGGTTTGTGTGACACTGGCTATTTACTTTTGGTCTGAAACAAGGCCCTTCAAAGAGGGTGGTATGTGCTCTTTGCTGAGATACCTTTGAATTCCAAGACAGCTGTATATCCAGTACTGTTAACTTGGTTTGAAGGCATCAGTCTCAAAAGCAAGGAGAGACACAAAACATTTGCCTCCCCTATGTGGGTAGTCTAGAGTGAGCCCATGTAACCATAAATTAAGATGAAGAAGAGAAGAAAAGACTTGCTTTTCTTCTCAGTTTTGTTTTCTAGCAATGGCATTAAAGGTCTATTAGCCTGAATACAAGTGTGTTCTGTGTCCTGATTTCTAGCCTCACTATTGGTCAGTGTCATTTTGAAAACACATAACAGATTTCTTTCAATTGCTCAGCTCACTTAGTGAGCAGCCTATTGCACTCAGTAATTGAAACACCAAATTAAACAACACACCAACGCTTCGAAAGCAATGTTCCAGCTCAGAGATAAGTAAAAAAAAGCTAATTTTTTCATACAGGGATAAAGACACACCTGCTTTTTGCCTTGTTCCAAAGGAAAGGAGAACTTAGGCCAGGCTGGCATGGGAGTTCCAGGCCAAGCATAGCATCTGGATGTTGGCTTTCCTCCTCACACTGGAGCAGTTCCTGACTTTGTCTATACAACAAGATAGGGATGAACAAACATGAAGGGAAGAGAATTGGCACGAGATGAAGGTACCAGAACAGCCACATCCATTACGTATCTCCCTAGAGCAGAATTGCCACCCTCCATAAAGCTACGGTCATTATTTGTTATTATTACAGAGTTTATATTGCTTCATTGGGGTTTGCAGTTGTACAGGAACAGAGTTTCTGGGGATTTGCTGTGCAATGGTTTAGATTCATTTTCAGATCAGAACTAAACTGTGCTATGCTGACACTCCGCTGAGGATAATTTATATTAAAGAGAAAATGCACACTCAGACAAATACAGGTAGCAGGCAAAAAAAAAATTGTTTATCACTGACTTCTGAAAATTTGATGTTTTCCACAGCCCCATCCTGAGACTACACTGTGATTTGAGGGCTGTACCCTAGTTAGGATTATCCCGTGCAATACAGGTTAGAAAACAGTGCCTTTTTCTGCTAAAAATCATTCATACATCCAAGCTTGATGCTCATTACAGTCCTGTGAGCAGGTGAACCTCTAAGCTAGGATCCCTTGCAGTCTAATGGTAACATGAATTACTGGATTTACTAATTTACTCCAGGAAACTGATAGCAGCAATTTTTCCAGAGAAGTAAGCTGCCCAGATAAAGCAAACATGAAGTTGAACCTTTATACAAAACTCATTGCAAACTTGAAACAAGATTTGTCATATGTTATTTGTTTTTAATTAGGAAAAGAACAGTACAGGGCAGGTTTTCTAAACAGCTGTATTTGTCTCTGTCTCACAGATAAAATTCAGTGTGTTCAAAATGCACTACAATGAAACAAACCTGAAGTGACAATAAGGAAGAGACTAAAGGCATACTAGGAAATGGTCTATGTTCACAGCATTAGAGGGTATGTTCTTTGATGTTGTGGTGCTGTGACTCAAACCACTAAGGTATTAAAAAACCAAAGGGACTCTTTTGCTTCATGGGTCTGCACTTGCAACAAGACAATGATTATATTGTAGCAGAACACATCAGTATACTCAAATCAGAGGTAACATCAAGTAGTGAGAAAAGGTCAAGCTGTATCTGATTCAAAACTGGTAGAAAACAGTACCTTGAAGATCTCCACTGCAATCTGACAAGCATTCATTCCTCAGGTAAAGTTACTGCTGTTGTTTGGTGCAGCATCACCAAGATATGAAGACCAGAGAGAATTTCCTGGAGTATTTAGTTTTCTACCTTAGTAGCACAATCCCATTCTTTTAAAAGACATTTGATTAATTAACTTTATAGATAAAAGCCAGTGAATAGTATTTTATTTATGCCTTGAAGACTTAACAATAATTTCTATCTCATTGGTCACCCAGAAAAATCTTCCTCAACTTTCCCATTGGGCAATATTGTTTCCATGTAGCTTCCAGAAGTTGTAGAACTGCTGTGACACATCTGCTACCTACAAGTATCTTGACATGTCCTATTACTTGTATTGTAATCATGTCTAGTTGGCCTGAACAGATTGTGTTTGTCTGGGCTGGTCAGTTCTTGACGCAGAAACATCTTTACCCAAAGGGTTATGAGAAATGGACAAAAAGAAAGTGAAGAAGACCACTGAGACTGTCAGACCCAGCTCCTCAGACTGTTCCTTACCATGAAATGACATAGCAGTGTTTTCTACTGTTACCATGGCATTTTGCAAACAACTCCAGCACACCGGTTAGAAATTAAATGGGCAAGCCTCAAGGATTTTGGCAGCTTGAATAAACGTCTGCAAAGATCTGGCTGGACTTGGGGACAGGCCGTCCTTTGCAAAAGAAACCACAGAAACTGGTAGAGATGTACCCATTTTCTAAGGCCCTCTATGAAGTCTAGAGGAAAGGGTATGAGGCAAAAAAGATAAACATCCATAAAAGGAGCGAGGCAGAGCAGTGGCTGGAAAAAGTGTCCCATGGTGTGCAATCCCGTACAGTGAAGAAAGGCAGAAGGGAGTAAGAAAACAAAGAGGTGAATGGAGGAGATTGGAGACAGAGTTGTTCCCTATGCATGAAGAAGACCAGGATGGATATCATATTGCAGATGAGAACTGTACTGCTTTGTATGTCATGCGATCACAATCATGGGCATGCTCCCAGAGTACCTCTCAGAAGGTTTCCAGGCCCATGGTTTTGGAGAAGGGCAGGTCCTCCTGTGAGATAGTACCAGCTGCAAGAGAAGCAGGGACCACAGAGCTGTAAACTGAAGATTCTAATTCTGTAGAGAGGGCAAAATTTAGGAATTCATTTCGGAAACCATTGGGGGCAGAAAGAAGAAGAGTGAATCCTGCTAGGTCACTAAATCATAAATAGCTGGAGTTGTCTGGCTCTTTTTTCATTTCTAAAAGCTTCCTATCACAGGTTATGTGAGATTTTAAGACTGTCTCTTGGGTTGGTGTCCCCTCTGGGATGGATATTTTCCGTTCTGAATAAATACTGCTTATAGTAATACTTATTTTGCTGCAAGTAGTGCCTCACTTTCCAGGAAAAAAGTTCAGTACATAAGAAACACCCTGTGATGACACAGGGACAGTGAGGCCACTGGCCAGCCTCTTCTCTGGGGTGACTTGGCTGAATGTAGCAGTGCCAGATGCTTTGCATCTGTGTGCTCCCATTCTTGTGCTATTATGTACACATCCCAGTCTCAGCTGAGGCCGCAAGCAGGAATAACAGAAAAATACCACAACAGCTGTTTTGTTGGATTTTATGGAACAGAAGCCCAGGAGTACTGAAATCTTCAAATAAATCTTTTTCCCATAAAAGAAACTTCCAGATGCATGAGCCACAAGTGTTTGTGAACAAGCAATGTTTGGCAAGTGAGATTGCCCTTTTGATGTCTACAACTTGCCATTAGATCTATAATCAATATGTAATAACTTGCTGCTATCTACCTGACTGCATATTTTAGCAAGGTTTCTTCTCTGGAAAGATTGTTCTTGAATTAAAAACTCCAAAGCTGAGAGCAGTCCTTACTGAAAAATGTAATGGGTTCAACAAGCTAGTGAACAATTGCTATAATGCTCAAAACTACATGTGATGTGTACTGTTTTAATTATAAGAGTCAATCAAGGAACCTCTTTTTACATGAAGTATTTCAAAGAAAACCAGGTCATTTGTTCCACGTGTGGCGGGATGCTGTGTGCAAATATTCTCCCTACATTTATGATCTTGCAGTAAAATAAACAGACTTAACCTACAAAGGATTCATAAAGCTTTCCAAGTACTATACCTGCTCAATGTGGTGTGTTACACACTTTTCAATGTCAATAGAAAAAGGGGCAAGAGGGCATTGTGATCCAAAATAGGATTTGTCCAACATCTAAACCACATTGGAGGGATGACTAACCAGTTAAAAGACTCCGGCACTAGAGATGGAAACCTATGGTCACTCTGCTGCTCTGCTGGGGTGCTCTTGCCCTTTAGAGAGTTTTTCCTAATGCTGAAATTTGGCTTGCTGCAGTGCAATCCCATCAGTTCTTGCCTTACCTATGACAGGCATGGAGGACACAGGATTTCCTTCCTCTTTGCAGCAGTCTTTTGTGTATTCAATGACTGCTGTTCTCCCCTCAGTGCCCTCTTCAGTGAGCAAACACACACTCTTCAATCCTTTCCAGACTTCTGACTGATCTTACTGCATTTCTCCCATCCCCTTCCAGCTGGGCACAGCTTTCTGCCTACACACTGCCCCAACACCACTTGCTGCTCTAGCTGAAGGCGTGGCTGATGCAGCCCCTCACAGACCATTTTTTTCCCACCGCAGAGCTGTTACCTCACCTGTAGTTCCTCACTGTGTACTTGTGCTGCAGACTGCTCCTGCATGACTGGTGAACCTTGCACTTTACTGGTGTTGTGTAAGACCAGTTCAACAGTTTGTTCAGTTTTTACCATTCAAAACCTATCCCCCAATATGCCTGCACTTCCCTCCCATCCAGTGCTATGTGTGCAGATTTGAAAAGCAGATTCTATTAATCATCTAAGTTATTAATGAAAGTAATGAACAGCACCAGGCCAGACCAGACTCCCGTGGAAATAAGAACCAAGGAGCTCAGTTGATCTCTCTATTTTGACAGCAAATTGCCTGTAACTACTGAGCCTTGTTTCCAATCAGTTTGATACTTTCATCTGACCATGTTTCTTTTTCTTGCTTACAAGAAGCTCTGCCAGAAGCCTATGAAAATCAAGATATATGGCATTTACTGCTTCTCCCTGTCAGCATGGTAAGGATTACCTCACCCAATGATGAAATCAGATGTTTTGATGCAGTTTGTTCTTCAGAGAGCCACGATTTTTCCTTTCAGTGCTTATGAATAATGGCTTGACTAATTTTTTCCAGTATTTTTTCAGGAACTGAAATAAGCTGAGCTCTCTCTAATGCTCTGACTTTTCTTTAAAAAGAGAGAAAAACAAGTATTATGTTTGCCCTCTTTCCTTCTTGATACCTTAGCTTTCTTGAGAGAACCATAAATGGTTTTGAAATTGCATCAAGTAATTCTCAAAGTATTCTGAGCTATTACTCATCAAGACCAGATCATTTGAATATAGTTGACTTCTTTATGTCCTTTCCAACCACTTCTCTCCTTATTCTAGGTGCAGACCATACTGCTTTGCTCTGGTGTCTGTTTTGCTGGTTATCTGCCTGCAGCTGGGTCCTGAAGTCCCTGAGTGGAAAACAGCACATAGTTTTCTGAGTAACATTTGCCCTTTCTGCTCAGTAATGAGACATTTCCCTGAGATTTGTTTCATTGTATATTTCTTTTGTGTACCTGCAGAAGTGTTTCTTCTTAGTCTTTATATAATTTACTCATGTTGCTTCATTTTGTGCTCTTGCAGTTATGTTTCTATCCTATATGCTAGTGCCGCACTTGTATACTCACGTTCAGCAATCCTCTAGTTTCCTAACACCTGTCCTTTCTTAGCAGGTTTTCCCTTATGTCTGTCCAGACCAGGAGCTTCCCAACCAAATATCTGAACATTCTGGAGGTCTACACTCTTTATTTTGTTGTCTTCCTTCTCTTTCAATTTCCAAAAGAAGGTCATGGAAGCTGGAAACACTTACCTCCTCTGAAAATAAGATGTTGATTGTGTTTTTATTATTCTGATCACAAGGCCAGCATTTTAACTGAACAGCAAGAAGAGCTCTCAGCCTCCTGTTTCTTCAGCATGTAGAGATATTTTCTGCCAGACGGCACTAAACTGTGGATGCTTCTCATGCATTCTTATCTGTTCATGGTATCTGATGCAAGGTGCAGAGAGTGCTTTGTGAAAGTTTTTTAAAAATGGCAGCATCTCCAGCTGCAAAAGTATCTTGTGCTTCTAGTTCCCCTCACAGAAAACATCCTCATATCATCAGAGTTATCACAAGTGCTATGTAGACAGCTGACCATGTCACTCTCAGACACATTTGGTCTTGCTGACAGACATACAATTGCCTCCATGGGTTTTTAGCTATATCCATTAAAGTACATTTGCCCAAGTATACAAATCATCAATGTCAACTGCCCACAAAGTAGCACAACTGTATCTTCCTGAAATTGTATTTCATTTAAACACATCTGCTACCTGATAGCAACAATGGCTTTGAAAATGTAAATGACAAAGACAAGACTAGACAAGACTTGTGCATTTGCTCTGTGGTGAAAGGGCACATTTAGAAGGCATTAGACCTTACGATTTCAAGAGCCGAACTCTGCATATTTTTCAAGTTCTGATCTGTTTGGATTAGAAACTGATCTCAAGCCTTCCAGCTGGTACCTATATCTATGACATCTAAGATGATATGTCTGAAGTCATCAACATTCAGCCCATATATGTCTTACCCGAACAATGAAATGCTGACGGAACAACCAAAACCGAATAACAAATCAACAAGCTAATCTGCATCCTCCCAGCACATTTCCTAGAGCGTGATGTAACCACACAATAATACCACAGCCTACAGCTAATATGTCTCACACAAAACCTGAGTACCTGCAAACATTAGGGAGGGCAGACCTAAAGCAAAAATTTGCATCTTTACATTAACTGAAGAATATCCACATTTCTTCTTGATTTCATGTCCTGTCCTAGAACTGAATTAGAATCAGGATTAGCTAGTTATTACAAAGTGGGGGAGAGGGTGGGAAAGCGTAAAAGCTTTAGAACCTTTCTGACTATGATGGAATGTTCCAGAAAACAGATTATAAAAATACAGGAAGACAGTCTTCTCACAGGGTCTGCAGTCCAGGCTTACCAGTTCAACAGAATTCAATAGGTCAAATAATGAGTGGGTGTGAAATCTTGACCCAATTAAACACATGGCAAAAATCCCACTGATTTTTCTGGGACCATGATTTCAGCCTGGTCACATTGTGTCCAAATGCTGACTTTTTTAAAAAGCAGCAAATATCATAGAGTGTTTTAGACATTTATATATTCATATTCAAACAAACTGGAATGTTTTTGGGCAAGGAAATATACATAGGTGACTTTGCTGTCTGGTTAAAATGGGCTGCTGTTCATCTACACACTGTAGATGAAAGGATGGACAAAGAAACACACTGCAGTGCAGACAGATGGTGGCCAAGGAGGGTGCTCTTTAGAGCTATGGTTTTTGTTATGAAGGCCCATAACTCCCTAGATCCATGTGTGTTGTGTTATTCTCAGCAAGATGCAATGAACTCAAATACCTCTCAGGAACAGAAGAGGTCTCCCTGTTGAGCAGATTAAAAGAGGCCAATGCTGTTTGCAAGAGCTGAGTGGGGTGTTCTGGAACTCCAACACACTGGCACCCGGGCCCCAGATAGTTAGCTCTCTCCCAGCTGCTTAGCCCAAGATCACTGCTCTTCCTCAACAGACAGGAGTATAACAAACGCATTCCTAGCTAGGGGGCAACCTGGGTCGTGACTGTGCATTTGTTCCTTCTGCTTTGAAACCGGCACTGCGGTCTCAGAACAATGCTTCCCCACTTCAGCTGGCTACAGCTGAACAGTGCGCTCCATCCGCCTGCAGGCTGCCTGTGCATGCCTGACATGTGTACCTTGTGTGCTCTTCGCACTTCCTGCCACTGTTTACAGCCAGGCTGCAGAGAGAATTCAAGAGCTCCTGGGCTGGCTCTAGCTCTCCACACCTTTGTAGGCTTCTGCCTGTCCAGAAGCGATGTTGTCTCTAGTGCTCTGATATTAGCTTAAACTCAACACATTACTTTAGGCTAATGAACAAAGGTAAACTAGTATAACCTACTCCCAAGGATGAAAGGAAAAGTTAAGAGCCAAGAAATATCAAAGTGATGATGTCAGTTCAACCTCTTTACAAAACAGTCAAGTGGAAAGATTGAAAAGGAAGGCTGCTCTTTTACTGCAATACAGGTCAAATAAAGAGCTAAACACTCTTTCTCCTTCCCATTATTACAGTAGTACTAGAGATTGGACTTTTTCAAATAGTTTCCCCGCTACAATCAAAGATATTTACTTTCTTTATACAGGTATGTCCTCACACAGTCAATCGCCTCTAGGCATTCAGAAAAAGAGAAATCTATTTCTACTAGCTGTGTTAGTTCTCAGACCCGGGGCTGGATGGATTGTTTACGGTAATAAGTGATTCGTTTAATTTAGTACATTTTTTCTACTTGCGACTTGACCATCACAAGTGGTACATATTCACCAAACAGATTATACAAACACATTTCAATTGATGAGTTGTTTGCAGACCAATGTCTCTGAAAATACCCAGATTACTTTTTAAGCCCCCAAGGGTGTGTGGTTGTTTGCATAATTCACATGCCATCGTTTCTGACAAAGGAAGCAAAACCATTAAAATAGGAAAATAATGATGGAAACATATCAGTTCCTGAACAGATAATAATTATTAATACTAATCGGTATTAAAAATTGTTTACAAAATGTTTAGGACTCTCAAATACATTGTTAAACTAACAGTTTAAATAAGCACGACCCCTGGAAACCAAGAGTGAGATGGAATTATGAGAAAAGTTATGAATTACTTTCTTCTATTTCCAAAAGCTCTGCTACTTCTAATTTGTCTATTATCCTACAGTGCTGCTCTACAAAAATCTCTAAGGATACTACATATAATACAAAACCCACATGCAACTAGTCATGGAAATTTAAGTAATACTAAGAGAAATTTGGCTGAACAAGCAAAATGTTATATAGAATAATTTCTTTTGTAAAAAGCATTTACAAAATTACTTCCAATTATGCGAGGAGGACTGAATTAATTATTGCCTTTTTATGAACCACATGGACACTTTGGAGACTTGTGAGAATATTTCTTTTTAAAAAGCATGTGCAAGTAGAATGCAGAATTAGGGTTAATAGAGTCATCAACAATAATCTGCTGAAGCCATAGAAAAATGAGAGCAGAAAACTTCAGCAGAAAACTAAAAGCTCAGAAATTTAATCATGAACTCTAATTTTATCATAAAACCTTAAAAGAGCTGGCTACAAAAATGTACTTCAATTCTTATAAACTCTCAGGCTGTCCTGAAATCAGAAAAACCAGAGGTTTACATTGCTTTTAATAACTTCCAAAGCTTAGTGAGATATTAGAATTTGATTGTATTTTAATATCATCTGAAAGATTACCCAACAGCTGCAATAAGCAATATGTAGCAGGACTTCTTCAGGGTCAAACTTTGTGTATAGGCAGAGATGAGATTATTCTGGTTTTATTAGAGAAATACATATGCATAAAGGCAGCAGCAACACGAAGCAGAAGCTTTCCAGTCCTAATAGCTGCCTACGGGCTCAGATTTCCCAGGGTGTTCTGGCACACGGTGCTTGGTTGTCAGGCAGTTTGGGATCATCTCTGGTGTGAGGTTTAGCTTGTAAGAGCAAGCTGTGCTGTCTGCTGGGAGCCCCTGGGTGGTGGCCATGCCAAGGACAGTCAGTAGCACTTTACATTACAAGGCTGCATGTGTGCCTGCTGCTCCTGTGCTGAGGGATGTGCCACAGGCGTGTCTGGGGGACCAACACTACTTGGGCTCAAGAGACATTAGGGGAGACACCTAAACATTCAGCTGGCTCCCTACAGGACCCTATGGCTTGCACCAGTAGACAGATTGGACACCTTTGAAACAAAGGATGGATATTTTCTCTGCTTCTTGTGTGGATGTGACTTCAATTAAGCCATTATATGATTTTTTTTTCTCCTCCTCTTTAAACCAACAAGGATTCCTACCCTCTGAACCCAGCAAGGTCTTTGTAAACAGCAAAGCAATTGTTTTCAATTTCCTGTTCAAAGGAATCGTTTAAGGGAATGCTGGCATGCTGAAAAATGCAGGATTTATTTTCTAAGAAAAAAATCCATTATAAAATTAATAAGCACTTATCAGAATTCACACAATTCTCCAAATGAGTAAGCAGATGCTTCCTACTGTGATTCGAAAATGACTTCTCTCTGCTTTCAGCACTTTTCAGTTAAGAATCAGGAATACTGGTCCTTAGTTCCTGTGTGGAAATACTTAAAACTCTTTCTAATGTGTCTATGATGTTTTCCTATGCAGCCCTGCACAAACATTTCCAGTGTGCTATGACTCAGTACTTTTTTGAAGTAGCAGAAATACAATGAAAAGTCTGTTTCTCATAGTATTTTGGCACAAAACAACTCTGTGGGTTGGTGTTGGCAACACCACAGTCTAAGAATAGGGCACTTCTCAAGCAGAAGGTTGTTGAATTTGGACATCAGCTAGGTTTGCCTAGGCGTAAAGAAGCCACTGTCTTCAGGGAAAGGAGTAATTTGGAAATGCTTATCCAACAAGTTTATGTGCTAGTGTCTACCAAAATAATTATTTCCTGTGAGGAATATTCGGAATGAAGTAATCTCAAAGAATATATTCCATTGGATGAGTGAGGTTGCTGGGCAGCCCTTTGACACTTCCTCAAAGGGGCTCTCATTGTGTGGAGTGCTCTATTCTAGTTGCAATTGTTCATAAACATGAGTAATGCTTCCTTCCAAGTTTGTGTAAATGGGAAGAACTGTAAAAGTGCAGTGCTTCACCATGCAAGCTCTGTGCTGATAGCACTACTACCATTATTGTGAAATGCAGGGCAAGACAAAAAGTAACACAACAATGAGGAATTGAAAGACTGAAAGCTTTTAAAATGAGTTTGAACATGATGGTCTTAAAACCTAATATACTGAGCTGAGCCTGGGCTGTGCTGGTTCTGATGAACCCAGAGGGGGTGAAAGTGTTTTCTGTAGCTCAGACTTTACCCATAAATACAGGCTATACAGTCTGTTCTCTACAAATAAAGGCAATTCCTTGGAAGCCTCAGCTACAGCATTCCCTTACTACGGGTAACATTTGCCAAGTGACTCAAGTGTCTACGCCACCAGTTTGATTTCATTCTTACTTTGCCCCAGGGCTCTGGATTTCTGATTATCCATACCATTCACATGCTGCTTTTGGCAGCAAAAATTTTGGTCAATTATTTCCCTCCAAAAGGAAATGCTGGCATAGATGGCAGAGAAGCCAAGTCTAATCAGATCATATTGGATGTGTAATTCTTAGGCTTGAGCTCCTGTTCCATGGGACTGCCATTCAGTGCAGCCACAGAAGGACTTCTTCCCTCAGCAGCCCTCTACAAATCTTCAGACAGGACCTCCCATGACACTCCACCTTGCCCTCAGATATGAAAACACAGTCCTAGCAGACAGAAATATTTCCACTGGTATTTAGAGATCTATGTAACTTCTCTGGGGAAGATGTACACAGTCAGGTCTGGAAGCTGTCTTTTGTCTGCTCAAGATTTCTAGGTCTTAAGTTCTTTGGAAGATGCTTCCTCTTATTTAAAATTGCTTGTAATATATCTGCAGTGCTTATTACCTCTTTTGTCTTCAGCAGGACAAAGGAGAAGGAAGTTAATTATCTCCCTTTGAAAGAATGAGACATGCCAAACTCCTTCCTATACAGGACAACACTGCTTTGTTGCCATGGTAATACATAGGGCTCTCCACCTTCTCTACCCAAGAGGAAAAAGCATCAAGCAGTGCAGTCCACAAAAATCCTTTTTCTAGCCCTAATCTCTAAATGCTTTTATCACACAAGATTTAACATACATATGTACTCACCTGTGGGCCTTATTTCAGGTGTTCCTACCTAAACACTGGCCTCTAATGAAGCAGCAGCCATATGTCAGATTACAGGCAGATGACAGAAGGAGTTAATCATGCAGCTTTGAGCCATTTTCCCCCTACTCATTAATCTACCTCTTTTAAGACTCGTTCTAACAGTTCAAACCAGGAATACCTACAGCCAGAAGAAATGGTTACAGCTTTGAAACTTGGATGAGATTTTTAACTTGATAAGAGCCAGGAATGTACATGTGTGAACTCCTGCCCCTTTCACAACAAACACTCATGATCAGCTTCATCTACTAGCATTAAAAATATTCAGTCTGTCAAGGAAATGTTTCTTTTTGCAATTAGGGAAGGCTTCTCTCAAGTTCTCTTTCAGCTTTGTATGTGTTTGATGGCAGTGCTTAGTCCTATGTTAGTGACACATTAGGACTACTATATTAAGGGCTGGAAACAAAACATTCAGATCTTTCCAAAAGAGAAAGTTCCTTTCCACCATGACATGTCACAATTAGTTCTGACCCTGGAAGGTTCCTAGGTACCAGACATCACTTATAGCATTTTAAGTTAAAAACAACTTAAAATTCCCTCTGAAGGAGTATATCGATATTTCCTTCTAAGGGTAATGCTTGCACTTGTGATATGAAGGTACCTGGACTCACAGAAGGAAGGATATAAAAACACTTGGAACATAGTAAAAATCCACCTGTGTGCACAGAAATGACAACATGGAATGAAGGCCATCAGAAAAGTGGTCAGACCTTACAAGTTACGCAGCTTACCAGGGCTACTCGTAGAGGTTCCCGGCTTTGCCACTAACCTAAGGCATGTCCTCGGGCATGCCTCTTCACCTTGCTGTGACTCCATTCTCCATTTGTAAAGTGAAGATAACAACATGTCACTTTATTAAGAGCTTCAACTGACAAATGCAACATAGCTCCTTGGGCCAACTTACTGGACACAGTGGGAGGTGAATAACATACATAATTTTTTGTCTTCCTATTTAAGAATAACATGTCAGTTTGTTACACTCTTTCTGTCACCCTCCTTCTGCACCTCTATAGCAGCTAGTTTAAGCACACTTGCTTATAAGCAAGATGTGAAAAAATCACCCTTCCACCTGTACCAAGGGTGCATAGCACTGTTCAAAACAAATCATTACTTGCAGCAGCAATGGAAGAATCAAGATGTTTTAAGAATTGCAGTTATAAGAAAGAAAGCATTTACTTTAGCAGCTGACAACATACAAGCATGCAGAACAAGCAAAAGAACACCTACCTAGACTACTCACTCCAGATCTGTGACATAATTCTTTAGAGCAGGGAAGCAAGAGGAAGATTGTTTCAGACAACTGTTAAATTTAATCTTACTATGTAGTTGCAGGACAGTATAGGGATATAAAAGTTAATTGTCTATAGTAGTAAAAAGGCAATTTTATAGACCTACTGTCTCCCATCAGACTGGACTCTTCAGAAATAAGTGAATGATAGTATATTGGTGGAATTATTCTTCTAGTATGCATATACATTTTTATTTGCTTGAGAACAAGAGCTGGGAACAATCATGGCACTATGCAACTGCCAGTGACTGAAGGAAGACTTCATTTATTTCAAAATTACCTTCTAAACTATCCACTTGTTTAATCATAACAAATCTGGAATGTCTTTTTTGACTTTAACAGCTGAACACTTGGCTGAGGATATGAGGGTCATTACCTCCTCATTCTTTAATGTAAAGGCAAACTGGCAGCCTGCTTGGGATTTCTTAGTAGTCTTAAAGATATCCAGAAATATCCATCAGAGACCTTTTAGAAGGATATTTTCCTTCAGAAACCATACTGGATGCTGTTAGATTTCTCTGAAACTCAGGTCATAGCTCCTGTCAGTGCTTGGTTTTTTAACAGTAGGCATGAAAAGCTATGATCAAATACCTAGACTGTTGTTTATTTACATACAGTGATGAGTAAAAAGCCCAAACCCATACCCTAGATTCTTGTGTACCCTGGAAAACTATTTACAAACCTTTAATTTGCTTCCCTTGGACTGCAATTTCAGCTATTTTATGATGGGATGGAAACATTTTTTTCCCAAAGATGGCCAAATGGCATTTTTAGCTCTTTCAGTGCTCACACAGATCTAGGTCTACTGAAATTACAGTGTTAGTCTGGATTTCCATTGCTGTGACAGCAAGCAGATCCTCTCTGCCAGTGTACAGTCAGACTCAACAGACTGAAATATGAATGGAAAATTGGGTAAGAATATAAGTCAATACTGCCTGAATTAATGTTCCTGCAGAACACCCTTGGGTAATACTCAGGATATAGAAGGAGAGATACTTTGAGAGGTGGGAGAATAATGAAAATTTTAAAGTGAGGGCATACTGACAGATTTTTGCACATTCTTTTTTCCCAGATAAACTTTTATGTGGTTTGTCCTAAGTACAAGATGGCTTGCTGAAAGCTAAAATATCTTCTTCCCCTGCCCTCAGGATAATTTTGGCAAAAGAAAAAGATCACACATGTGAAGTGCCAAAGGCAAGTATCTAAGTGATCAGAAACTAACTATTTAAATTAGAGGAAGAGATGCAATTTTGAGAAGGAAAGGAGCCATACCCTCAGGAACACAAGGGCTTTAAAATCCTAGAAAACCAAGAAGTGCAGATGAGCCAAAAGCTATTTCAGGGAAGAAAAGCACCCTTCCTTACTCCAGAGATCAAAGAAGAAATGATTAGGCAAAACTAAAATCACAAGTAAAAAAAAAAAAAGAAGCTCTGAAAAGGGCAATACTGGTACCCCTATTCATCAACATAGAAAGAAATGATCCATCACAGCTTGGTCTCGAGAGCCACAGTGGATAACTGCCCAGTTTAGGTCCCTCTTTCCTCTCCTCCATTCCACCAGTCCAGTCCCTGTCTGAATCAGTGCCATGTTCTGTCCTCACAATGGGAGAGGCACATGAGGAGCAATAAGGGATGGAAGGGAATAAATGGGACCTCACCTAGAGAGTGCACACTGTTCCCTCAGGTTTTTGTTAAAGATATTCTTAGAGCAGGATCTCTTCCTGCACAGCTGTTTCCATAATCTGGTTTCCATGTGAATGGTGCCCCTTTGCCAATGTATGCCAGGGAAATTAATGGCAATATCTTGCTCTCTGCAATATATTCTGCTAATTCTGTGATGAAGGTAAAATGCATTCCTGGTGATTTCCAGTCCATATCCCAAATACAGAAAGGATCTGACAGCAAAAATACAGATTGAGTAAGTTGAGTTACCAGAGCCAAAAGATGTTACCAGAGCCAGCAGTGGGTTTTCATCTCTGTGACAGCAATTCAGCAAAAAGGTACTGAATTTTGTAACTTTTTTGAGGGAGTCTCACTACAAGTTAAGCTGAGACAATTTCATTGGTAACTGCAGGTACACTCATGACTCAAAAAAAATTGTCAGGGCATTTATCTAGATAGCACAAAAGTGGACTAAGAAAGAGAGAATCTTATTTTTTCTCTTTTGCACTTTTTAATTAATTTGAGGAAATTCCAAAACTTTGAGTATTGCAGACAACTAACACTGATTACAAAACAAAAGAATGTTTAGATTTCTAGACTGCAGATAAATATACCAGCTAAGGCTGTTCATAAATTGCATTTGTAATTTCTGATAAAACATGGTCTAAAGGCTTCAGGTACTAAGGGATATGAAAGAATAGTACATGGTCCTTCATCCCTTTCTATAACTGTCCAATTTGCTTGAAAGTCTTCCCGCTAAATACCTTCCCTTTACTCTCAAATAAATCAAAGATAGTGACAGGCATTGATACAGTTAAATATTTCTACTTTGGTTGACCAAAATAAATAGTTAATAACCAGAGCTCCTCACAGTTATAAATGCCATCACCTGGCTCTCACAGCCTGCTCTTGCAAGGGTGACATTGAGCTTGCAAAGCAAAGCAAGAGAGAGCATTTACCTGATGAGCTGAAGTAAAATCTTTACATAAGGCACTCTCCATGAAAGCACTGACTGAGCAATGTGCTTGCTGCATGCTGCCTTTACTCTAGATGTTCATTGGATTACAGCTGCACTTATTCATAAACTGGGATATTTTTCAAAATGTGAAGGTATTCCAGATCATTATTTCCTTAACTATTGGCTCTGCATTCAAGGCAACAAGCAGATGCAGAGAAATTACTAAGAACAAACTACTGCCCAAATATGTCAGTGTTCCCAGGGGCTGGGAAAACAGGCAGAAGCAACAATGGCAGGCCAAGAGAAGATTTCTGCTCCTAGGGGTGAGGAAAGGTGAAGGTTCCTGAGCACACAACTTCCTGAGGGGCCAGGAACTTGGAAACTGGTGTTTGCACCTCCCATCACAGTATATATGTGTATGTATTCTTGGTAAATAAAGAGCACTGCATCCCTGGGGAAGTCCATTCCTCCCTGACAGGAGCTTTCCAATACGGGGCTGACAGTCCCTATCTTGAAATGCAGGCTTCCAGCACCTTTTAAGCAGTACTGAGCTTCGCAGAGGCAACTTCCTAAAACTAAAATCATCAAAAAATTTAACTTCCTGTTCGAGCATTACCGTTACAGTAGTTTTACTTGGCAGTGTATCACGTGCTGCAGAGGGGGAGGAGACAAACTGTGCGAGCACCTGAGGGCGCAGCCCGGCCACACGGGAGGACGGCTGGTGCTCGGGGGCCCTGCGAGCCGCGGCAGTGCCTGCAGGGGGTGGAGACAAGGCAGCGGGCCCACCATTAGCACCATGATCCTGGGGATCCTCGTGGTGCTCTGCTTCATCCCCACTGCTGATGTAACAGGTAATAAAAACTCCCCACATTTCAATCCTTTCCCCTATTTTTTCTCACTTTGAAGGTCTGGGAAAGGGGAGAGGCAGCATGCTGCTAAGTCTGCAAATGGATCACCCTGATATAACCGAGGCCAATTTTTCTCCTGCCATAAGTATCCCTCCAAGATGAGACCCAAGAGCTTTCTTTTAATTTGACTTCTCTCTAGATCCGTTTGGAAATTGCATGCATAGGTAGAAGGGTGTTAATTTCACCTACCGCCTGGGCTTTACAAGATCTGCTCACGAGCACCTTTTCTTGGGGGCAGCGGGTGTGAGCAGACCTGGTGCCAGTGCCTGTCTTGGGCCAGACTCTCCATGTCCCCAAATCTACTTGTAAAGCTTTAGGTTCCCCCATGGCTTGGCTTGGTGTCATGGGCTCCGGCGCTGAGTACAACAACATCCTCACAGGATTAGCAAATAAATGCTCAAAAGCAGAGTTGCTTACTGAGCTCAAAGATGGAAGGATGGGACTTGCCAAGTTTCTGATTTTTGCGTTGTTTAGTGGTGTAGTGATACTTACTAGACATCTAGTTTCTTTCTGAAGATCTTCAGGAAAAAAAAAATCTTTTTGTGATTTTGAAATCCTTAGTCTTAGTGAATTTTCCTGACTCTTCAGTTGTTGTGGCTGAGGGTATTTATCTTGGTGTTGGGTTGCTGATGAAGTGTTCCTATGTTCAGACCTAACATATCTTTCATTAAAATGCAAAGCAAGGCAGGGGATGCTGGCTTTTGCTAGGATAATCTTGGGACAGACAATTTTTCAGACGGCTGGCTGTGAACTGTTGTTATTGCGTCTTCTCCAAATATCAGTGTTTCGTATTTCCCAGCCAAGTTACAGATAGAAATAAAAATCTGGTTTCCAGTACAAAATTTTTAACATGGAGAACATCTTAAAAAGTCAGTAGTCCCTTTTCTAGTATGAGAGATGCAATTGAATCTATTTTTTTCTTACTTCTACATTATTTTTCCATAGTTCTTTTCCTTAGTGAAGGCATTGTAGTTTGCATGACACTGTGATCTACATTTCTTTAAGAAATCATAGGTTTTTTCTTCCTTATCCTTTCCCATGTTTATAATTCTGTGTTTGCAATATCATAATTATTTCCGCAGCAGGCCCCTGGATTGTCAAAGAAGACACTAATTCCAGGAGGGGGATAAGTGTCAGCAGTAGGTTAACAGTTCTGAACGCATTTCCATGAGGTGTGAACAGATTTTAAGCAGTGCTTTTGATTTGCAACAAAATAATTACAGTGTGTGGTTCTCAGACCACAGGCGTTACACCATGGCTTTATAGACACATATACACTTTCTTTGCATGAAGAACTTGTGTTTCTCCAACAGACTCACCAAGATTGTTCAACTTCTTAAACAGAAGCACATGAGATCATTTGCTTCTCAGGGCTCTCATCCTTTCCCCATCTATTTTCTTCACTCTTCATTTTCAAGATGGTTGGTCCTTAGTGCATGGAAAACAGGTCAAAGCCCTGCAGGACTTCCTCAAGCCATGAAGTGCACTATAAGCCTCAGGTATTTTGGTCTGGGAAAATCAGCATAGTCCGTCCTATTGCTAGACTGTATCAGTGGATGCTGCAGGTTGAGTTTAAATCATAGAAAGGGACTTGAAATACTAGTTTAGTCATTTCCCTTTTACAGAAACACATTTACAAAGTTTTCCTTCTCCCCTTTTTGTTGGCTAAATAATTACCTTGGTGTGGAGTGTCAGAGAGGCAGCTAGATCAAGTGTCTGGTATTTTGTGAAATAAGTAATATAAGGAGGTTCCCACTGCAGTGTACCACAACTGACCTCATCTTTTTACTGTGCACATAACCTTCTGGCTTATGGTCTCTGGGGGTTAGAATCAATTTCTAATCTACCAAGACTACCAGAATGCAAAAGATGGATGAGGCAAGGTTAGCCGAGAGTAGCATGACATCAACTAATTCTTGTTTTAAAAAAAACAAATCACAAACTGCCAAGAAAAAACCCTGTGCTCACACTGGGTTTGATTAAAACAAGAGTGTCACCTGGGCTTTCTGGAGTACTCCTGCAGCACTCGCAGCAAAGCAGGAAAGTTGAGCAGAAAGCAGATCTGTAAGGGCCAGAAGGAGAGGATCCCCCCAGCTGCCCATCAGACACACAGCTGGGTGGCCTCAAACCAAAGTAAAAGAGAAGGACCTTTGTACCTGGGAAAGAAGAGTAAACATAATTGAACAACAAACCAGCAGCAGCAAGCAAAAACAAAATAACTTCGTTTATAGCATACCTGTGTGCCTTTCTGCCTGTGGCTTAAACAAATTCCTTTCAGTTTTTTCAGTTAGGTTTTTCCCCATCCCCTTGGGGAGTTAGGTGGGCCATTTCTTTCCTGTGCTTAGAGAAATGCCAACTTATTTTAGATGCCTTGCTCTGGAAAATAGCTTCTTGAAGTCAGCTGGCATAAAAAAGGAAGAAGAGTACTAAATATTTTAACAGAATATTTTTTTCCAATAGCTGATGATGATTCATGAAGAGTTCTAGTGAAAAAAAAAAAAACCAACACCTCAAAATAGTTATTTTCCATACTTTGTCAACTCTATTTCACTTTCTTAGCGAACAGAAAAAATAAAAAACTTCAATGGAGTTGAATAGAGCTGCATGGGGTTCAATGATCAGAGAGTCAGTATTTTACAGATATTATAGATGGGTGGCATTTTGTTTCATGATCCAAAACTCCCTCACATGTGATTACAAGAAATGTCCAACACTACAAATAATATATAAAAAAGCTTAACAAGCATTCAGAGATCCTACACACCATAGCATATAAATCTTAAGATCCTGAGAAGGCTTGCAGCCTGTGCACGCTGACTGAAATGATTTTACAGTTTTAAAGTCATTGCTTTTTGAAACTGTAAACAATGATTTTTCATAACTGCTGTTTTCCTGGCTGGGTAAGGCCAAGATACAGATATTTATTACTACGCAACATGACTGAACACAGCTCTGAAGTGGCAATCATAACCCTACTTAGGAGAATGGAAGCATCTACTAAATGTCTCAGAGTTTCACCATTTAACAAACCCAAAGTGACACTTATGAGGAAAAACTGTCTCTGTGAAGGCAAAAGCAGCCTCAGCCCACGTTTGCTCAGAATGGGCTAGATCCTACTAAGAATGTAGTCAAATCCTATTCAGATCACATGGGAAATGAGGGATATTAGGTATTACTTTGTCATCCCTATGAAACTAAGACACATCTTAGTATGACTGACTTTCTTCAGTTCAAAACAATCTCCAAGTCCAGAGGAGGGGGACGACAGTGGGGATTGTCCAACATGCCAGTGGGGTAAGCTTGCCTTGCCCGTGTTGGCATTGCAGCCCAACCAATTCATGTGGTACTAAAGAGTTCTTCCTATAAATGAAAACAAAAATATCTCCTTTAATTTAGATTTGAACTAGTAGAGACACTTTGTGAAAGTGGATTTGGGTGCTTAGCTTCAATCATGTAGGAGATGTCTTCATTTAATGACCCACAAATGAGCTTTTCCCACTGCTCAGCCAGTCTGCATCCCAGCATCAGCAGCATGGAGCTGGGTTATCAAGCCTAGCCTGCAAGACAAGGCAAACAGGTTGGATTATATACAAGAGGTGAAAATAAGTTGAAGGAATTTATCATTTTAGGTGGGTGTATCAAAAGTGCCAATTAGCACTGTATCATGGCATGGACATTAATAGTCCAGAGCTGTAGTTAAACAGTGGAGTTCAAGGCATAAAGTGCAGGTCTAAACATCAGGAATGCAGGTTAGCTGATGACAGCAAAAGAGAGTAGGGTAAGTCATTGGGGTCTGCAGAAGAGTCTAACTAACATCTGAAGGGAGTCTCTCAGTGACGAGATTTTCAGTGTTCCTCTGACTTTCCTCTGGCCACAGAGAAAATAGGATCAGGCTGAGCAATAAATACCCATTAGTTTTGTGTAAGTACTTGCAATGAAAACAGGCAAGCACTTTTTGAAGTGTAACGCTTCTGTCTGTTCTGGGATCCTATTTTGCTTGTCAACTCTGAGACAGAAAAGGTCTCCCCTAAAGGTGTATTCAGTCCCTGTGACAATCAGGGTTGTTGCAGTGCACAAATACTGCAAAGCAGTAGAATAACTCTGTCTCAAGTGAGATACGTAGGATTCTACTATGCTAAAGGTGGAACAATTCTGCTGCAGACTTGCAAATTGCCAGGTAGGCCAAAGATCAATTTTCTGGCCAACAAAAAAAAAGATCAAATACCTTGTCTAAAGGGGTGGAATCCAAACCTCACCCCTTACTAGAATGCCTTATAAGCCTATGTGAGAGCTTTTGTCGGAAAATGCTGATTCAAGGAAACTGAATTGTTTTGCTGAAATGTCTTCATTTTGATGAAAAGTCACCACAGGCACCACCTTGAGCAAAGACTTGCCTTCTCTGTTCTTACTTAGCCACTCTCCTAGGATTTGAAGATCCTTGTCTCTTTCTGCTGGAAAGCCTGGAAATGTTATCCTTTATCCAAAGTTTCACAGTGTTTTAGCTGCCTGTAAACATAGGATTTCAGAGCTGTTATGAGCTCTCCTCCACCCCCTTGCTAACAATGTTGAGCAAAGAGATGCAAGGATAGGCTACAATCTTTCTTTGCTAAAGATAGGCAGTAGAGCATTCCCTGTCCCACATCTCCTCTCATTTGAAGCAAGGGCTGGTAAATGAGACTTTCAATGAGAGAATTAACAACTTCAGCAGTTTCCCAAGTTCTGCTGGTAACTGGAGAACCTACTAGCCAGAGGTTGTTTTTACTGCCCACACCTACCATTAGTCCTTCCCATCTCATCCATCTCTTTGTGTTTACTTTACTCCCTCGACCACATTCATCCCAAAGGAGTATCCTGCTCAAGAGGCTGGGATACTTCATATTCTTGTGCAGGCATGAATACAGTAAACATCATTTGGCCCTAAATATTGTTAAAAACAGTTTTAAACACTAATTTTCTGGGCATCCTGGTTCTGGCCTCCTTCCCACTTCATTTCTCTTACTAGCCTTTTTGAAGTCTTGCCACATGGATTAAGTAGAAAGAATCTATGTTTGCACCACATTTTGAGGACAAGAGGTACAATTGTCATTCTCACAGCCACAGTGATTCTCAGGGATCTGTAAAAGACTATCCATACCTCATGAGCTGAGCTTGCATAAGGATTTAAGCAGTCATATAAAAGCTTTGGCAAGTTTTTAGTTTAAGAGCCATAACTCCCTTCCTCTTACTTAGAGGTCATCATTTGAGAAGGGCCTCATTTGTACAGGATGACTTTTCTTGGAAGAAGGTGTCTTTCTGCATAGTCCTTTCTATGTTTCATTGTTTGGCAGGTGATACCACAGAGGTCTACATGTCAGAAAACATTTCCTGTTTATGTATCAGTCTGGTCAATTAAAATTCAATTATACATTCATGTGACATGCTTTTTTCAGGCCATTCAAGTGCTAAGTGCCAATGCAGTGTCAGATTAGTCAGCTCTTGAGTCCTTTGAGAGATTAAGAATCTACTACAGCTGCTGGCTTGAGAAATTACTTATTTTACATTAAAATCATAGCAGTTCATGCTTTTAGTGTTCATTGCCCAAGGTCCAAACCCTTGAAATGGTTCAGCAAATCCACCTGCAAACTCTTCAGGAGTCATTGAATTAAAAAGAAAATGTATAAATAATATTCTCTTATCTGACTGCAGTATCAATTCATAATATTTTCACTCCATAATGCTCCCCAGGAAACTGCTGGCTCAGTAAGGGATAGACTTAGATGGCCTTACGTATACACAGATGCACACAGATGCAGACTAGGTTTCTGAGCTCTGATGTTAAATTTTAATCATCGGCCACTGCTACTGCTAGTGTTCTGACTCTGAAGAAAAACACTCTTGATCTCATAGTCTCCCCTAGAGACTATGTGATTATTTACATACAGGTGGATTGCTGCAACAATAACTCCTGTGAGAAACTGCTTCTGCAGATGGGTGGTTTTGTACTCCCTGGTAGGGAGTGTCAGCAGGGGAGAGGAGATATGGAGAAGAGTTGCATGGGAGGATGTGGGGTTCTGAAGTCTCATACTATATTTTATAAACAAGTGCTTTTCTCACTTTCTCCCCTCCCTTGCAGAAAACAAGATTTTAGTGGCTCAGCATCCTTTGCTCATTGTAGCTAACCAAACTGCAACTCTAGTTTGCAACTACACATACAATGGGACAGGGAAGGAATTTCGAGCTTCACTACACAAAGGAACGGACAGTTCACTTGAAGTTTGCTTTATTTCATGGAACACAACCAAAATTAGCAGCGATTCAAATAAAGAATTCAACTGCCAGGGGGATCATGATAAAGACAAAGTCATCTTCAATCTTTGGAACATGAATGCAAACCAAACTGACATCTACTTCTGCAAAATTGAGGTAATGTATCCACCCCCATACGTCTACAATGAGAAGAGCAACGGGACTGTCATTCATGTGAGAGGTAAGCTGAGAAACCTCTGTAGGCCAATATCCTCCCTATATACACTCCCTACATAATGGCTGAAGGCAGTTTGTTTCCTTAAAAAAAAAAAAGTTGGATTGCTTAGTAAAACTACATTCCTGCTCTGGACTTCTTGAAGAAGAGATCTTAAAATGATGATTAAGAAAAATAACACAATGGAACAAGGAATAAATAAGCAGAGATCGATGTTTTTAATTTCATGTACTTACAGTTTTCTTTGTTCTTTCCTTAAAGAGACACCTACCCAAATAGAAGAGCCTCAGTCTGCAATTCCTTTGTGGATTCTGGCAACAGTGACTGGAATTCTTGCACTCTACAGTATGCTAATAACTGCAGTTTTTATTAACTATTGGGTAAGAAACTTGTATTTTCCTTTGCTCTGTATGCTCTAGTACTTCATTTGTCAGGCTATACTTGCCATGTTTACCACAAACTCACTGATACCCCTTCAGTACAGGAAACAGTGTTTCTTCATCCCAGCTATGTATGCACACCCATGGTGTACCCCAAAAGAGCTGAAACACCAGATGCTCTCCAGGTGGGCAGTCAGGCCTCTGTAGTAGAGTCCTACAGCAGATAGTAATGCCACAGTGTTGGCAGTGCCAGGCACACCAGTGGTACCGGGACACCTCTGCCAGCTGAACCTGTCAGGAACATCTAGAGCTACAAGCATTTGGCAAAACCCTATGAGACCATACTGACAGGAGCTCACCTACAAAAAAACAATCTATAGGGAGCCCTGAAGCCCAGGGCCATCTGCACTGGTGTCTTGTGCCTATTCAGAAATTCCCTTGTGCAATCACTATTTCTGGCAGCTTGACTACAAGGGAATAGGAGCACCTGGATCTCAGTAGTCCCTTGTCTGTACACCAACAGTAAGAAAGCTAAGACAGCCTTATGGCTCATAATTTTTGCTTTCTAATCTCTCTAGAGGCTTGACTCACCCAAGTCACATCCAGTTCTCCTCCTGGCATGATACAGGGGCAGCAGACAAGACATTTTCCTTGACAAGTCTTAGGACTGTGATCTCCAGAGCCAATTTACACTACTTACTCCTTGTGAGAAAGACTTGAACATAGAGAACTCAATTCCTTGCACTCTGACTTTCCCCTCTATCTTTGTTGTTAAATAGCAATTTTCAACACAACAATTATGAGGTAGCCTGTATAAAGGGTCCAGAGTCCCTGCCAGGTTAAATGTTGCGTGTATACAGAAAGCCACTGTCACTGCTAGCTGAAGCTTAAGATCGGCTGAGTGTTTCACAAAAGGACACTTTCTCAATCTGTGGCTATTTCTAATGGAAAACAATCAAAGGGGGCACTGCCGCAGGAAAATGAAAAGGCCAGTTAAGTGGTTCTTCTTTGTGCCCTATTGTAGAGGCTGACTCTGAGGAGAGCTGAGAGGATTACTCGAGCAACTGCTGGTGTTACAGTGCAGTGCTGCTGTGGCTGTGCCGCAGATGAGATGCTATAGCTTCAAATCCCTCATTTACAATCTGAACCATTTTCTCTGTGCTATATTCATTTGCTACCTAATGGCTTCACACTTTGCCACTAACATGTCTGCCCCCAGCAAGGGTGACACGGCTGCATTGCCATGTGTGCTGTTTGTTGCATCAGTTTTTACCTGCTGTTATTACTGCTGGTAGTATTCTTCAGATAATATGTATTCTGATTGTGGATGTATTTAGTGTTGTTAAGTGTAAATACAGCTGCCTAGAAGACGTTGTGAATTGTAAAAAAAAGGTCCTAATTGTGGTACTGGACAGACATGGCAAGCCTGATCAGTTCCTGAAAGCAGCTAAAGATTTGTCTATTTTCATACAGTTCTGCCTTCCCTGAAGGAAAACTGTTTTCCATTGCAAAAGTAGCACTTTCATCGTGTAACAGCCCAACAATCACTCATGCTAGCAAAATATCTTTCTCCCATGCAAAACAACCTCCTTGGTGAATTAGAAATCCTGTATTATGAAGATGAACACCGAGATAAAGCTTTTGTATCTAATGCTTTACATGCATTGACTTCATTACATGGATTAAGCAGTATGTAACTTACATTCTACCTTTGCATATTTATAACATTAATATTAAAAAGCTTAAAATATTTCATAGTAACTGCCCTACTCTGCACATACAACATAATTCAGCCATCAGATTTTCTAATGCAAACCTCCTCCAATTCCACAGCATCATATGCATGTATACTGCAGCATATGCAACTACTTCTGTACATGGGAAGGAAATTTCAGTAAAAAGGAGATTACAAAAGAGAGTATGATCAGTATTAAGGAAAAAGCATGGAAGCACTTTACTTACCCTGATCAATAAAGCCTTAAGCTATGTAAAAAACACCAACCTGCACAGCCTGCAGCAGTCAAGGCTGAAATGCTGCTGTAGCCACAAATTTCCTCTGTGATTTTAGGCAAATTATTTCACCTGTCTTCTGCTACTCTTATTTCTGAAAGAGCCGATTCTTCCCTTGTCTCACAGGACAAGGAATCCAGCAGTGGAAATAAGATTTTTGAGGCCCAGATAAGGAGACATAAAAGATTAACATCAGCTCTGATTCTTTCACTCCTTGAAGGAAGGTTCAGAACAACATATGCATTGTGTCTTACTGCTGTAAATAGTAGGAAAACCATAGTCTGGGCTGCTTTGCATGCTCTTATTCTGTTCAAGTTAAGCTAATTTCCCTTTACCTCCTAATAAATGAGGACAGCCTTCACAGCTCAAACTCTCTTGTTTCTGCTGAATCATTCCACAGATGAGAGAGGCAAGATGATGGTGAGAGGCATCAATTTGTATCCTTGGTGTGTAGCATTCCTTTACCTGAAGAACTAACACTGTAAATCTCTCACCAGATAAGCTGGAGACTTAGTTTCAGGTTGGGCAAATTCCATAGATTATTTGATGAGAACATGTGTTCTAATTCTTTTGCAAATGTGTTTAAACCTGAAGCTGCCTTACAAATATGCCTGCTTCCCTGAACAGGGACCTAGGGCCAGAACTGTCAGCAGTTAACATGAGAGTTTTCACAGTTGTCTTCACCCTTCTCCCACAGCAAAAATCCAAAAAGCTTATGTACCATCAGAGCGACTACATGAACATGACTCCCCGGCACCCACCATACCAGAAGAACAAGGGCTACCCATCCTATGCACCCACACGAGACTACACTGCCTATCGGTCCTGGCAGCCCTGATCCCAGCGGGAGCCTCTGTGCTTCGGGGCAGTCGCTTGCTCTGGGGCATGGAAGGACAGCCTCTCGTTTTCTCACCGTGTTTGTTGCTGTTGATTACAGACACCTACACCATAGCAAGTATTAACTAAACTTTGATCTCCTAAAAGAAAATCCAGACCAACAAACCAATGTAAAAAGGGAGGGCGGAAGGGGGGAAGTAAAAAAAGAATTTTTCTCCATGATGGCTGAAAATGAGGCCCAGCTTGTGTTGAGGGTTGTCAGTGGATAAGATGGAAAGATGGCATCAGACCTCAAAGCTGGTTTCTTCCTAACACTTGTGGTTTTGCTCAGCTGTTGGAAGAAGCAGAACTTCTGATCTTTTCCAATAACTACTACCTTAGATTTAACCCTTGATTTCCTTCTCTGTATGTATAATCCTCCGATTGTTGCTGTCAAACCTGGCAAAATGTAAAAAATAATCTTTTTTTCTCTGTAAGACAAAGACAGTTTGAAGTTCAAAACACATGCTTAAAAGAAAGAGAAAAAGGTCAGTCAGAAGGCATCCAAGCTATTACACTATGGAGCAAATTGTCTGCCAGGACAAATCAAGCTAATAGAAAACTAGGAAACCTTCAACATGTGAATCCTTAGGCTGGATACTTTGTAAATGTTCATAAGGACATCTGCAGTCATGACCAAGCAACTCCACAGACTGAAAAAGCAAGCAACTTGAAGACAAAATCAAGACAAGTGGGAGAGGAAGGAAGATCTGTCTTCAGCATGAACAACCTAATTTCTTTTTTGTTTGCCTTCTGCATCAAGGGAATGCAAAGTCTTATATGAAGCATTAGAAGCAGAGAGCTCAGATTTTGAGAAGATTTTTACTTTTATTTTTGAATTTGAGATTTCAGAACGCATTCTCATGAGTCCTCCTGAAAATTCATGCACATCTTCTGGCACGTAGGTTGTACCAGAGCTCCTTCAAAATTCTGGGTCAACTTATGAGCAACTAAAGACCACTTAAATTTTTTTTTCTGTAAGTGTCTGGTTTTTGGGATGTAAGAGGATTCTTCATTCTCAGCATTGTGAATTGGACATGCAAGTTCTCAAGCATCTGCAGGATCTGCTCTGGGCATTTTGAGGAGCTTTGTGTTATCTGGAAGTTACTTTTCTCTCCAAAGATGTTCTTCAGGACTGCTCCATGCCAGAGTAGGACAAAGTCTTTAGCAAAACATGATGCCTTCTTTCAATCTAGCATATTTACAATAACAGGACATCCTAAATTGTAAATGGGGTTGCCTTGGCATAAAATCCCTTTTCATACTGAGGAAACAATGTTTATTTTATAAAGAGTACTGAATAAACAATTAAAAGAAAAAAACACATTCCCACCTTGAAATAAAATTTGGATTGTACAACATTTAATTTCCTTCAAACTAGGATAAGAATATTCTTTCTTTGAGGAGGCAGGACAAAAGTAGAGATGTGGAAGCATGACAACAATCTGCTTTGATGTCTAAGGCCAAGAAAACATCTTTGGCACTTCCAAATTGTAAGTTTTATTTGAGTTTGCTGACTGGGCCCCAGACCTTCCACTCTGAGTCTTATATCACCATGAACCACATTCCTGGAATGTGCTGTGCCACCTCTGAGCAGCAGTGAGGTGCCCCCTGCCCCAGCCAAAGCCCCGATGGCAATGGTAAGCAAGGCCCAAGAGGCAGTGCTGCGCCTTCAGCATGAGAATCCAGTCACGGACCCGGCAGGCCCTGAGAGCCTTGGTCTGGTTCAGTTCAGCAAACACAAAACACTTATTATTGAACTGAAGAACTTCAAAACAAAGTCTTATTTATCTCTTCTCCTTTCCCCTCACCACATACACAAACAGTCCAAGGCTGACATTTTTCCACGTACAATTTTTACTCTTTTCCTGAAAAGCTGTCACTGCACCTTTGTACTGCAGCTGAGGCAGCAAGAAACATGCACAGAGCAGAGGGGAGGGAGCCAGGCAGGACACAGGGGTGTCACTGCATGGTCCCAGCCTGGCTCTCTTTGCTGGAACTGACAGCTAATGCTAATGCCTTGCCACCTCCCTCCAACTTGGAGGGAAGATAGGAATGATCCTGTGCTGGGGCACCCAGCCACTCCCAGCAGGGAGCAGCAGGCTGAGCACAGCTCTCTGTCAGGGTATGGCACTGTCTCACCAATTTCCAGGCTGTCACTGTATGACACAATGACATATATGATCATATGTGCTGTGGAAAACCACAACTTCTAGTGCAAGTATAAGGTGAGATGGCAAATCTGTATCAAACCCATGAAACAGAATAGATGTTCTTTGTGTAAACTGCATATATACATATTTAGGTATAGATGCATCTATTTCATTGCATCTACATTCCCTAGAGTTTTATCATACTTTTTGCAATCTTCTTTAAAAATTATTAAATAAATACAGTAAATTAAATCTTGAATTAATGTATTAGGCCTGAGGCTAGTCAGAGGAAAGTATTGCTTTCTAAAGCAAATATTGGTATAATTTGCTTTCCTTCCCCTAACACTTTGTACTTTCTATATTTAAAACATACTGGTAGCTCCCAGGACATGATACTGGAAAGTAAGACCTGGAACATCTGCAACAAGTATTAATTTGTCCAACTGACCAAAAAGGAAGGGGGTTACAGGGAAATATCCTAAAAGTAAAATGAAAAAATTAGGAGAATCAGGACATGAGAAGCCCCAGCACTGTGTTAAAATGGACATTGCTGTTATATTAAAGCTCTATAAGGACGTGAATTACAGACTGTTAGAGATGGGATACCAGTAAATTCCTTTTATCCACCACTGTAAAGGACTAAAATAAAGTGTTTGCAGAGAAGCAAGCCAGTTAAGCCTGGAGTCTGCATATATGGATCAGCATATTCGACAAGCAGCAATCCTAATTTATTCCATCTGGTTTTAGGCAATGCATAACATGCCAGGACAGTCCTGTCCCTCCCTGGCCCTGCCTTTGGGGGGTTTATGGGATATGCTGCTTATGGGATGATGTAAAAAATAAACCTCCTCCTGCTGCAGCTCTGAACTTGGCAACTGTTCCTCATGGAGGGCAAAGGTAAATCAGTAGGGTTTTCTGCCTTACACATAGGTTTTAATTCAAATGCAAATATAATCCTGCCAAAAAGTGATTTAATTTTTCATCCTCCTTTCCCCCAATTTTGGGTCTCAGTGTCAACATCTGATCTGCAGTCATCACATCTGAACAGCAATCAACATATGTTGTAAGGGGTCAACCAAGGGTTGTGCAGCTCCAGCCCCCTGCATGCTGATTCCTGTTCTGCACGTCTCCAGCACAGCACAATACAACAGCCTGGCTCTTCTTTGCTTCCAGGAACCAAAGCCCTAGAAGATGTATGCAGAGGAGGTAGCTTGTGTTATCTCTGCAGTCTTAAACCTTCCCCATTGGGATGGTCAGGCCTACTAAAGCCAAAAGTCTTGGATGTTCCTTCTAGTCTGAATATTCCAAATTCCAATATCATCCTGTATAACATTTTTTCCAAAATGCCTCTTATTTCTTCTCTAGCTATAAATGTGAACCCTGCATCTCTGCCAAACAATATCATATCTTCCTTCTATGTGCATCATCTTTTCCCTTTCGTTGGTATTTCAGACTCAGCAGTTCAGGAATCCATCCTATTTGTTAATCTCTAACACCATTGTGCAGCCTTCCACATGTACTCCTTCCTGACTGGTTACTTGCCTCACAAAGACTGTCTTGTATGCCACATTCCTCCTCAGCTTGGGGTAGGGAGTTGCCATAGGAGATTGAAGCCATGTGGCAATTGGATAGGTACTTGTTTTTTGTTTGAAGGATTTGGGAGTCTTTCATCCTTTTGATTTTTCCCATCATCTTCAGATTTTCAGTTGTGCCAAACAGCCACGTGGGGATCCCACACACCACATGCTTCCCACGATGCCTTTAATTTCTGTACATTTCATTTCCTATGCGTAGCAGGCTCTTGGCTATTGCCAAGTTCATTATGCCTGCAGACATGCTCTGACAGCAGAAGCAACTTTTGACTACTGATGGTATGTTTGACTTATAAAAACATGGTACAAAAAGTTTGAGTTTTAAGAGCACACAGGCGAAGGCTTCAGTGCTAAAGATCAAATCTTTCCACTTCCAGCAAGGCTTTTGCTGTGTGACTGGAAAATGCGTTATGCAAGATGAATCACAGACCAAGACATAATTTTGTTAGTCACTCATACTAACCAGAAAACAGGTTAGGGTGATGAGAACAGGATCAGCTTTGTTAAGGTCCAGTAAAGACTGGGGAAGGCTGAAAACAGCACTAGGCAGTAATTTGTAACCAGTCAGTTTCTTTAAGTGGCTGTGAGAAGGAAACAAGCTGTCTATCTTGATGCAAATAGGCTGTTCTTCCCAATTAGGTGCTTTTGTTAGAGTATCACATTACAGTATGCTACTATTCCAGCCTCAAGGGTATGCAGATAGTATGATGTGGCCAATTTGGCTGACAAATTATTAGGAGGCTGCCAATTTCATATTAACCCATTTGCAAAGAAACAAGAAGTTGAATGATCTCAAATTCATGGTGGGTTTTTTGTTTGTTTGTTTGCTTTTTTCTTACTGGATCTTCAGGATCAAGGCACTGGTTCTTATTTCCTGCCCCTCCTGCTGCTGCTGCTGCTGCTGCTGTTGTTTTATTAAAAATTAAACATAACTTTAGGTCACATAGACTTACCAGAAGCTCTTCAGTTTCATTCATCTGACCATTGAAATTATGAAGAATTTTCAAATGCCACAGTTATCATAGCCATTGTATCATTATGTGGCTACATCATTCCTTTTCCTCATTGTCTTCTTATTCCTTCAAGGGAACTATTCTGGATTGGTTGAAATGTTCTCATGGGTTGGTACAAATCTAGTTTTTCAGACAGGAAAGATTACTACCTAACCAGCAAAATCAAAGATGCAAGCAAGCAAGTAGTAACAGTTCTGTGGAAATTAACATAGTGGTTTCAATGTGGTAGGAGGATCAAATAGCCGAAATTTTTATAATATCCTTTTCCTCTAAAATAAAGAAGCTCAAGAAATTATATTTTAAAGTACCTTAAAAGACAAGAAATCAGGTTGCGAAATTAAGAAATCAAAGGCAGGAAATGCCAGAAGGAAGCTTTCCTGTCCAGACTCCCTTCTGCCCCCTCGTGTGACCGGAGTGGCTCTTTAACTACACTGCACTTCCCCCTGCTAAGCCGAGCCCACGCTGAGCGGGGCCGGCCCCGCTCCCTCGCAGCGCTGCAGGAAGGCTCCGGGAAGGGCCAGAGCAGGCGCTCAGCGGGCGGCAGATTCCGAGAGCCGCTGAAGCCCTTCACATGGAGGGCTGCAGCAGGGCACAACCAGCAATCAGGCAAGCTTAGATAATAGCTAAATTAGTGCCCGACAGCCTCCTCAGTGCCCCATTAAATTAGATCACTCTGTCGTGAGTCAGAACGAACTAATTTTCCTGCTATGCTCGCTGCCTGTGACAGCCCTTGGGCTACTTTAATCTTCAAACACCAGTGGTCAAGATGAGAGCTAAATTAGTTTTTTTCCTCATGAAGATGATTAAGTAGATTGCTCACATTTCTTCCTGGGCTTCTCAACCTTCCCCAGACAAATCAAAACTGGCTGCAGAAAGGAAATGGTTTCTTGGTTTGCATAGCTCATCAGCTCCTTATACTTAGGGACAGAGGCTGAGGTCCAGGGTGGAATGATGCCTTTGGGAGCATTATCCCCTCCTCGTAGCTCTTTTTCTCATTAGTTGATTGTTGAAGTAATGCCAATGTTTTGTCTTAACAACAACAAAAAAGTATGAGACTATGAAGATACAGAATTGGGCAGCAGGGGAATAACCTCTCTCCCTCCCGCAGACACACGCAGTTGACACTACTTTCAAGTCCAGCCCTGTAGGGGAGAAGTTCACCAGTAAGGATGGAAAAAGCAAAAGGGGTTAAAGGAGAAATCACTCTGAAACTTCTTTAGTGAAATTCTGGAAAAGTCCCTCAGGGAATGGAAATGAACAAACCAGCTGCAGGATGTCCTACACAACTCAGACTTTTGCCTCTCCCTAGCCATACACTAGAAATAACTCTTAGAAACTCCCTAGTCCTTCTTGCCTCAAGAAGGACTTTTCACTGTTTGGCTGCTCTGCATCATTGAGACATAAGCTGCATTGATGGTGAAAGCCAGGTTAGGTCCTGTGTGTGGACTTGGGTGCACAGTCAACTCCCAAGAAACTCTTGAGATGAAAGCACAAATTATGTTCAAAGGGCAATGGACGAGCAAACTGTCTGGAAAGGTAGGATAGATGAATGGCTGTCTGCAGGAAAAGTGAAGTTAAGCAACTCCAGAGCTTTCCTCCAGCAACTAGAGAAATGCATTAGTTTGAACTGCAGCCGTAGTGGATTTCCTCCAGTAAAAGCAGCTCTTGGAAGGATGAAGTGATTACTTCAGGACATTTAAGTCAAAATAACCATATATATGCAAAAGAAGATTTTAAAATACCCTTATTTTTGCCTTTTATCTTTTCTGTACTAAATGATTGCTTACAAATCCTACGTTTAACTTGCAGTATGAGGTTTTTAAAATCAGTGTTCCTTTGTTGTCCCTTAATTTTATTTTTTTAAAATTTTATTAAGGTGTTTATGTTGTAGTTCTGCAATCTGATTTCAGACCACTGAGGCAGAGGCGAAATGAGGACTGGGGTATAGGCAGAGTATATATGGACTGCAGCTCAGTCCAGTCACTGCATGGCAGTACTCACATGCTTTAAAAAGACTGCAGGTACAAAGTGGAGTTCAAAGAGTCCACAGGTTACATGAGCAACCTGTTGAAGAAATGTCAGTTAGAAACGAGCAGCAGAAACCAGCTCTATTTTCCTACTGCTGTGGCTTTGCTTGGCGACGATGACATACAAAGATTAAGCCTAACTGCACGAGCTCCAGTTGTTTATCTCCTTTTTTATCATCGCCAGTAAGTGAAGGAGATGTGTGGGTGTCACCTGCAAAAAAAAAAGAGGTTGCATTTCTGAGAGAAAAATACCTGCAGATCCAAAAAGGCAAATGGTCTTGTTTAATTCATGCATATCCACTTTCCTTCCTGTCACTAATCTGCAGCACTGAATTTAGTCTCCTGGATTTCCTTAGCTTTATTATGCTGAGAGAGTGTGCAAGAGAGAGGGAGACAGAGACTTGAGCAATATGAAGTGCCCAGAATGACTTTAATCACTGAGGTCATTTGTAAATCACTAAGATAACCTGGCTCCCAGGGCATGGAATTTGATTTTCCCTCCCCCCTCCTCCAATCTGCTGAACTATGGAGATTTGCAACAAGAAAAGCTATCTGCTGTGCAATCAGTTTACAGAATAACATTTTGTTTTGTCTCCTATTGATGGATGCTAGCAGGAACTGGAAGCCCTGGGTTCATGACACAAGTGTTAGTGTCCATGTAGTTGTGGTTTTTTCTGTCCTTGCATGTTTATGCTTGTGACTGAATGAACCTCTGCACACAGTTAAACAGTGCTCGCTGCATACATTGCACAAAAATCACTAGTCCAAAAAGAGATTTAAAGCAAAGGCATCTCCTGCATTGGATACTGAGGGATACTACACATATGGACATGTAAACAACTGTACAAACACAGATGCAAGCTTTGGTCTTTCTTCTCCATTATTATGTATATATTTAAATATAAAATAAAGAAATCCAAACCAGTGAGCATATGTCTTGGATTGCACATCAAGCACAGTATGCTCACTGCATCTAATGTATCTGTAGATTAATAGTTTGACTTGGCTGCGTGCTGACTTGTGTGGGTCAACTAACCAGACACTGAGATATAAGGAGTATCAGAAAAATCATAAATTCAGGTTATCTGTATTTAGAAGTAAGACTTTCTTATACCTCCAAATTTGCTTTAATTTGCTCTAGCCCTGGACTTGAGATATATTCATAAGTCTTTTATCACTAAGCCCAGTGAGAACATTGATAACCATCCCTTTTGACTGTAAATCAGAGAGTGGGCTCCCTGTGGCTCTGCTACAGCTATTCTAATCATCAAAAGTGCATGTTGCACTCTTCTTGTGCCCCAGCTACAGCCCAAGAAAACCAAGGTCTTGACTAACCCTTTTTGCCCCAAGTGCAAAATATGACATTCACCTTCCCCACTAAACAGACCTCTTTATAAAAATAAAACTCACTTGTTCTCGATAGCTGCCATAATGAATGCTTGGTCAATAAAGATTAACTCCTTGTTCTTGTGAACTACAAGTTCTTGTGTCCGTTTACTGAGGGAAGGAATCCAGTTGATGTATCATTAGTTGTGTGAGGAAGTTGCACATCTGTGCAACTTGGTGTGGGAGTGTCTTCTTCCCTAATGTAAATGCTGGGTTGCAATCTGGGTCAACAAACTAATGTTTAGCACTTCTGACTACAGGAGAGCAGAAGAAAAATATCAGAACCAAAAATCTGTGAAATTTGAGGGATCAATTCAGTGCTGCCTCTGTTGAATGACATGAGCACTAGCAGCAGAGTAGCACTCTCAGATCCCCTAGGATTGAGTTCACACTGTAATCTCTCCAAGTTTAGCATCTCATACACATATAGATTGCAAGGACACAGTAAAATTCTAAAGGATCCAAGACAGTGGGAAAACACAGAGAAACAAAGGGTTTTACTTGCTAAAGGCAAACTGTGCTGGCAACAGGAAACCAAGAGACAGTGCAAAGGATGTTGTGGCTGTTGGAAGGGCCAACACTGTAGTTACTGTGCATACCTGGGTGACTCATCATCACTGTGACACTGGCTTGCACTCTAATGTCCCTCCTCTCCCAGCTGAAGCTAGCTAGCTCATCCTGCCTGGCCTCTCCGTGTTTCATCTCTGCTAGGGTATCATCTGGAAAGCATTTGGGCTGGCACTAGGATGGACTAGACGTTGGAGTTGTGCCATATATAGAATATACATGTGACACACACAGGAGTGATGTGCCAGTCCTTGCTTGAGGAGATGAGAAATGGAAAAAGGAAGTGAAGGGGGAAGCAAAGGTATGGTGCTTATGCACACGTATGAAGCTCAGCAGTTGTGAGGGCAGAAAGAACAACTGTGACATTCTTCACACTGCTTGTAAACTCTACCCACTGCACCCACCACGGGTACATCTTGTAGAGGACTCCCTGCTCCACAGGAACTAGAGGGGATAATAATTTCATCACTTGGAAAGCTTTGGGATTGGGATTTTTTTTTGGTAATGAGTTTTCCTATGGTCACACAGTTGACCATTTCTCACAGGCTTCCCACAAGTCAAATTGTCCCCTAGAACTATGGACAGAGGATGACGACCTTTGGTTATCAGATGACAGGGCTGGGAAACATTTCCATGTAAAAAGGAATGTCTGCTGCTGTAGGAGTAAAGCAGTAAAGGAGTGTGGCTGTGCACTGTGATAATAGAGTATGGCAAATCGAAGGCAGCAGAAAGCCAAAGATCTCTGTCAGAATTTGTCTGTACCCCTGGCTGGACCCTTGTGAAGGTCATCTGTCCCACTGCTTTTCAGGAAAGACTGGGAATACACCGCTTTAAACAGTAAGAAGGCTAGTGAAGGTGATGAGCCTGACTTGGGAGCAGGAGATTCAGACTGATTCACATTTTTTATTCCTTAAGAAGATTGCCAAGGTATTAACCAGCATCCTTGGCATACATTCCCTCTTGAAACTGTGAAACTTGCTTTGTATGAAAAGGATAAATGAGTCTGCAATTTATTCTTGCACAGATTGCAAGCAAGTACATGTACAGCAAGAATAATGACTGATGTCTATTCCTTCATCTATTCCTGCAGATGCCCTGTACCTCTGGGTAGCTGCTGTCCCTACAATTCAACGACTTGCTGGCCAAGATCACCTGTACTGAGAGGTCATCAGAAAGACTTGGCAGAAGCAGTGCAATGTAAAGATGACACAGAGAAGCAGATAGGTGAGCTTTGTTGTCAGCACTGCCTCTGAGCTTTCATTGGCACTTTCTATGTATCTTATTGTGGCTACAAGCTCTTTGTACAGTGCCTGGGACTCTAAGTCTTGGTCAAGGTCCTCATATTGTAGTACAAATGACAGTGATAACTTCAGAAGATGTTTTATCAGATCCTCATTCCCTTCTTCAGTAAATGTCAGCACTAAGACCCATGGAAGGGAAAGTATAAAAGCAAACCTGCAAAGTTGCAGGGGCTGGGACAGAAACATATAAATTCTTCCTTCCACACATTTCACTTCTTTTCTGACATATCTCTTATTTACCACTTGGAACACATCTGGCCGTCAGAGTTGTAGTTTTTCCAAAGTTGATTTTTCACTTTATCATTTATTTATATGTCTGCATGTGTCAACATCAAAAGGAAGCCAAGAAAACAATATCAACAGAGAGCTCTGTAAGTGATCTCTCTCACTGCACAACCCAGAAACCACAGGTGATCCCCTGACACTGAATTCAAGCACAGCATTGCTCTGAAATAGTTTCACCGAAAGAGAGCTTTGCCGATGCTTGACTGGCAACAGATTTGCAACATCATGGTACTGGGGGAAAAACAAGGAGGAAGAACAGAGTTTAGACCAAGCACAGGTGTTTTTCAAGACAAATGAGTGTTTTTCGAAGGGCAGAAGGAAGCTTTAGACTCACCTCACACCCCTTCTTCTCCTCACCCCACTCCCACCATTAGAACATACTGAAAATGCTTTATCCCATGGGAAACATCTGTACATGGTTGAGAGGGGGTAAATATTTACACATATACTCGGTTCTATAAGAATATAATGTTTCTTTTAGAGTTATGCCAGCATGGTTTTCTATTTCCCCAGCATCGCTCAGTGTAAGGTCTGCTTGCACAAACTGTCCGTACTGCTCAGTGACTGCTGCCTGCCCTGCTCTCTGGTTGGCAAAGTGTGATCCTCTCTAATGGAAAAAAACATGCCTAAAGAAACTTGCTTTCTGAATGCATCAGTCAGTCCTCTTGCAAACTAGACCATAGGAGCTCTCTTGCCTCATCCTAGGGGACCCAGAACTCATGAGGCTTTTTGCAACAGAACAGAAACACGCAGACCTGTGCTCCATCTGGCAATGGTGTCTGGTTTCCAACAAACTTAGCTGCTCCAGTGGAAGATATTAAACCTTTATGATGGCCTAGCTTGCCCCAAAAGCAATTTTGTTTCTATCATTAGCTAGCAATCATTAACAGCAGCTTTGACAAATAATATTTATGATTTTCATTTTATGCAATTGCAATCATCGTGATCACAAATACACATTTATATTATGGTAATAATCAAAGATCTATTTTTTCCCATGCTGTACAAGCTGAAAAGTAATATTCCATGTCCTGAAGAGTTTAGAGAGTAAAGACAAAACAGATGACAGCTGATTGACTGGGAAATAGAATACTAGAAAATGTAAGTAATTGTAATGTGAGTGGCATGTGTAGCTGTGCTTTTAAATTGGATGTATAACCAGTGAAAAAGGAATGAAAAGAGAGTAATATATATTGTTATTGCCTTTTGGGATTAGCTGGCTTTGTTTTCAGTCAAAGACCAGTTTAATGCTTGAGAAGAGGAACACAATCTACATCTCTCTGCTACACAACACTGAACAGTCAGCAGTGACTGTTTGGGATTTACACTGGTGCAAGAGTGTGAAATTTGAAACTGGAAACGTCTTTTTTTTTTTTTTCATAACACCACATATAACCTGCCTGCTGCAGCCAGCAATCTGCAGAGGAGTGTCTCCAGTTTCTGGCTAATTGGTTGAATGGTCTTTTTCTTCCTCTGAGCCTTCATTAACTTCCTCTCTGCTCCCAGGTATCATTCCTGGAGAGTTTCACTAGGATGCTGTCAGATACATGTGAGGGAGAGCTTTTTTTTCTCTGATGAGTTGATCCCATTTTCCTTTTTTGACAAACTATGGTGCTTTCTCCTGCCGGTATGTGACTGGCAGAACTAGGCTCTGTGTTTTGTGCCTCACCGAGATCTTGACTGCAGCATTGTATTCCCTTTATTCATTAATTGCAACAGTTCTCTTTACTGTGAGCTGTAAAAGCAGAGTAATAAACCTAATGGTATTATGTAGTGTAGACTCCAGCTCATGTTGTTACTCATTCTCTCAAAGCAAGGACTGCTGAGGAGAAGTATGGTGGCTTAATTAACCTCCTTCTGCATTGAGGAAGCCTTGGCAATTGGGTCATTTTAACTTAGATTTCAACACCAATGACTCTGATTTAAAAAGAACCCTCCCTTCCTTGGATCAAAACAAATTTGTCATCTCCAGCCCATTGGCCTCCAGGTTCCAGCTGCACTCACAAACATTAACTGACAGAATAAGGAAATTGCTTACAGTGATGCTGCATGAAACCACAAGTACTGTGCCCTCTTTGCAATGTCAGCATATGCTGGTATTTCTTGAACAAATACAGAATCCCACTGCTGACATCAACCAGAGGAAGAGATATCTCTACATTATATCAGGAATCCCATCCCCAAAGGAAATAGTATGGCAACATGTAAGTTGTTTTGAAGAACTAATACAAAAAATACACAGAGGCTGTGTAATGGTTCTTTTGCCCTCAAATCTGAGGTCTCTGCTATTGAAGCAGAGCCCTCTTGATGTGGCTTGGCTAGTCCTGTGCACAGAGAGGACAACCATGGGAGGGAGCATTCCATCAAAACCTCAGAAGAAATTTAGCCATCCACTGGGCAACAGACTATATCATGAAAAGGTGAAGTCTTGCTATGAAGAGTGAGACGAAGAACAGTGGCACATCAGAACAACCTTCTGTTGTTACAAGAAAAAAAGAAGGACAAACAGAAGCTCTTCGAGATCTGATACTCTGAAGGAACAAACCTACAAATCGATATGAGGTCTCTATTCCCCAGGGTCAAGCAGCTTAAATAAATCAGGAACTCCTGAGCCACTGGATATACAGAGACCATTGTACAGAGACCTTGCTGAACTATGCACACCACCTAAGGCTGAACAAGGCTGAACTATGCACGCCACCTAAATAATCCATTAAGTTTTTAGGACATGGGTTCTTTTAAAAGCCTTTGACTTTTAAAAGTCCATACACTTGGAAAGAGTCAAAATGTCAGGTCATCTTATCTTTTCCTATATGAATAAAGCAAATAATTTTGCAAAAGCTTTTCAGATGCTCTTACTGGAAAAGTATTTCAGGAGACAGCTTGAAGCTTGAGCCTTTCATGTAAATGAAGAGGCTGACCGTCAACTTTTTATGACTTTCAGACAAGGAGAATGGAGAGAAAGTGGAAATGGCTTCATTATCTCAAAAACGAAATGGCAACCCTCACATATGTAAAATCTATTTCCTTTCCTATTGAGATGTTTTAGGTTTTGAAGGGTTAAGTCACCAGAATGGAGCAACTCCAACGCTGCAGAAAAAAACCTGTGAGACCTTTTTAGTGGTGTATATGTCTCTGCAGAGTGATGTGTCTGCAAACCATACTGAATTATCTGATTAGAAAGTGAGAAAAAACAAAGGCAGCCTGCAGCGAGAAAATGAGACTGTGCAGAATCCATCTGCCAGCAAAGCAATTAAAAAGATGGACTTCTTAGAGCAGCATTGATTGTCATTTGTGTATGACACTCAGTGGGCTCTGATTCCCACAGATAACACTCATGCATTGCAGCACCTGAAGACCATGTGATGATCACTATGTAGATCACTACATTTTCAGTAGCTAGCACTAGTTTAATCCCTAACTAAGCTATTTAACAGGTGTGAGATCAAGCAGTCTTTTCACACAGAGAGTGGTGCAGAAAGACTTGTTTGTTTTTTAGTTCCTGTAAATATATTTCTCAGAAGGTTTGTGGATGTGTATCTCCCTCCTCTGGTGCACAATAAAGTAACACCCTGGTGGAAGATATGGAAAATTTGATGTGGGGAAAAAAAGAAAATAGGAAAAGGGTCCTCAGTGAAGGAGCATTTCATAAAATTCATGGAAGATAATGTATTTCTTTTGTTTATCAATTTTATTATACTAATTTCATCACATAATATAAATGTAATAGCTGCCCTCTGCACCTGGGCACTTTGTATTCATTAATAGTTTGCCTTAGAAATAATTCAGCCCTGATTTGATGCCAAATCTCCATGAATGTTAAAGAAAGTACACACTGCCCCCACGCAAACTGGTAACAATGGATGAGTAGAAGGCTGAGGTACTCAAAAATGTTTTTTGCCTCAGTGTCCACTGGAAACCTCTCTTCCCACATCTCTTGAGTGGGTGGACTGCATGGCAGGCAGACTGTGGGAGCAAAGGGCCTCCCACTGTAAGAGAATATTGCATTTGTGACCATTTAGGGCACCTGATGAGATGCACCCCAGAGTCCCCAGGGAACTGACTGATGTAGTTGCCAAGCCATTCTCTGGGGTATTTGAAAAGACATGGCAGTCAAGTGAAGTTCCAGCTGACTGCGGAAAGGGAAATACTGCACCCATTTCTAAGAAGCATAAAAAGGAGGGCCACGGGAACTACTGAGCTGTCAAACTCACCTCAGTGCATGGGAAGATCATGGAACAGATCAACCCAGACAACCTAGGATTTGATGGTTGAACCGATCAATGGATAAGGAATTGGTTTGCCAGTTGTATCCAGATGGTAGAGATCAATGGCTCAATATTGAGACGGACATCATGACAAATGGTGTCCCTCTGGTCTGTGCTGGGGCCTGTACTGTTGCATATCTTCATCAGTTACAACAGACAGTGGAATCAGGTGCACCCTTGGCAAGTTTGCAGACACCACCAAGGTGAGTGGTCCTGTTGGCACGCCTGATGGATGGGATGGCATCCAGAGGGACATGGACAAGCTTGAGAAGTGGGCCCATGGGCATCTCATAAGGTTTAATAAGACCAATTGCAAGGTGCTGTACCAGGGTCAGGGCAACCCTTGGTTATAATCCAGGTTGGGGCATAAACAGGCTGAGAGCAGCCCTGCTGAGAAGAACTCGGGAGTGCTGCTGGATGAGAGGCTGGATTTGAACCAGCCCCATGTGCTCCCAGCCCAGAAAGCCAGTCGTGTCATGGGATGCATCCAAAGCAGTGAGGCCAGCAGAATGAGGGAGGGGATTCTGCCCCTCTACTTTGCTCTTATGGGGCCCCACCTGGACTACTGTGCCCTTGACACAGGAAAGGCATGGACCTGGTGGAGGACATCCAGAGAAAAGCCATGAAAATGATCAGAAGGATTAACACCTCTCCTATGAGGACAGGCTGAGAAAGCTGGAGTTGTTTAGCCTGGAGAAGTGCAGGCTCAAGGGACACCTAATTGCAGCCTTGCAATACTTAAAAGGGCCCTACGAGAAGGATGGAGTACAGACATTTTAGCAGGATCTGATGCAAAAGGACAAGAGGCAAAGGTTTCAAATGAAATGAAGGTAGATTTAGCCTAGATATAAGGAATAAATTTTTGACAATGAGGGTGGTGAAACAGTGGAACAAGCTGTGCAGAGGGGAGATGTCCCAGCTCCGGAAACATCCAAGGTCAGGTTGGATGGGGCTCCGGGCTACCTGTTCTAGTGGAAGATCTTCCTGCTCATTGCACAAGGGTTGGCCTAGAAATCTTTAAAGGTCCATTTCAACCCAAACTACTCCATGATTCTGTGATCTTCTCTGAACTCAATTCTTTCATTCCTATCAGGTAGATCCTTTTTCTTATCAGGATGATACAGAGACACATTTTCCCATTTTCCTGGTTGTTTTGTTCTATCACAAAAATGGCATGACTGCAAGTTGCCAGACCACATGTAAAAACGACCTGCATTTCACTCATTTTAGTAATTTTATGTAGATCTATATTGGCATTAGTAATATTACGTATATCTATATATTGGCACTACAATGAGTCCATTCATGGTCTGTGGGAGAGCCTAAAGAAACCAGGTTCATTTCATCTAACATCTGACATCAATGAACAGATGACTGCTCTCTGATGATTTGAGGGGGCTCTGGAGAACTACCTGAAATGCAGACATTTCCACTGGCTAGCAGCCTGCCTTAAGTAGTTCCCAGAGAAACACCTTCCCATCTCTTGCACTCCACTCTACCTTCTGTTTGGTTCATCTTCAGTTTGAGCTGGGTATTCTGCCAGAAATCCTACGAGAATAATATCATTGCCCTAGTCCAGAACATCAGCTGGAAAGGGGAAGAGATCTGGGCAGAGAGTAGCAAGCTATCACTGCTGACATCCTTCTGTAGCAGAGCAGGTGTTCCCTCACAGGTGGGTAGAAAACGGCTTGCTGCTTCTCCAAGCAAGACTGCTCAAGCTGGTGCAGAGCATTCAGATTAGAAGAGAAAGCCTTCATCTGCAGACTTCTTTATTCTTTGACACACTTAAAGGAATTTAAGAAGAAAAACTCTGTGGGCTTGACTGCCTGCTAAGAGAAAAAGAATTAAAAGGCTTTACAGTATGCAGAGCTCGACAGAAGCAGAGAGCGGCCAAAGAGCTACTTAGCTCATGTGGCCTCACAAAATGTGTCTGTACTATGCTCAGTTAACCATGTCAGTGGTACAGCAACTCTTACATGGTCATTTGGGGATGGGAGTACTCTGCTCATCCAAGCCCAGTCACTCTCTAAGAGCTACAAGACCCCAATGGGCCTGAGGTATTGCCTGAAGTAATGTGTCACAGTGGGAAAGGCAAAAACAACGTCTTTGCTGTTTCAATTTTTACTTGGCTGCATAGAATTTCAGCTTTTCCCCTTGAACACATGGGCAGCCTTTGAACTAGGAGGAGATAAATAAAAAAAAAAACCAGAAAGAAATAAATTAATCAGGAATTAAAAGGAGCATTTAATACTAAAAGAGGAAATAAGAAAATACAGAATATGATCCTGAAATGTAATGCACATCTATGCCTTTACTGCCTTCAGAATAAAATGGCAACAATAATACTATTAAATAGATCACTGTGTACCCAAGACTTGGAAACTCAATTGCTTTGCTAAGTGTAAGTGATTCAAGTGTGCAAGGCAGAGTGATTTTAAATGACTGAAATAATATTTAAAAATTCTGTAAACAATTTATTTGCCTTTAAACTTGGAGCTTTCGTACAGCACATTACCGCGGTTCCTGNGCAGCCCCGAGCCCCTGCCCGTCCCTCCTGCTCTGGCCACGCCGGCGCCTCTGCAGAGAGCCATCAGCTGCTGTTTTACGCCAAGAGTCTGCAAATCGCCGGGATGCACCGCCCCCCCTGCGCAGCCGAGGGCTCATTCTGGCTCTCTTCACATTCACATTCGCATTCACATTCGCATTCACATTCACGTTCACGTTCACGTTCACATTCACATTGATTCAGAGCCCTTCTGCCACAAGCACTTGGGGACAGGAGGGCAGCTAGGAAAGGGGGAAGTCCCTGGTATCTCAAGGAGCAGTGTTTCTCCACCTACTGATCCATGTGGATCAAAATTCTCCTGCTTTTACAGGCCCACAAGGAGCTAGCTAGCAGCACCCCACAGATTCTGGGATGTGCCTCGCCTCAGCTTTGGCCCATGCATCCAACTGCTCTGTTGCAAGCAGAAGATGGCTAAGCTAGGTAGCTGGAAGGAAGGCTGTGTGTCTTTTGGAAAACCACCTACTCTGATGGGCTGCTGCACAGAAGGGGCTGCAGTCCTCTGTTCTACATGGGCACTTTGTGAGCTGAGGAAAACTGCATGTGGGAAAAGGAGCTGGGAGGTGCCTCTTCCGCTGAGATCCCATTCAGCCTTTCCCCAGGGTCCAGAGGAATTTGATGCATTTCCAAAAGTAACAAATGTTCTTGAAAGCAGTGACATCAGTGCTGAGTACCAGAGGTCTCCCAGGACTGGCTTGGACAGTTCCCACATGAGAGGATGTGGGGCGGAGAGAAAGAGGTCAGGGGTCTGTTTGCTCATTCTTTATATGAAGGCTAAATGAGGTAACTGGAAGCTCCAGAAGGTTCACCGCAGTTCTCACAACTCTATTCATTCCATAGTGCTCACTTGTCTTAGTTGATAGAAAAGGCCTGATAATACAAACCCCAGGAAGAAGCTTTACTCAACCTAGTCAACTATTCCAGGTTTACCCAGTTTAAGAATCTGCAAGACAAAGTATGATTCCATCCTAGGACAGCAGGAAATATTCCCTACATTTCCCATGATCTCCTAAACCACTGATAAACTTTGGGCTTTTCACCTCACATCCTCATGCAGTGACACTCCTTTAGCCTAAATGATGAAGACACCAGCACTGAGCAATGATGAAATGTTCCATGGCAGGAGAATTGAGCTCTGCACAAAACTGGCCGAGGAAGAAAGCCACTATTGTTTTCCTGTGTGGTGCTCCCACCAGAACACCTGCCAGGATGCTACACTCTCCATGCCTCACCTGCTGACTGGGGAATGGGGTAGTGACTGTGAAGTGAGAAATGAACTTGATGTATTGGATGTGTTCAAGCTTTGGGCTGCACCTCCAGGACACTGATAGCGCCTTTTCCCTATCTTGTGCAGCACCTGCTGTGATATGCCTGGTGGGCTTTGTCTAGGGCCGTGTAAATCTCTGTGACTAGACCCCAGTGCAAATGGTCTGTGACCTGCAGAAGGGCACTGACCTTTCAGCTGTGGTCTGCCCAGCACAACTGTGAGCAACACTGAGTAAAAAAAAGCAGGGAGCATGTTCCTTTCTGGAGGACACCTGAAAGGGGTATCCAGCCACACAGCCACTCCACACTAAAGCAGAAACCACTGGTGCTGAGGAGGATACGAAAGGAAAGACTTGTCTGGCTCACACATATTTCATAGCTACCCTCGATATTTCATCATTCCTGCCAAAGGCACAGTATTGCTGGTTCTGAGAATGTAGCATGTCAAGTGACATTTGGCTGTGGTAGACCTATTTTACAGTGACGCTTTGTACAAACCCACAGCTCTCAAACTGAAAAGGGGGAGGCTTGCGGGAAATGAATTCTTCAGGAAGGTATGGCAGAGGCTTTTCTAAGAATATACTGCATGGTAACACATGACACTCTTGCCAAAGGGGAAAGGCCAAAGATATATATTGCCTCGTTCATCCATCAAGGAGGCCTGATAAGGACATTATTGCACACTCAGCTCATTTTTTTACTTCTATGTTGTTTTTTTTTCATTACCCGTTTACACAAGACTTTTTACCTAATGGGCTATGCTTAAATATTTTGGAGGGATGCTAAATTTAGAGAAATTAGGCTTAGATTCACTCCCCATCTCTTTTTATCTTTTTTTTTTGTCTTTGGGACTGTCAAATTATAGTGGTCAGCAGCTGTTGTTTCTTGTTGCACCCCCACTTACAAGGACTAGATAAAAGATTACAAACCTGGTCCTAATGTGAGGATGACATCACATAATATTTATCCTTCACCATAAATGTGAAGGATAAATATCATAGAATCATAGAATATCCTGAGCTGGAAGGGACCCACAAGGATCATCAAAGTCCAATGCCTGGGCCTGTACTGAACAATCTCACACATCATGCCATGTGCCTGAGAGCGTTGTCCAAATGCTTCTTGAAGGTGTGGGTGTATTTTAGGGGAAAAACTAACAATGCTTTTAAGATTTGAGGCCCACTCTTTAATGTAAAAGTATGTTCTTCCAAGAAGGGGAGAACCTTGTGAGTTCCTTATAAAGCCTCAGGGTTCCAACCCCCAGAGTTACAGGAACATCAGCTCAGAAAGCTTGCAAGAAAAGTTCCCTTTGCACCCTTTCTTTGAGGCTAAATCTTGCTCTGTGTCTCTTAGTAAGTCAAATGGGCCCAAGGACACTCCTGTGAAAACCTCCCAGCATCCAAAGCTGCATCTAAACTGCTTATCTGGCTGGAGCTGGTACTGGAACATCCTCATTCCACTATTGTGGGGCCCTTTGGTGAGGACACTTGCTGGCTGCCTTGGGGTAAGGGCTGGCTGTCCCCCTGCCAGAACAGTCNCGGACAGCACATTACCGGGGTTCCGGGGGGGAAGGGGGGTGGAGGGGAAAAAAAAAAAAAAGAAAAAAAAAAAAGAAGGAAAAAAAGAGGAGCTTTTGAGCTCCTTTGCACAGGAGTTTTTGAGTCATGGATATTAAATAAAAAATGTGGATTAAGTACGCTTCTATTTGCTGTGGGTGTGCTTGTGGGTGCGCTGATGGAATAGCAGTGGACTTCAGCAGCATCCACAATTTACAGAAAGCTGCATTCACGCTGTCATCTCCCGTTCCCGTGCTGCGGTGGCAGGCAGTGACAAGAGGCCGAGGAATGCGCTGCCCCAGAGCTCGCACACGCCGAGCCCCGCGCACTCCCCCTCTCGCGGCACACAGGCGCACCCCGTCCGGTGCCGGTGTGTGCCCGGGTCCAGCGCTGCTGCCGCGGCGCCGCTCGGGGCGGGACGGGGCCGGGCGAGGCCGCGCTCTTTCTGCCCGCGGCGCTGGCACCGACCGCCGGCACCGGCCGCCAGCGCCCCCCCGCGGCCGCCGCCCGCCCCGCACCGCCTCCTCCCCACGCGCGGCGTTCGCGGCAGCCCCGATCGCCCCGGGGCCGCGTCACGCCTCGCTGTCCTGCCCCAGCCCGGGGCCCCTCGCGGTGCCCAGCCCGCTTGCGGGGACCTGGGAGACTGCTGGAGCCCCTGGCTCAGGTGCACGGTCCAGCANCTTGGACAGTTCCCACATGAGAGGATGTGGGGCGGAGAGAAAGAGGTCAGGGGTCTGTTTGCTCATTCTTTATATGAAGGCTAAATGAGGTAACTGGAAGCTCCAGAAGGTTCACCGCAGTTCTCACAACTCTATTCATTCCATAGTGCTCACTTGTCTTAGTTGATAGAAAAGGCCTGATAATACAAACCCCAGGAAGAAGCTTTACTCAACCTAGTCAACTATTCCAGGTTTACCCAGTTTAAGAATCTGCAAGACAAAGTATGATTCCATCCTAGGACAGCAGGAAATATTCCCTACATTTCCCATGATCTCCTAAACCACTGATAAACTTTGGGCTTTTCACCTCACATCCTCATGCAGTGACACTCCTTTAGCCTAAATGATGAAGACACCAGCACTGAGCAATGATGAAATGTTCCATGGCAGGAGAATTGAGCTCTGCACAAAACTGGCCGAGGAAGAAAGCCACTATTGTTTTCCTGTGTGGTGCTCCCACCAGAACACCTGCCAGGATGCTACACTCTCCATGCCTCACCTGCTGACTGGGGAATGGGGTAGTGACTGTGAAGTGAGAAATGAACTTGATGTATTGGATGTGTTCAAGCTTTGGGCTGCACCTCCAGGACACTGATAGCGCCTTTTCCCTATCTTGTGCAGCACCTGCTGTGATATGCCTGGTGGGCTTTGTCTAGGGCCGTGTAAATCTCTGTGACTAGACCCCAGTGCAAATGGTCTGTGACCTGCAGAAGGGCACTGACCTTTCAGCTGTGGTCTGCCCAGCACAACTGTGAGCAACACTGAGTAAAAAAAAGCAGGGAGCATGTTCCTTTCTGGAGGACACCTGAAAGGGGTATCCAGCCACACAGCCACTCCACACTAAAGCAGAAACCACTGGTGCTGAGGAGGATACGAAAGGAAAGACTTGTCTGGCTCACACATATTTCATAGCTACCCTCGATATTTCATCATTCCTGCCAAAGGCACAGTATTGCTGGTTCTGAGAATGTAGCATGTCAAGTGACATTTGGCTGTGGTAGACCTATTTTACAGTGACGCTTTGTACAAACCCACAGCTCTCAAACTGAAAAGGGGGAGGCTTGCGGGAAATGAATTCTTCAGGAAGGTATGGCAGAGGCTTTTCTAAGAATATACTGCATGGTAACACATGACACTCTTGCCAAAGGGGAAAGGCCAAAGATATATATTGCCTCGTTCATCCATCAAGGAGGCCTGATAAGGACATTATTGCACACTCAGCTCATTTTTTTACTTCTATGTTGTTTTTTTTTCATTACCCGTTTACACAAGACTTTTTACCTAATGGGCTATGCTTAAATATTTTGGAGGGATGCTAAATTTAGAGAAATTAGGCTTAGATTCACTCCCCATCTCTTTTTATCTTTTTTTTTTGTCTTTGGGACTGTCAAATTATAGTGGTCAGCAGCTGTTGTTTCTTGTTGCACCCCCACTTACAAGGACTAGATAAAAGATTACAAACCTGGTCCTAATGTGAGGATGACATCACATAATATTTATCCTTCACCATAAATGTGAAGGATAAATATCATAGAATCATAGAATATCCTGAGCTGGAAGGGACCCACAAGGATCATCAAAGTCCAATGCCTGGGCCTGTACTGAACAATCTCACACATCATGCCATGTGCCTGAGAGCGTTGTCCAAATGCTTCTTGAAGGTGTGGGTGTATTTTAGGGGAAAAACTAACAATGCTTTTAAGATTTGAGGCCCACTCTTTAATGTAAAAGTATGTTCTTCCAAGAAGGGGAGAACCTTGTGAGTTCCTTATAAAGCCTCAGGGTTCCAACCCCCAGAGTTACAGGAACATCAGCTCAGAAAGCTTGCAAGAAAAGTTCCCTTTGCACCCTTTCTTTGAGGCTAAATCTTGCTCTGTGTCTCTTAGTAAGTCAAATGGGCCCAAGGACACTCCTGTGAAAACCTCCCAGCATCCAAAGCTGCATCTAAACTGCTTATCTGGCTGGAGCTGGTACTGGAACATCCTCATTCCACTATTGTGGGGCCCTTTGGTGAGGACACTTGCTGGCTGCCTTGGGGTAAGGGCTGGCTGTCCCCCTGCCAGAACAGTCAGCTGGTAACTGACACTTGATCTTTGAGTTTAAATACCTTACAACACTCAGGCATGGCTGTTGGAGAATGGTATGGGGACAGACAGGATATTCCTGGAGCCCAGATCCATTCATTCCAGAAACAAGTATCTTGTGGCAAACACCCAAAGCAGCATCTGCTGTTCGCAGAGACAAGCAACCGAGTTCCTCACATCTCCATCATTCCTATGGCTATGGCTGATCCAACAGGATTTACCTTATAAACACAGACAACTAGAGTGAAATTCTGGGCACCCAGAACTCCTTTTCCCTGACCTCCCTCTTGAGGTTCCCAACATGCCCAGCTTTGCCTTATCCTTTGGAGAGAGAGCTCAGCCCTGCTTTAACCCCATCACATTCACTTGATATGTCTGTCTGTCTCTGTAGTGAACTGTTTCTGGAAGACATTCCCCTGTTCAAATTAAATAGTTCTGATATTTTTCACAGCCCCTCCTTCAGCCCTTTCTATCAGAGCAAAATTACCATTTTGCTAGAAAACTTTACTACAGCAGTCATTGCTTAGAGGACCTTTGAAGTCAAAGCTGAGTAGACCTCAAGTGCCACACCAGGCAATTGTGCAGAAATAAATTTCAATTTCAAATATTCATTCCATCCATTTATTCCCTGAGGTGACACTGCTCACAAGTGTGAGCCAAATCACACTTGTGTGTCAAGCCGTATCACAGACTACACATTTAGGATTTAATTATCTTCACTGTGTATTAGATGTACTATATACAGTGTGTTGAAGAGTCAAGACTCAGAAAGATTTAAACACAAAATGTATGCGATTGAGGAGAAAGCCTTGAGGAATTCTCCAGTCCTGTCCTGACTGTCAGGAGTGTTTTGTGCTAGGCAGTATTTTACTACATGTTTTCATGATCTGCTTTACCTGATCTCAAGCAGCATTGCCAAGGAATGGCAGCATCATCCAAACTGCTTCTCTGGCCTCTAGCTGCACCACCACTCTGTTGTGGTGGCACTGGGATTAATTTGGCAGTGGCATGAACTGGAGCAAAGAAAGGATTTACCTTACACAGCTACACAAGGGGTAATTCCACAACAAGGGAGAGAGAGGCACTGGGCTACTTGGCTGGGGATTTGGTTGCGGGGGCAGGGAATGATCCTTCCCATTCTGGTAGAAGTTGCTCTTCCATGGGATCAGACTGCCAGTGAAACCACACCCACAGGACAGGGAGCCTTCCTTCTCTATGTGATAAGACAATTCATGCACTCTGCAGTGTCTTCTCATTTGGATCACAATAATTTATACAGTAAAATCCCATGAGTTTAATCAATTAAAAAGTGGTGGTTTGGGCTTGCCTGAGGGAAATGATGAGGTGGGATGGTGATAGCTACTTTAGCTTAAGAGACAAGAGCTGAGATCTGGCAGTTGCACACACCCAACTGCAGGTCAAGTCCTCCCTTTGCAGGGAAGGCTTAGTGCTGCTTTGTGTAAGGTTGCTGTCACAAGAGGAATCTTTTAGCAGCTCAAAAGCAGCACCACAGTGCCTGCACTGAATGTGTGCCCACAATGTAACAGCAGAGGTGGCCCTGTTGGTTGGTAAACAGCACTGCTCCCTGAGGAGAACTTCCTCTTGAAGGTTGGCAATTGCCAATGCAAATTAGAACTGCCTGCAGTTTCAAGAGTACAAAGACAAACTTTTTGTCATATCCTCACCAGAAATCAAGTCACATAAGACATGATTTGCCACTAAGACATGGTGATTGTCTGGGCTTCACAATGTCTCTGAAATGAGCACAAGTAACTCAGAAGATAAGGTGCCATTGGCTAAGCTCTGCTGCTGCCTAATCTTCAAGGACTGGAGGTCTTGGTGGCATTAGAATTGAAGAATCAATCTGCCCTTGATAACAAAATACCTTATCATCTGCCTTCCCTTTCCTGCTAAATGAATGATGGTTGCTGTAGGCACACACTTCCGCCCATCGAGGAGAAAAAATGTCCACCAATGACACGGACAGTTATGGTAGACATTTAAACAGCTAGGAGTGTACAGGCTAGATGTGGCCTTTATGACATTTGCTATTAAACTGGGTAACTGGGGAAAAGCCTTGAAGAAACCGTGGGCACTTACTCAAGTGAATCCAAGTAACAGCAAATGCAGGTTAACTAAAAATGCAGTTAATCCCTGAAAGTGCAGAGCAAATTGATTACCATGTAAACAGCATGCAGATGGCTGCTGTCCATTTTAGTGCAAAGCTGGGGCACCTGGGATACCACCCCGAGGCCCCACTGGTCCTATGCATAAGTGAGAAGTGCAAGAAGGAGAACATTTCTTGTGCAAATTGCAAGCAGCAATACTAAAACAGCAGGCAGGTGTGTTCCTCTTCAGGGTGAGCTGAAAAGCCTGGCAGCATGAGGGTGAATGAGGCCAGGGTCCTTCAGAGAGGCTGCTGGGGAGGGACTGACTGATTCACTTCAGGAGGGTGTTGATTGACTGTAAAGAGGAAGCTGGCAGCCCTTGCCTCTCACCACGCTCACTGGTGGCAGCATTTGCAGTCGCAGAGAAGAGGGAAATTAAGAGATTGGGGTGGCTGCAAAAGGAAGGGGAAATCAAAGCTTCTTCATTTCCCTCCTCTGCCTCTGATCCCTCAGTATGACCTTGTGTGCCTCAGTTCTGGTGTGTTTCTTGGTGTTTGTTTTCCCTAGGGGTTCACCTGCAAGGACAGACCTCTGTGAAGAGAATCCCTCTACCTTTTGCCAAAAGAATTCCTGCCCTTCTAGAGATCCTGAGCAACATCAGCTGGCAAGCCAGGCCTGCTATCCCTGCTCTCCCTGCCATCCCTGTATCACTGCTACCTGGAGGTGCCATGGGTACCCCAGGGACAGGTGGCTGCTCCTCATCTTTTCTGCTGACACCATCTGAGTAGTAACAGGTTTTACAAGGAACTTCATGAACCAAGTCATGTAACCATTTCTGTCCTCTCAGTCACATTTGCTTCACAGGATGGCAGCATTTGATATCTCAAAAGATAAAGAACAATTTTTGTAAGCAAAAGAAAACTAGAGAAGATTGATGGTGGTATGAGGGAGGAGAGAAATAAGCTCAAAACCATAGACAAGGCAAAAGTCTAAATAATCAGATGAGTGGGGAGGGTTATAGTGTGCAAGTGGAGAGTCATTGAGTCATATTTCAAGCTTGTACCATAAAATGACCCATAACTATTTCCCAGAAGGTGATTAGTTTGCATAATTTGGAAGTTTTATGAAGGGTGTTCATTGGAACTCAGTGAATAATTATTTTTTTGTGTTTCATTGGCAAATTTTTGTGTTTCATTTCAGTCAGACTGAAAGGAAAAAAAATGACTTTTTTGTGAATAGAGAAGTAAAACAAGTAATAATTTGGAGGCTTCAAAACAGACATTTAATCCTAAAACAATTAAGACCTGATTTGGATGATGACTATTTAAATATTGTTGAATATTTAAAAATAGAGGGTTTTTGGATGATGCTATGAAAGAAAAATAAAATCATTTAATTTTAAAAAATTGAGAATTATTTAATGTGAAATTCTGATTTTTCCTTGTTATTATAGAATATGATTTTACTGGCCAAGCTCCTGAAATGTATTACTATCTCTTGTTCTAAACTTTTGGCTGCAGAAGTTTATTTCAAAAACAAAAGCCCCATTCCAAGGCTTGACAGTATATCAGGCAAATCCAAATTTCTCAAGACTCCAGAGCCTGCAGCTCCATGTGTTTCCAGCTCCTCAGTGGCCCAGGGACTTAATAAAACACTAACGAGTCACTGCCAAGTCACAGAGAGAAATTATTGCTGCATCCTCTCCAGAGCCCACATTTGCCAGCTCAGTGCATTATGACTTAGTACACAATCTACCATTAAATAGCTTGAAAATGAAACTACTCTGTTTCAGTACATGGTATTAAAAGAGCAGCAAGAAAAGTGCTCTTACAGACCATTTGTAGTTAAACCCCTTCAAGCAGGAATGGGCAATGTTGTAGTTCAGTAGCTGAAGGAATGGTAATGAAGGGAGACTGAGTCCTGCTTAATCCCTCTAGCCCAAAGCCCTTGGTACAGAGATACCACGTATTTTCACTGAATCTTAACCCCTGGCAATAACCCAACACAGGCTGATACATGAAGCACATAGTATTGTAGGAACACCAATTACAAGGCTGTGGCTCCAAAATTTCTTAATATGCTTAGATTAATGAGAACCAGGCAGTCTGCTTTCTTCTATTTTTTCTAAAAGGCGTCAGTTGCTGACATTTGAAACTCACAAAAAGTGGGTTAATACAATGGCCATTTAAATGAGCAAACATAGCAAAAAACCTTAGGAAGTGAAACTTTCTCAAGAAAGCTTTGCTTAACTGGAGTTGCTCTTGCTGAAAAAGGTTCCCTTCATGTTTTCCTAATTTCACCCATTATTGGTTCTAGACAGAAAAAAGAAAAGAGATATTTTGCCAGTATGTAAGATAGTGCTGGGTCTTTTTTTGTAAAAGAGCTAATGATTTAAAAATTAACTATATCGTGGGAGACTTAAAGTTTTATGAAAATAGGTACATGCATTTTCTAAAAAAAGTTGCCTTTTCCTTCAATATTTCTTAAAATTGTAAAATTCAAAACATTTCTTCCTATTTTGCTTAGAGCATGATTTTTATTGGTCCCCATCCAACACATTTGTTTTCTTTGTATGTACCAGATACAATCTCACTGCTATCAAAATGAAGAATTCCCCAAGTGGTGTGTTACCCACAAGGTCATCCTCTCTTACTGATTTTGCAGCCTTTTTTCATAATTTCTTTCCCCTCTAGGAATACATTTGCAAACTTCCTTGATTCTCCCCTTCATCCCTAGTACACATGCCAACAAAACTGATCACTAACATACATTGTAGTGTGTTATCTCTGTGGCCAAAACATAAAGAATTCTTTTAGAGGATGGATTTGAATATTAAAATTCAAGACTTCCTTGTTGGATAGGACTTCCTTGCTGGGTTTTCAGGTCTGATAGTGGGAGGAACCAATAGAGCTGTGATGAAGCACTTAAGTTGAATGCTCACTGCAGTCAGAGGCCTTAGAGTAGGCATTAATCAGTGCTGAACTTAAATAACCAGGAGAGCAAGCTGGCCACACTCACACAATCAAGTTAATATCTATAAGAGTTGCTATGATATGACTGTCTAAGCATATGAGAAAGACAAAGCTTGTACAGAGTGCTAATACCTGTCAGCAAAGAGGGAGAGTAAGAAGGAGCTTCTGAGCAGAGAGGTAAAGGCTTGTGAGCTGTTTCAAACTTCACTTTGGCTAATGAAAGACTTCAGCCTCCCCTTGGACATCTGGCCTTTCAGATATTTCAGGGGTTTGTTTTTGTACTTAGCCCTGGTAGGCAATTTGGGAAAGGGCAATTGCTAAGTCATAGAAATATGGTTTCAAATACTTCATAAACTAGGAAAGACAAATGGAGTTTGAGTTATCACTAATCCAAGAGTAAGGCTTTTTACGTGAGATCAGATTCTGCAGAGAAGAGTGGGTTGAATCCTGCAGCTGATACATTTTGGAAGGTATAGGACCTGCTTTTAGTTTGCTGATGCCAGCCATAAAGCCACTTCTTGGCTAGAGTATCCCATTTGCAGGGATGTCTGCCTTATGGAGTGACAATTTTTTTGCAACTGCTACAATTCAAAATCAGAAAGGTTCTTGCAAAGTCTGGGATTTATTCTACAATCCTCTGCTAGAAAATCTGTATCTTTGCTTTACAGAGCCCCCAGCCTATGATTTAATAACCATTCTAATGGCAACTCGCAGTCCTTGCATACATCACTGTAAACTTCCAGTAACAGTGGCATGGATCAAAGGCAATCAGATTGAACATTAAAGTTCCTTAAATCAGGGCATCAACCCTACAGATCTTAGGCAAAATTCCCAGGATTATATTCTCATACAAGCTCTGAATAAACAATCTGTGATAAAGCCACTATTCTTTCTATGCTTTTTGTAAATGAAACTGCAAGGAAAGAGGCAAGGAGAAGGTGTCTGAAACAGAAAAGCAAGGCAAGGTCTGTAGCAAGGAGGGATTCTGAAATGGTCCCCATCCCTTAGTGCTGTGTTTCTGTATTGCCTAGCTCTGTCATGCAAAATTTAAAGAGCATTATTGACAGAGATGCAGTGGGTGCGTTATCTGGTCTTCACTAAAATGATTTTTCACTCATAAGAGACTTCTGGGCAGGTTTTGTCTTAGAATATACTTCACTCAGCCCAACAGTGACATTGGAAAGCACAAAAAAGCTACATGTACCCTTCACTGGTCCAGCCACTCATATTTCTACCAGAACATCCTTTCCCCCCATGGTATTCTCATTTCCCTACCTCCATCTCATCATAATTCCTCTGAGATTTCCATATAGAAGCTATTCCCCTAAAATGTCCAAGGCTTGTGGCTTGCCTTCCAAAACTCATTGTGCCCCTGGGAAGAGATGCATACTGTGCTGTACTTCTGAGATCGAGTCTCTGCAAAGGCAAATCAGACAAAATGTGGACATGGTTGAATGTGACCAAATATCTTAAGAAGGCTTAGCTCATTATCATCACAGTGGGCCCCCAGCTGGGTAATAATTAGCATTAGCTCCATGTATTGCAGAAAGCTGATCCATCAATCTATCTTTATTAAGAAACCCATTGCTTTAATAGAGAATTATGATACAGCTGGACTTGATTGGTCCTTCAATCAAAACCCCTCACCACTGGCTAATTAAGAAACCTGACCAGGTAAGAGCTAGAATGCAGACACTCAAGGCTAACTGAGAACTGGCAGCATTAAAAAGTTGGGAAGAAATTTGACCTCTGTGTTATATAATTATAGATGCTGTGCATATCAGGAAAGCTTGGATATAATTGACTTTATTGTAGGGGAAACAAAGCCTAGCTTCCAGAAAAGAAATACCAATGTTTGTATCACAAAGAAAAAGGACACTCACATATTCACCCCCATTTCAAATCTTTTTTGGGCAATCTATTCATCAGCAGAAGCTCACAAGAAGACCAACCCCATGTGCCCTAAGAAGTAGTGGAAAGAGAATTCCTCAGCTAGTGCTGTTCTCACCTCTTCTGAGGCTGGACTGAGAGCACAGGCCTAGGAGTGGAGAGCAGCATTTACAAAACCAGGTTAGAAGATGAAAAGAAGGCAATAATTCTGAGGGATTTAAAAATCAGTAGTTTCGTGATGTGAATTGTGATTCCTTCAGGAACTAAGTCTGATCCACCAAACTTGGTTGTATCAAGGCCTTTACTTAAACTAACCAGGTTTTAGTCCTTTAATGGTAATGAAACAGTATTTTTCCAGTCACTCTGTTATTTCCTTTTCTCTTTACCTCTTGTTTTGTACAAAAGATTTTTTCTTCAGCCATACCACTTAGAGGTCTGGATTTTTTCAAATGACAGTGCACTTCAAAACCCCAATAGGTTTGTGGCAAAGTAACTTGGTAAAAACGTGAACTGTTTAACATAGTAAGACACGATCTCACATTTTGAGTTTAGCAAAATATCCTGAAACCAGATACTTATGCAAATTATAAGAATTTCTTCTCCCCATTACATCTCAAACAATTTACCAATCAAGTTCCTGTCATAGAAAAAAATATGGGCAGCATGAGACAGGCTTACAAGTGTGAAAATAATTTTGTGAGTAAAAACATTTTGCAATGGTAATTCTGACAGGGTATCAGCAGGAAGGTTTGCCCTAACAAGTGTTCAGTGAAGAAAAGCAAATCACTAGAATGCAAGTGACTAACCCAAAAATGAGAAAGAAACTTATATGAGAAATCTAGTTATTTCACTTCCTAGCAATCTGAGTAATCACAGTAGTGTAGTCCAGTGTAAAACTGCATGTCCCTCCCTCAGCTAAATTCAAAGAGGTTGTGAAGCCCGAGCCACTCCTAAGATGAACCTTTTGTTTAATGCTTGGCAGCTTTGCACTGCAAGGCCCTCAGTCCTCTATCCTGCTCTGACACTTTGCTGTGGTAGCATATGTAAAGCATAAAGATTTCCTGTGACATGGGAATTAATAGCACCCCTAAGAACAAAGAGAACTACAGTATAAGTATGTGCATTAAAGGAAAGAATAATATCATATCGATCTTCTGGAGCACAAAGTGCAAGCTTTTAGAAACAGCCTGAGGAATAACCTCACTCTAAAGACCTGAATCTCAAAGTCAAAATTAGAGCTCCTCTTTCAGCCATTCCCTTGCCTGGCCACTAGACCATGTGTAAGGTTCCATTTATGGGAAAGGGTAAAAGATTTTGAGTTCCCAAGATAAAAGAGGGCAGGAAGATTCCACAGATTTACACAGACAAGAAGGTGCCGTACTAGGTAAGATAAGTCCAGTGGCTGTAGCTCATAAAGCATGGCCTGTATTTTTCATATGATTTATTCAGGGAAGGTGGGACAAACAGAAGTCCAGAGATTCTTGACCAGCTGAAGAGTAGTTAGATAAAGGGCACAGAGGAGTGAAAATGTGTCTGCAGTGATTCTTGTGGATTTTATTTTAGTGGGGAACTCATTCTGTTATTAATACCTTGTTCCATGCTGTAACGGAGCTGGGAAGGATGGGAGCAGTGAAAGTGAGATCTTATTTGGAACAAGATATTTTCTACTGCATGAGCTACCTGCTGTCTGCATACATTAACCCAAGAGCCAAATTCTGATTAGGAAGGGTAGAAGGCACCATGGCAAGGTAATCATCCATTAGAAGGGATAACCGAAGGCAGCCTGGGCTCACTGCAAAGACAGAGACAACTTCAAGAGACTCCACAGGAAGATATGTTGTGCTTTACTTAGAAGAGTAACTATCATAACACAAGGCTTTTAAGGAGGAACAAGGGTAAAAAGGAAAAAGTTGTGGATCTGAAAATGCACCCTGAGAACAAAATGGCCAAGAAACAAGATGAGTACCACTGGAAGCAAAGCTTGCTAGAGCAGTCTCAGATAGGAGAGAGAGGAGTGCCAGAGTGCTGCCTGTCACTCTAGCAGGGCAAGATCCCATGGGTATGTGTGGCATGAGCACTGAGTTTTACATGGCAATCCTTTGCCAGTGTTTAGTGGCTAATTGCACCATCAATTTGCAGTCTCAATCAATTATCAGGAGATGACACCGTAGTTGATGAAGCTCAAATGCATCATTTGTTTAACTGCATGCAAAACCCAAGCCCAAAAGATACAAAAGCAGATAATTTCGTTACTACTCTGGATATGAAAATGTCAGGCATAAGCTGGTAATTTCATGCCATAAATATCACTGATATTCTGGAACACGATGTTGCAATAATATTTATTTTACATTTAATATTAAAATTGATTTAAGCTTGTCTAACCCGTAATACAGTATGTGCCTGTCTCATTATTAGGGTGCAGTTTTTCATTTTCCCATAGCAGTATTTTTATTTATCATCAGTTCTGTTTTGAATGCTGATTAAGATTAAAATGACTGTGAATCTGTCATTACAAACAAATATTGCATAACCTAGGTATGGAAGCAGTAAGCTTATTTATATCATTAGGTATTTATGTGATTTCAAGACTAAGCATTTACGCTGGATCTTTGGATTGGGCCAGCTAGTGTTCAAGAACTAAGGCTGTTAATTTTTCTAGGTCACAGTGCAAAAGCAGGTCTTCACAATCTACTAGATCTACATGTATAAATGATGAAGCACCTTCTAAAAGAACTTCTCAAAGTGTGGGTTAAAAAAAAGAATGCCGACCTTCAGGATAGCTGAAATGAACTTTCATTTTTATGGAATTCTTTAGGCAATGATTCATGGATGTGACAACTTATCATATAAAAAAGCAAAACAATTTTCAGAGCTTACATGACTTTTAAAAGGTCCATGAACAAAAACTGTTTTACTGAGATTTGAAATGGTGCAGGTGCTCTGAGCAGAGATAGCAATAATCAAAGCTTCTGCAGTGTTTTTCATCTGTTGATGTCAAGGTAGTTAGGCAGTAAAGTCCGTAGGTAGCAAAGTTTTGTATAGATGTGGAAGTCATTAGCTATAAACCTAGATAATTTTTTCTTGGAAACAGGAAAGCTTAAAGAGGCTGGGTTATGATTCAAGTGACATTGCTGATACAAAAAGATGAAGTAATTGCAAGTGTAATCGGTATTTTGAAGAGGTAGCAATTTTTAAACATCAAAAGCACTAATATTAAAGCAAGCAAAGAAATTGGGGGTGGAGGCAAGTCCTCCATAAAAAAGCTAGCTTGCAGGGATTCACTGCGCCACATTAGGCAGAAGTACAGTTCCCTGCACGTTGCCCTGGTAGGAAATACCTAATGATTGCTAAAATATTAAGTGCTATGATTCTGCAAGCTGGCACCCCCAAAGGGCCTGAACTGCTCTAATGATGATTACCTTTCCTCCCACAATTCTTAAAGCAGAATGGATGGCAGTTTCAGATTGAATATATATTTTCCATCTGCTGCATACTTGTTTTTGTTCATGCTGTTTAAGGTTAACTGTGCACGTACTAATCAAACCCACTGCTTCCTTTCTCGTAAAACCAAAACAAAGCTTCATACTACTTTCAGGTACAGCATCTGGGATCAAAGCTATATATACACACTGTCTCTGTGTGGGTTCAAACATTTCGAAGATTCAGTATCCTGAAAGGTGTCACCTCTTTTCCAGTTCCAGTTTGTCTTAAAGTCTGAAGGCATCAGCACCTTCAGCCTCTGTCCCAGCATAGGGATGCTCTCAATATTGGTCACCGTGGGCTTTCTCTGCACAGCCACTGCCATTGCTGAAGGTGGGTAGATGAAGGAGACAAGGTATCTGGGGTTGTTGACTTGTTTTCAGTTTCATGTCCTTGCAGGAGACAGAGTTGGTACAACAGGGAGAGGAAGGTGACATAGGACTAATGGGAGCAATGTCTTGGTGCACTGCAAGGTGTCTGGAAAGCCAGACACAGACTTTTGAGCAGTGCTGTCTGCAGGGACACTGGGCAACATTCAGAGTATTTCAAGAAGGAAGAAAAGATCTTGAAAAACTAGGCCCTGCAAGTGAAGTTGTGACAGCTGATAACATGGGTATAGAGGTTTGAATGTATGGAGAAATTCTACTCTTCATCTGGAATTCTTGCATTGCAGAACTGAGAAGATAATCCCTGCCCCAAAATGGACTGATATGAAATGAGATTGAAAAAATAATGCTGAGTCTTCACAGCTTACTAAAACAAAAGATAATGCCATCCCATCATGTGTCATGATAGAAGTTGCAAAAAGCTGTACATGGTACAGTAATATCCCCTTAAGATTTTTTTTTTTTGCAGTCTGTTTATCAGGCTTTGTTGTGTGCTGCTATATTAGCTTGGGGTATATATTGTTGCTATACTGTGGCTTGGGAGTTGCTAGTTAAAAATAAGGAGAAAAAAGATCAGAAACAAATGTATGCAAACAGATTTTCTATTCAGTTTTACTGTTACCTCAATAGTTCTGTTCCATGTTCCATACAGGATGTCAGCTTTTTTGTTCCTAAATGTAAATATGTTTATTTCTACTAGGTAGAAATTGTGGTTTAAAAGCCTGATTTAAATTTCAAATTTCAACCTTACCATCTATAGTCTATTTTTTTAGATTCTTATGTGTACTAAGAAGTTTGTGTTGAGGGAAACAGAAACATGTGGGTCATTCATTCCTTGAATAAGTGGACCAAATAACCTACTATTTAAACAACAAGTAATTGCTGAGAATTATAATATAATTTGTAGTAATCAAAACATTTCTTGAGCTTTTTAAAGAATATTAATGCACTACTAACATGAATTGTGGTCTTGGAGTCCTTTCTTTGAAAACAGCATTTCTAGGAATCACCCATGGATAACAGGAGGTGGCAGGACTCCCTTCCTACTGTACAGGTTTGAAGTAAATGACTCCAGATCCTTTCTTGACAGTTCACTTACCATCACACTCTTTACTTCCTTACAGTAATGGAAGTGACTCAGCCAGCAATTGTGCTGGCCAACAGGCAAGGAGTTGCCAGCTTGATGTGTAAATACAAGAACATTGGGAATGCAAAGGAAATTCGAGTGACTTTGCTTAAACAGACTGGTGACCAGTCCACAGAAATCTGTGCTTCATCCTACACCGTGGAATTTAAAACATTCTTTGTGGAAGAGGTCATTCAGTGCCATGTTACCCCCGGCCAAAACAATGTGACTCTCACTCTGACTGGCCTGCAAGCAAATGACACTGGGCTTTACATTTGCAAGATGGAGCGGATGTACCCCCCACCCTATTTTATGAACAAGGGAAATGGCACACATCTCTATGTCATTGGTAAGGCAAGCAGGTTTACAGTACTGTGATATTTCCAAGTTAAGGGAGTTGCTATTACATCTCAAAAGTCTTCAGAGTTCTGTTTGTAAGAAGTGAGGGTGAATACTGGTTTCAGTGCTGAAAATCTTGATTAGCTCTTATTTCTTTAAGGTCTCCCTGCACACACCCAAAGCAAGGATAGTCGTAGCCATGAAATGATAGCATGAGCAACACCATGCAGTGTACACGTATATCTAGGCAGTTAGATACAGAAATGCAAAAGTAACAGAGTAAGATGTGAGCTCTTCTACAGATAAAGACTCTTTTCATTGGAGGTTGAGTAGGCAGCGACTCAGAGCTCAGTCCTGGTGGTATCCTGGGATAGCACATGCTAGAGAAAAGCAATGTAAAGACTGACTTACTGACTCTAGGGCCTTCCTTATGAGGCTCATGTGTGACATGACACGTGTGATATCATTTGTTTTAGATCCAGAACCTTGTCCAGACACTGCCATATATCTCTGGGTATTAGGAGCTACTGCCTCAGGATTTTTTCTTTACAGTATCATCATCTCAGCCATTCTCGTGGGCAAAGCGGTAAGTCCCATCAACTCAGCCCCCTTCTGCTGATAACACTCCTTTGTGTGATGAGGACAAGGAGAAAGAAATGAGAACAGGGAAGAACACTGTGAACAAACCCAGTGGGATGCTCCATTTTACGAGTGCAATGTTATTACAATAATGCAAAATAAGAGAACTTGCTGGAGCTGCCACTTATATTTATTTATGGCTCATTTGTGTTGCCAGCATACTAGAAAGCAGTCAGCTTCCATCAGCTGGACTGAGCCTCTGCTTAGGGCTGGATGCTTATAACCAGGCAAAGTCCTGGATGCTTCTGGGATTGAAGGCAATAGTCTTCATATGTACTCTCATTTCACAAATGATTCACACAAAATCCCAGAATTTAATTTTTTCCTTTTGTCATCATTCACCTCTGCAAAGCAAATTTAAATAACCTTCTCCTTCGATGGGGGAAGTGCAACTTTAAGCATTTTTAATTTCACAGCTAGAAATGTCTGCACAAAAGTATGCAAAATGTATTGGGTTGCCTTTTTTGCAAAGAGTTCTGCAGCACTCATAGTCTGCTAGAATTGAACCTGAGCTTGAAACCAAACAATGTCTCTGCCCCATATTTTTCAATCAGTCCTTGTCCCTAGAAGTTAAATGAAGCTGTCAGGTGTGAACACTCCTAGCTTTGAACCAACACTGAACTCTGAAGCAGGGCACCTTCAAAGAACTAAATGAAAGGCAGGACTCTTGTTTTTTTCTTTGTATAAATAGCCCCTGTACATCTTGATCCTCCCTCAAATGCTCTTAACAGATCTTCTATAAAGAGGCAGAGAAAGGTATCTAGAATACATTCTACTCAGGAAAGGAAGAACATCCATTGGTTTCTCTAAAATGTGCTGGTCAATGATTATGCCGTGATTGCTTGTTTATTTTACTTTCTTCCCATATGTTACAGATAAAGAGAAGACGATGTCTCACTACTGGAGTCTATGTGAAAATGCCTTCTGAAAAGCTAGAGAAAAAAGTGATTCCATTCCACATCACTGTTAACTGTAACAAGGAAAGAGAGAAACCATTTCCTAGCTGGGATGGAGAGTCTGCTAATTCATTTCAGTTAAAGAAATAAATTTACTGTCTTTTTGCAAAAGGTATATAGGAAGGAGAGAATATTCTTTGTAACTTCTACAGTTTGGAGGAGAATAAATAGTGTATGTATTCATATTTGAAGATTAACCCTGTCAGATAAAAATGGCTACATTAGGTCATTGACTTTTTTGAGATGTATTGTACCAATATGTAATATATTTAAGCGTGTAGCATTAAGAGCTATTGCTGTTGCAGTTGAGCATCTTACTGTCAAATTTCATCATGCCTACTGATCAACTGAAATCCAAACACTATTATGACAGAGACTTGTGTGTCATCACACAAGTCTGGGGGGCAAAGGTAGGAGAGCACACTAATGTACAAAGGAAGGTTGACTTTTTTCCCTGCATTGATATTTATTGGTTCCATTTCTGGCATTAGTGCCCTGCACTTCCACAGAGGCCTCCCCACAGGCTGGCACTGATGACACTGCTGCTCTAGAAGCCTGATCTTCGCTCTCTTGAGTGGCATTGTGTCCCAGAAGTGCTGTGATGGAGCTGACTGATGGTCTCTCAGCCAGTGCTGACAGTTTGGTTAGAGGAAAGGCGCCAGCAGGAGCCCTCTTAGGCTGTGCTGGGAGAATGCTCCAGCTCTGCTGGGGCCTTGTGTTTTACAAATGCTAAATTAGCATCTAACCAAAAGGCAGAAGTATGTTGCTGTGTTTAACGAAGTCTATTTTCCATGAAAATACTGACAGTGTATAATCTTGTTTATTAGTTATGTACCATTCAATAAAAACCTTGTAGATTTGTCCAAGTTCGAGTTCATTTCTTGTTCACCACTCTCAGAATAGTGAGAAACAGGAAGTGGCTACATGTTAGAAAGCAGTGAAGACACCATAAACCTTTCCTCTGTGACCCTGTGTTTTGCCCTTCAGTGACAGCCTGTGTGCTCATGCCAACACTTCCGTTCTCAGCTCTCCTCCTCAGCCAGCCACCATTACAGTCTGTCAGTTCTTCTATTTGTCTAGTTACAGCTGCTGTGATGTGCTTCAGAGACACTACCAATCAAGTTTTCACTTCCAGCAGAGTTACTCACTTGCAGAAGGTACCTGTAATGCCTTTGATGGCACCTCCTGTACATGTTTAAACAAAAAAACTTGTCCTAGTTTCAAATCCCGTTTTCTTTGCACCACTCTGACACTCTCACTCACTAAATGCCAGTCAACATGCAAAGCTGCTGGAGCTTAAAACAATTTCAGAATTCTCAACTACTATCTATTAATTTGATTATTTGCTATCAAAATTTCACCTTGCAACCCAAAACACTGGCAGCATGTGCCTCTGTTTCACAGCTGTGAATCCATCTTCTTGGCTGCACAGCTGTGCAGCCAAATCCCAGAGCCCTTTGTTCCATGTTCTTGCAGTGGCAGCAGCTCCCAGAACACCAAATCTCATAGCTCTTTTAGTCTGCCTTCCCTCTCTTGCCCATTCATCTGGCACCACCTCAGACTGTGCAGACACATTCACATTCTCAATTTGCCAGTTTGCAGGTGCTAACTGTTCTCTCAGTGTTGCTATGCAAGTGCTGCATTAAGTAAAAGTAGCATCTGATGACATATCCTTTTTTAGAAGGTATTTTAGTATTCTGGCATCAGTCTGGTATTTTCCCCTAATTTTTCACTACCCAGTGTTTTAGGGATAAAAAATGGTAAAAGATCACATATCTATTGTCACTGCAAAATGACTAAACTTCTGCTCTTTCAGGTCCAGCCTGATCAGGCAAGTGTGTTCCATGACTCCATGATGAAAAATAGGTTTGACCCACACATCCACTTGCAGAAGCTGTAGAAAGCATGAATAATTATCCAGGGCATTTTTTCCACCACAGCAAGTAGTGAATCATGTGTCTGACTCCTAATCAGGAATCGACTGTTGCTTTTTTTTCCTTTCCTTGGCAATTACTCTATACTGGGACGAAGAACTTACTTTTCTTAAGCAATCTAAAAGCAATTCAAATACATTATTTTCTAAGTTTATCCCTTCTGAGTGAAGAGATGCTTTGGATCTGTATCCACAACCTCATGACATCTGGCCACAGCTGGCTGTGAAACTGTGTCACCACAGAACCTGTGCATATTCCAATTCACTTCCATTTCTGACCACTAAGTTGACCATAACTAGGCCTTCTGCATCCACCTAGACAATTTCCTTTTGCTACACCTGCATTTCCTTGAGACATCCAGTCTGTAGCAACCAGGGAAGAATTCTGCCATAAATAACTAACAGGTTACTAAAATAGCTGAATAGTGAAGGTTATGGGAGAGCAGAACAGAAACAATAATCTCACATAATGGTAGTAGCAATATTTTGTGTTTGCCTTCTGCACTTAAATAATTATTGATGTTTATTAATTATCTTATTAATCTCTAACATTATGATGTTTATTAATTACCTTATAAGAAATTACTTTGCCCAAATTCTCTGTCTGTTCTGATCTTCTCTTCATCCTTAGTGGTTACTTTTTCCAACCTTCTCTTGTTTCTGCAGTGCTTAATTTTCTTTGGCTTTCCTTACCACTGTGACAGCCTTTTCTGAATAATGCTTTATCACTTTTTGTTCTAAGCCAGGTTCCCCTTTTGAATTTTCTGTCAGGGTAGTAGGTGCACACAAATCAGCAGATGTAGCAGTGAAGACCAAAGTGAGATTTCAGTTCAGATTTTATTGGCAATGATATTCTCATCATTCATATCTGGCACTACAGAGATAAGTGGAGCCTAAGTACCTGCAGAGATGATATTTACACCTACCTCCCGATGGTTCATAGAGCAGCTACTTCTGATGAGGGCAGAGCCCAGACCTCAGGGAATTTCCATTGTCCTGTGATGCCCTCCAGAATCTCGAGGTCTGTGCTTTTCCCTGATAGCAGGGAGAAGCATCTTTCACTATCAGCACCCCAAAAAATTTTATATGTGCAGGTCAAATATAGTGTTCTGTGAGATCACAGCAGTATCAAAATGAAAGGTGAAAATCCTAGGTCAGTGTACATCCCAGAAAATGCAATAAAGAGGAAACCATGCCTCTTTATGGGAAGAATGTGCAAAGCAAAGATGAAAGGATTTGATCTCAGAACTCTGCTCATTAGAATGGGGAGTTTTAAAACACAGCTGAGTATCTTACCTGGACGACCAAATTATGAGGCCATACTGCTTGGTGAGGTTCAGGAAGAGCTTCTTATTATGTGCTCTTCACCTCTTCAGGATATCTGTCAGCCTGTTTGTGAAACAGAGTGTTAGTTTCTGGCTGGATGGGGGGGAATTGAAGGTATACTTGTCTGCATCAAAGACAATGGCATATGCATACACCACTCCCAGCCCTCAATATTCTACTTTCATTTTCATCCACTTCTTTATCTGAACTATTTTTTTCCTTGTCATTTTCAATTATCAGAGTCCTATCTGATAGAGAAAAACCGATTACAAAGGTTTCCCACACAGCTACTCTGTGAGTAGGCAATGAGTAGTCTATCATTTTAGAATTAGAGATTCCCCCACTCTTTGAAGGAATATGTGAATCTGAACTCACTACTCTGTCAGGCCTTGAAGTCTGTAGAGAAAGCTCATTAATTCCATTTTCCACAGATACTTAATAAATAAAAAAAGTCATCAAGGACTCCTAGGCTATGCAAGAGAAGACATTTTTGACCTATTGCTATCCTTCCTAAGGTCCTGACTTTTGCTCAAGACTCCCTTAGGTCTAATTTCTTGTTTTCCAATAACCAGTGCTGGCATTGGCCAGGTAACTCCTAATGAATCTGATACAATTCCTGGCTTCAGTATTGACTTTGAGCTTTGCAGGTTCAAAGAGTGTGAGTATGTGTGTGAGGAGCTGAGGTGAGGTTTGGAGGCAAAGTACCTTGGAAGGTAAGATACAACACTTTATCCTTTCACTAGATAAAAGCTATTGCTGGGGAGTGAGTTCTGAAAAATCAAGCAGAAAATGATTTTGCCTGTGACAGGAACAGTATGAACCATGACTAAAGAGCTCTACCTCTAGGAGAGGCATAAACAGGAATCAGATGATGTGTCCAAGAGCTGTAACATGAAATCCAAACCAAAGAAGGCTGGTGTATAGCAGATGGATTTATGCATTACTAAAACAAATTTATTGTTGACATTTGCAAACTGCATTCTTGCTAAGCAGTGGGGCCCCTGCACATAACAGTTATTGATAAAAGATCTTAGAAATTGTGGGAAGGCAGATGTATAAAAATTGTGTCTGAAGTCAGTTTAAAAATTTTTGTTGTTTACTAGAGAGACGAAGCAAGGAAGAGTTTAGGTAAGGGACAAAACTTCACTGGGAACCATTAGTAATCGCAGCCGAGTATGGCAGATGTTTCCATACTGTATGTTTCCATACATGAACGAAGAGATTGTTACCAAATCAAAATTTCACTATTCTTTCCTTTTTCAACTTTTCAAACATAATTCTGTTTCTATTTCTAGTTCTATAGCAAGCTGTCTTAATCACAGTTACATTTTTATATTCTACTGAACATTTTTTAGTGATTATTAAGTTCCAGTCGAACGAAAAGTTCTCAGTTTCTTCATTGATGGCTTTTCCTCTTCATTCTTTTATGACTGCTGTTTTTAAACAGCAGTACATGAAAATGTTCAGTTTGGTCTGCTTCATGCAGCAAAAAGCAAGACCTTGCTTTCAGAGAAAATGGAATTTCTCACATAATTATATGATTTCAATAGGTGGTACTTTTAGATGACCACATCCTGTAACAGCACAGGTGATACAACTGGGAAAACTTGAAACTCTGGGTAACATCTGGTTGACTATGCTGTGTTGTGGGTGGGGTTTACTGACATTCATGCTCTAGCCTGTGGTACAGCAGCTTTTGCGGAAAGCTGGAACAAGCAACAGAGTGCCTTATTCTTCCCAGACAGATCAGTGCCTGGGATGTGGGTTTTCTATAGGAAATTAATATTAAAGTTTGGGCTAAGATTGCCACTGACATGAAAAACATAGGATTGGTTGTTTTATATAAATAAAAATATATACATTGAGCAAATACTCCATATTTTTTTCGAACTAGAAACTCAGTAGCCAGACCCCAAAGACTCTTACAGTTCATTATACACAGACAATAAATGAATCCTGTTCTATATTAAATGGGTTATTGTTAACTTACTACACCTTAGTCTTGTTTGTAGAGTTTCTCCTTGGGAATTTGTAACTTCCTTGAACTAGTGATGAAAGGGGCCAGCAGAAGTACTGCTTATTTTCATGCAAACTAGAAAGTCTTTCCTCTGCAAATTAGAAAGAGTGAGGGGATTGATATGTGATAACTTCCACAGTACTTAGTGCTGGGCACTTGCAACATCATCAGCTGTAAGAAATATTTCAATATCCTTCCTCCCTGTGGAAATTCACATTGGAAGTTGGGTCTCCGCTGGCCTTCAGCTGAACCCCAGATACCTCTTTCCATGTGCTGTTGTGTGGGGAAAGCTGAGGTGTTTGAAGTTCTGTAGAAGCTTTGATAAGACTTCTTTTTATCTTGCATGCTTTCAGAGCTGGCCCTTGTACCTGCTAGACAGAGCTGCTAGTTCTTGCTGTTGTCATCTTTCTGCTTTGTTTGAAGCCAAAATATAGGTGATTAAAAACAGGCCTTCTCCTCTCCTGTGCTACAAAGGCTCTTAGGTGGTACTATGGTCTAAATTATTTACATCATACAGATAAAAAATGCAGATGCAATGAGCTGGATAAAAATTGTAAAAATACTTGGTGGTGGGGAAACAAGTACCAAAAATAATCCACATTTGAAACTGTCACAAAACGTGGTATGTTAGCAGTACTTAATCAAGATCAGGAAGCAAAACAGTTCATTTCTCTGTAAGTTATCAAATCCTTCTGGTAAGTGACACTTCAGAAACATTTGACAGCTTCGTAACTGGCTGACTTAATGTTTTACATGCAGGAAAGATGGCTAGAATAGCAGTAATCAGCAGAATAAGTTGGTTTCATAGTTGAGCTTTGGTGAGGTGTTAGATTGTGTGGGTAGCATTTATAAAAGCTTTCTCACTTTTAATTCTGTGGCAAAGATGACTGTCTGCTTCACAAATTAATAATATTTTCCTTTCTCTCATAGTGCCAAACTAATTCATTATATCATATTGTATTATATGACTATTTGTCTGGTCTTCTTTTTGTAGTACTCTCTCACTAAGGTAAAACATCTCTTAAGCTCTTTTCCTTCTTCATCTCTCTGCAATAACATAGAATCATTATTATCATTTTATCAATAGGTTCCAAACTCATGTTATCCCTTCTCTGTTACGTAAGCCACAGGGACATATCCAGTGTAAAAAATTCCTCACATTAATGCCATCATTTATACTGAATTTTTCAGAAAAACTTGCGTTATTTTTTATCATGCTTTTACTTCATATTTTATGACTAAAAAAGACCAGGCTTCCACACACTTCCATTAAATATAGCAATTGCTTTACTGTCACTGGTACAAGAAAGGTGTAGTTCTTTCATGGGAGTTGACAGAAAAGCTTCACTGGTGCTTCAGATGCCTCAGTCAGAAATATACCTTAAGCAGTTGCTTTATGTTTCCTGGAAGGAGGGCATTCCCTATGCTAAGTGTGTGCATCTGTTTTCTTGGTTTGTTTTTCAGCACTGGATGCTCTACAGGACCTGATCACTCGTGTCTCATGCAACAAATCCCTGAACTAGAAGGGGATGCAGGTTGTGCCTTACCCAGGGGATGGATGACTTGCAGGAGAGGGAACAACCTGCAGAGCACCACTGGAAGTCAGGCGGCCAAAGGAAGAGGCTGCAGTAAGTGAGAGAGAGTCAGCTTGTCTGCACACAGTGTGAATGGCACCTCCAAACGTGGCACCTTTTGAAATGGCTCTCCCTCAAAAAGTTGATTTAGATTCAGCAACATGGATGCTCTTGGTCTACTTTTCAACATGCAGAACATGAAACATTCAGCAACTAATCTGCTCTAGAGACATGAAGTACTTGAATTTAATAACCTTTTCCACTCACAGTAAATATGTCAATATTAATTTTGGCAAATTTTTGTGTATAGTAAGATTGTGGGGAAAAAAGTAAATTTGTCAGTATTTTTATATCAAATACCTGGACTTCTTTTAAATAGTGTTTAACTTTATATTTAACTATATCAAACTTATATAAAGTTTTGCCAAATATAAAATTATTTTTTCTCAACTTCCTAGTTTGTCAAAATTTCAGGTTTTCAGTTTAGATAGTGAATTTGAAACTAAATTTAAGTCTAGTCTTTGCAGAAGAACAGAAATTATGGATGTGAGTGTAAAACCTGTAAAGAAAAAAGATATTGAAGCTTTAACATAGAAAAACCAGGTTAGGCCAAATGTAGCAAAACCTCTTGTGTTGATCTCTTCACTTTACAATTAAACCAGAAGTGTTCTGTGTTATTTGTGACATTTGAGTGGCTAATGAAGGTCCAGTTACTTTTCAATAACTAGTTCAGCCTTTTTTAATCTGATTATGCTATGGGCAGTTACCATCATGTGGTTCTAAGTTCAAGTCATCATTACAAAAAAAAAATAGAACTTTAGATGCTGCCAGTTAGACCTATCTGGGTCTTTCTATTTCCTTTTAACTAAATACTTTCTTTACTTGATTTAATTGCCATGGAGGCCAGTATATGGATTAAAAGCATTGGCACAGGTAGCCAGCTATGAGATTCACACTAAAAGCTTGTTCATGTGGCTTTAAGCGTGTGAGTAAGTCACAAAATCTTATTTGTCATGTAATAGTAACAATATGGTAAAATTTAGTGAAATGTTTAGGTGTAGCAGAAAGCTGTCCCTGCACCAGAACTGGAAGAACAAAAGCTGGAAATAGCCTGTTGCATGTGAAGCAGGTAGTGTCGGAAAGTAGATTTAGGACTGAAATCTATTAAACATATACAATAAAATATGGTAATCTAAAAATATGCTTATGAAATATGCATAACTCTATATTGAGTATGCCTGGAGGCTTCCTTTGCTACCTAAACCCACACTTTATTACAAAAAAACTCTTGACAAAACCTGTCACTTATTCAGCAATACATCGTCTTGACACTATTCTGAAGTAAAACCTAAAAATTATCAGAAAATCAGTGTTCCAGTTTCTATCTAGAAAATGTTTCCATGTTTTGCTGAAGTGCTACTTTCAGCCTTTTCAGCACGAAACTGATGCATTGATGATATGTGATAGCTAGAGATCTCTTGGCCCTTTTGTAATAAAATGTTTAAAAATAATAACCCAGCAAAATTTCAAGTCAGGAGATTTTACAAGCTCTGCAGAGTCATCTTTAGTTCCTGCCCTGATTTTTTCTTAGGTATGTATGAGTACAAGGTTGACACTTTCCAGTGAGGGGTGAGTTGATGCAATTAGTCACCTTTACTTAACTAGAATTGTCCAGAAAGCTCATACAGAGAATGCCCATCTATTGAAAAAGCCTCTCTGTATGTGTGCACGTGTGTGAATGCAGCAATTAAACCATACATGACAAAATCTTCCTTGGGTCAAAGTTAACACTTTGTGTTCAGCACCAAAGACAGGAAGGAGAAGAGCCACTTGCCCAAAGGCTGTGGCACTGCTGGGAAGTTAGACACACAGGTTGCTGCTGTCTGATTTAACACCAAAGACAGGAGCATGCCTAGAGCACTGACTGTCCTCACTCTCTGCCCTTTCAGTGGAAAACTTTGAAAGCTGGCAGACCTTCTTAACATCTACCGATAATTTATGAAAGATTGCAATTTTGTACTGATAGAGATTGGCAAATTATCTTGAAAGTTTGCAAGTTTAATAGCAAATGTACTAATATTTTTGTTTGTTGCATGAAAGTCCTTTGAGATTTCTGAAGAGGATATGCCATTACCAACACTGTCCTGTTGCAGCATGGATCAGCAGCAGACTTTTAGTAACAACTACAGTGAATCTGTCTTGCAACAGAGCTAGGAATCACTGCTTTCAACGATTTTCAGACACTTAAACATCATTTACCCAGCAGATTTTTATGACAGAAGGAATAGGTTGTTTAAGGATCAAAACCAACAAGCACCATTCTATTGTATGCAAGAAAGATATCTGATCTGAAAACCTTATCAATGATTTAGGTGCTGCCATCTACCAAGGATTAGTATTTTGAATCTGTTTCTGACTGGAGTTTAATGTGTGCTGGTAACACTGTGTTTATCTTTTCTTTTCTCTTCCCAAGTCATACACATACTGCAGTCATGCATCTTATTTGTACTGTTTGTAAGTAGTTAATCATGAAGCATCACAGTTCATCTTTGAAACTGGCAAACTGTGCAGCAGCCTGTGCCCTTCACTCCCAACCCTGCTGGAGTCACTGTTAACTCACTGGGAATACCAAAAGACTCTCAGTTCTACTGATGCCTAACAGAGGAGCATAGCAGCAGTCACTCTTTATTTCATATGTGGTAACATTATTATTTGCAATAATCAGGAAGAGTAAAATATAAACAAATACTAATAAAACAGGACCTACAGGTTCTACAGTGTCTGTAGGCATCATTCAAGATCAGACAGAGCAGGCAGGAAAAAAAAGGTGGCAATGATGCTAAAAGATACAGTAGCAGCCGTCAACTTCCCAGTAGTGCCCAAGAGCAGATAGCAGGGAAGAGTATATAATCAATGATGGCATGCTATGAAGCCTTCCTAAAATACTGCTCCAGTCCTTCACCAGCAGCTCAGGAACTTCAAAGGGTGGTGAGTTTGTCCTCGACAGACTCAAGGGATTTCTCTTCCATGAATTTACTCTGTCACTTTTTGAAGTCCTCTAGACTTTTGAGTTCACACAAAAAAGGATGATCAGCTGTTCTGTATTACAGAAAAAATGGAACTCAAAGCAACACAAACAGCCTCGAAAAACAATGGGAAAACCTAGATAGACAAAGGGGATCTCTAGGGTAGTTTTCAAAGTCTGGAAACAATGAAATGTTTCTTTTCATAATGGAAAGCCAGTTATGTTTCCATATCAACTAGAACAATTTGTACCTGTTTGATATAAATCTAATAATAAAATCACCACTTTCTTCTCTGTAACCACTAGCACTAATCACCTACTTATGAAAACGTAACTAGAAGGAAAGATGCAAATGGCCAAATAAAAATTTTCCCCTTCAACTATTTTTCTTCTTCAAGCAAAAGAAGCACCAAAACAGTCAGTTGTTCAAGAACTGAACTGATGTCACTAGAAAACACAGTGTAACCACAGAACCACAGCAACCCAATGAGAAGCAGAGTGGTGTGGCTGGCTTACCCTTTTTTTTGGGGGGGGGTGTTTTTTCGGTTGGGTGGTTTTTTTTGTTTTTTTGGGTTTTTTTTTGTTACAGCTTTTTTTTTTTACCTAGCAGGGAAGGGAATAACCAATGGTTTGTGGAGGTACATGCCTAAATCAATATAACATGAATCCATGGTCTTGTAACAACAGAATCCTGTATTTGTTGATTGCATGTGCAGCAAGACACTCAGCATAAAAAGTAATACATTTGTACCTTCACCATCACACCGTGTTCACCAACAAACAGTGCTTACAGATTTCTGGGTCACAACAAGCTCCATTCCGGGCCTGGCAGCAGAGCAAGGCAGCTTTCAGCCAGAATGTGATTCCTGAGGAATTCTGAAGTTAGGTTTTTGAACAGTACTGCCATTAGCCCCAGATGCTAATGTGACAATAACGTTTAGCAGCAGTACCAGCACAGTGAGAACAGGGAATCACCAACTTCCACCTTTTCCAACAGCCATCTAAATTCATGTAAGTAAAAATGTAAAAAGGCTGTACCAGATGAGAATAAAAAATAAAAAATCAGAGGTCAAGTATCTTACCTCACAGATAAGTATTCATCAGTGGGTGCCTAGTGAGGAATGTAACAGGAGGAAAGACATACGGTAATGCTCTCCTGAAAGACTCTCATAACTTACAAAATTTTTCAGGTTGAGGAATTGTCTGATTCTGACGAGGAGACAAGAAAATCCAGGATTCTGTAGGATCTACAGAAACAGTACAGACACCTCTACTTCCCTAGCTTTGCTATGCAACAGCAGGCTCCAGCAGGCTGCTTGACTTCTACTCTGGATATGGGTGTGCTTTGCTGTGGTTCAGTCAGGATCACATGAGGCTACAGACCCAAATGGAGCATTACTGGGGTGATGGCAATGAAAGCTCCCTAAGCAAACATTCACTTTTAATGACCAGCAAACAAAGAGTGGAGATCAAAGAGACCTAGCATGAAAAGCATGTTCTTTTCAGTCAGTTGTGGGCAAGCAGGGAACTGCATGTTCCTATACAATGTGTATACATCTGCCTGGACCAACTTAATAGCAGCTGGGAGCAGCTTAGGCTGAGCAGAACTTGAAGAGATTTTATTTTGAGCACAAGGGTGTATTAGCTACTGGGGAGCTTGCCTGAGTGTAACTAGATACTTCCTACCTTCAGGCTGATATTGTGATCCCGTTAAAGCTGGTTTGGATATTTCACCCTAAACTGTATTGAGACTGCACTGGAGACACAGGGCACCTAATCAAGACATGAGCCTGGCAGCAGTGGAGCTTGTTCTTTTTGCTCCAGTGCTGTGTTTCCCAGGAGCAGAGACGTGCATGGCACCTTCAGTGGGGAAATCTGGAGTCTTCACATGACAAAGGCCGAATCACCAGAATATCCTATGGTGATCTGCAACGTGATCACTGTGGTTAAAGACATGTTTTAGAGTAGTCATTTCAATCACGTGTTTTCTAGAGAATATAGATATCTGATTTCTATTTTTTGCTCGCTGTCACTCTAGTTATTACTGCAAATTCCTTTTCGTGTTGTGACAGCATCGAAGCTAGCTGAAAGAAGAGTGCCTAGACCCCTCCTTTACAATGGGATCCTGAAGCACACCAAAGGCTTTAACACTCTGCTCACTGGGTTAAAAGTACTCTGGGACAAATAGCAAATGTGTCAGAAAGATTTATAGTCGACTCCCATCCTCTTTCTTGCAGGAGAGAATTTGCTCCCGGGTTTAAAGTTGGTTAAACTTTAAAAGATACCTTAAAAGTTACTCTGAGTGGCAGCAAACTGCCGAGTTCTGTAGGGCCTTGGGGAAGTTCTTACTCCACTTTTGATTATAGCACCTCTGAGACTGCATCTGCCACACACTTGTAATGATGCCCTGAGAAGTGACTTCTCTTCAAAATCCATTACCTCTTGGTCTTTCCTGGCCTGCTGGAAGGATTGTTTATACATCTTGTTCTTTCTCATCAAATTAGCAAGGACAGATGAACAATGTTCAAATACCTACAAAAAAGACCAAACCCCCTTCTCGGCTATGATGCTTTCAGAACCTCCTGAGCCCTAAGAAACCTGTTCTGTCCCTCCAAGCACAGGCATTGGCGACCTTGACATTGCACTGCTCTCTGCTGTGCGGTTTCAGAATTTCTTTCTGATTAAAAAAAACGCCAAAGCCCCTTAAACATAAAGCCGCCTGCACATGCAGAGGCTGGTGTGGGATTCTAGGAAACCACAGAGAACAGCCGTACCTTCGTGAGGGCCGAGCAGGGTGGCCCTAAAGGGCTGCACTGCAAGCAGGAGTTCGGCTGTGCTGAGACCGGGCTGAGGGCGAGCTCCCCGTGGGGCACTGGCTGCACGGGACGGCCCCATCCCTACGTTCCCGTCCCATTCCCACGGCACGGTCCTATCCCCACAGCCTGGGCCCATCCACGCGGCGGCGCCGGCCGGTGCCGCCCCGCGCTCCTGCTCGCCGCCTCACGCGGCCGGCCCGCAGCGCCCCCGCGCGGCCGCAGAGCCGCAGAGCCGCCCGCGGCCCAGGGACACGGGGCTCGCCGCGATCCGGCCGCTCCACTGCGGGGCCGGGCTGGGCCGCCACCCGGGGCTACAGCGCTTTCGGCCACGGGCAGCAATGCTGCTTCCCCCGTGCCACAGCGTCCAGGTGAGCTCGGCCTGAAAGGCAGCTCTTGGAAGCCTCTCCTGCAGAAGGGGAAAATAATCCTTCACCGGCCCCTCGCGGCAGTAGCCCGGGGCTGACACAGCAGGGTACCCAGCTTTGGTTGTCTTTGCTCTGGCACCCATGAGAGGAGTGCGGCTGGACGGAGCGAGGGGTCTCACCTTTGCAGGTGGGAGTACTGCCTTCGGTAGCCTTGGTCTGCATGTACAAAGAACTTTGTTCCCGAGGCTGTAACCTGTGAGATTCTGAATGACAGACACAAAATAGAAGAGACTTAGTTACGTATTTGTGATTTCATTTCTTTTACTCCCCAAATCCATCAAGGCCTGAGCTGTCTAAGCCTAGCTCCAGTTAACCACTAACAACAATAGTGAAGTCTGGCTTGAGAGACAGGGTTTCCAGAATCAGTTTAAGTTTTCCCAATGCTGGGAAAAGCATGTGTGTGTCTCCAGCCACTTTAGTATTTCCCGAAGTCCAAGACAGAGTTGTGCTGCTTCACCCATCCTTGCAATTTTCAGCATCTTTTCATTTATCTGTTATCTGCAAGAACACATCACAACTTTGGTGACTGTTTCTGTTGCAGAAAGGTTCTTTGTTACACTGTCAAGGCAGTGGTAGCAAGAGTTTACCTTTAAAAAGTAATCACAGCAATGCTGAGGTAGAAACCACACCACAAACCCCAAGCATCACCACAGAATGAGGCTCTTTCCATTCTAACTCCTCGAAGGCAGCTGACCAGATAACCATGTAATAGGGGTGCCCACCCTACTGTAAGCTTTGAAAGACTTCGGGTGTGAAAATTTTACAAAATGTGTATAATTTGTCACTGTCACACCTGGAATAACTTCCACGGTCACCCAGCACATGCACATACTTCTGTCATGCACTGCTCCCCCTAGCGCCAGGCAGTAACAGTCTTGGTCTCCAGGTTTGCACTTAGGTTTTACATACTCGCCATCTATTCTGAAAGACCTCCTTTCCAAACCTAGATATAAGGGACCCTGTAAAAAAGTCCCACTCAGCAACATGTTTGCCATAGGGAACTGCAATGGCTTCAGAAGATACACTCCTCCTTCTGGAACACTGCCCATGAACATAGCCCATCTACAGCCCTTGTGATTTCCTGAATACCTCCTGCACACTCTGGCATATGCCAGTGAAAAGTACTTGCTGCCCACAGTCCTCTTCCTAGTACACCTCGAAGGGCAGGAGCATGGTCACCACCTCTGTTGTTGTTGAAGACAGTAAACCTTCCCCAGCTGCCCTGCAGGTCTGCAGTCCACACCACCAGCACACGCACATGAGCCTCTCTGGGCCCTTTCTATCTACACCCCACATCCTGAAGAAGTGTTCAGCAACTCTTCTAGGTAACTGTGTTGCAGGAGGGACAGGGCTGGATGCACAGAGGCATAGCAGCTCCTAAGATCAGATGGAGACAGTCTTTTCCTAGGTGGCTCTCTGTTACCTTGAGTCAGCCAGTCCAAAATATTAGTCCCAGGCATTTAGAATCATAGAACAGCTTGGCTTGGAAGGGACTTTTAAACATCATCTAGTCCAGCCCTCCAGCAATAAGCAGTGACATCTTCAACTAGGTCAGGTTTTTTTCCAGGGAGGGGGAATCTACTGCCTCTCTGCGCAACCTGCTTAGACTTGACTGAGTTTGCCACTTAGTGCCTGCCAACTGAATTTATAGGTCAATGCCCTTGCAAGCCTTAGAGCCGGGCTAAACTCCTTATCATACTTTTTTCCCCCTTTATTTTAGGAAACTTGATGACAAATATTCTCAACCATCATCTAAAGGGAAAAAAAAACAAAAATCAAACCCCAAAAAGAAGTGATTAGTGGGGTAACTTGTATCAAGAAGCAAAGCCACACACAGTCCCACTCCAAATGGGACTGTCTCATTAGATCTGCTCTGCGAGGAGGTATTTGCCCAGCTGCTGAGCTGGCTGAGCTGAGCCTCAGTTGCCTGTACTGGCATGTTGATGGAGAGAAAATTACAGCATGCCCACAGGCCTGGGGGAGCAACCAGACCAATATATCAGCAAAGGAGGCATCAGAACAAATGAGGGAGCACATGAGCTATGTTTCTTCTGAAATCTCCAGATCCTGAATGACTGCAGCTTGTTTACACACCTAATGGGGAGTGGTGCAGATGGGAAGTGGGATTTAAAGCCATCACAGAACTTTAAAAATAGCACAGTGAAAGTCATTGTTCCCCTTCTCAATTAGGAGGACAGGAAATGAAAAAGCATGAGTGTAGCGGCTTTCTGCTCCAGCCCTGAGGGAATGACCCAGAGTCATGAGAATATAGGCCAGATATTGAAGCAAAGAATGAGAAGCAGCAGGAGACAATGGAATATAATTTGTGTGGATAGACTGTAGCAGCCTCTGCAAAAAGAATTGCAAAACATTCTATGGAGAGAATATTGCTGTGGGCAACTGCTCATCCATGAGCAGAAGTGGAAAACTGCTGTTGAGATGGAATAAAATCTTCACTGCACCTTGGTTTCGCACTGGACCATGAAGTATCATTTTGCTAACATGGACATCGTTTCGAGTGATAACAGTAATTATGTAATTAAACAGAGCAAAGAAAAATATACATCATACACACAGGGAAATTCATTGCTGTGTCCTTGGGGAAACTGCAGAAGTGTTTTCCAAGTTACTTGGAGTTAGAAGGGAGAAGCACTGAAGACTGTAGTAGAGAACACTGGTGTATGGACCAAGGGATGAGCAAGCCCCTTTCTCTTTGGAACTCAGTGAATCACTGAACGCATTTTTAAAGGCACGAAAATTCACATAAGGATTTTCCAGTTTGCAAATAGTCAGAAGCAAGATGACGGGAAGCAAAGGAGATTATCACTATAGGGTAGCATTGGGAGTAGGACATGAAGAAAGAATAGGGCATGGGGTGAAGGAAAAGCTACGTTCCAGACAGGACTTACTGCACATGGTGAAGGGAAACTACTGCTTGAGGAGCAGGGTACTCAGGGACTGGGGGACAGTCAGGTTGGAGGAGTCAGCTCTGAGAGGCACATGTGGATGTGAGAGTGAAAATCAAGACATAGAGAAGAGTGAGGATGGAAAAAGGAAACACGTGTTTGTGAGCAAAAATAGTTACAGTTGTAGGAAGCCTGTGGAAACAGACTACTTTTTCCAGGTGTTTAACCGTAACCAACTGTGGTATTTAGAAGAAACACTTCAGAATCGCAAAACAATGTCCTTGTGAAGTAAGTAAGCGCTGACAGGGGAGCGAGGCACAGGTGGAAAGATTGAAAGGCAGAGGAGGAGTCTCTGTTGGTGTGGGACTAGAAAAGGAGCATCCCTCTCACTGAGCACAGAGCTTGACTTTGAGTCTCTTGGTTTGTGAACATACGCTGTGAGTTCCCCTGGCTCTGCCGGCTCATCATCAAACACACTTGGAATCATTGTTTAGATCAAATTTCAGAATGCTACCAAATGTACCGCAAAGTATTCTCCGGGCTCGACCCTTTTGAAATAAAGGGGTCAGTGTGTTCCAGCCATCCCAAGTGCCAAGAAGCAGAAAAGAAGGTGTAATTTTAGACTTGAAGCTATAATTACAGTAAAGAGAGAGGACTTGAGATATACAAACTGGACAGTGAGACTTTCTTCAGTTGTTGTAGTGAGATGTGCACCAGCCAAGCTATGCTTCTAGCTATTCTTCCCCCAAAAGTGAAATAGATGTGTATTAATCATCTCTGCCTTGGTGCAACTGATATGGTCATAGGGAGGGAGAGAAGGAGTAAGTTGCCCCAAAATAAATATATTGGTTAAGAAAAAATAATCCTTTCTAACAAAATTACTTTCCTAACAAAATGCTTAAATTTTTAAGAAAGACAACAAATTTTGGAACCCTAACAATACTGATTTGTTTTAAAGCTTGTTTTCATAAAAAAGTAGCCAAAACTTTGCACATGCAGTACATTCCCCTATACCTTTATTGGCCTTCCCAGTCAGTGATAGGCTTTGTAGGACTCAATCTCTGGTGTGTGTGCTCTCCCAGAGATGTGCATAGGAGTACTTGACACATGATTCTCTCCCACCCTTAATTCTCTGCAGCAGCAGCTCTTTTTACTATAGGCCTTTCTGGGGGCCACTCTTAAGTTTATTTGGGAGGCAGTAAAGGTCATATCCCAGAAGAAGGTTGCTCTATTCTTTTAGCTCTTCTAGCTTTTACAGGGGATGGAAAAGATCTACCTCAGTAGATCCCAACACAGTTTATGACTTCATAGGCAAATCTCAGGAGTCAGATGTATGTTTTATAGGTGTATCATTGTTTGAACCTCCATATACTTTTGAGCTTTAGAATTAAAAGCATACCACAGGAACTTTCTCTATTTAAAGTTACTTAATTTTGGCCCCAGAAACTTGAACTGAAAATTTAGATTAACACCTGATTCGACTCAGGTTTAGTTCTGACTGTAATTTTTAAACAGGCATAGATTTGCAGGGCTTTGGAAAGATTTGAAGAAAGTAAAACTCTGCCAATGTCCATATGAACAGATCTTTAGCAGTGATAATGAAAGACATTAAACCAATTTTTGAAGAAGAGTAAACCAACATGTGAGGATTTACTTACACAGTATAAAGTAGGAGTGAATCTGTAACACAGTCCTGTTCTTTTCCAATTATTTGACCATTACAAGGACTCAACCCCAGCAGTGTGTGTCAGGCACCACTAGCAGTCCTTTGTGCTTTCTTTTCGTGCAATCAGAAATTCAAACTTCATCTAATATATTAAACATGATTAAGAAGCTGTTTTTCTTGCATATTTTCTGCACTGAAATTAGTATTATAGACATAAATAAGCAGCCAGGATTAAATTATTGTAGAACATGTTACAAAGGGTCCTAAAACATTCCCAGGATAAAGATGGATAACAGGCCAGGATAGAGTGTGCTGCACAAAGGCAAGGAAGAGGGAAGGAGAGAACTTTTCGACCTAAGGCCCTAAGGCTCCGAGTCAGATCTCCACATGAAGTTTCTCATGGAACTTCAGGTGAAACAAGCCTGATCTCCAGAATGGAAGTCATGCTGGAGTGAACCTTTTAGAAGTCACAAGGCCAAAGGGATCTTTCTGCAATTTGGCCATGTTCTTCCTATGACAACACATGAGAGACTCCTACCCCACTAACTAGTGGTTTCCGCATGGAGCAAGACCATTAGTTATGTAAAACCAGTTGAAAATGTTGGGGAGAAGTCAGGTTACTAGTTACAAATATCCAAGTACTGTGAGTTAATACTAGTTGCTGACCACGGATCATCTGCAGAAGTCTACTGTAGATGACTGCAGCCTCTGTTGTGATAGACTTTACCAGAAACAGTCTTTGCAAAGTAAACATCAAAAGAAATGTCAGAAAGCCTTTCATCCTCCTGTCTGTGACAGTAAACTATTAGGTAGGAAAAAAAATAAAGCATTAAACCAGGTACGTGCAACAGCTAATGCTGACATAGCTATAACATAATCAGGGGACAAATGTTAAACTAAAATGTCATTCTGAGTATTTTACGATTTTCTCCAGAGCCCACAAACCACTTCCTTTTCTACCCATGCGTTCTTCCCCACCTTCACAGTAGAGAGAAGGCTGATGCCTCTGTGTCAGACAGGCATGAAGGCAGTTGCTGTAATTTTCTGTGTCCTCTGCTTTCAGTTTGAAGCCCTGTACGGTGAGTAACATTTTGCATTATTCTCCTTGCAGTAGGTGTCTCTATAGAATATAATTTAGCCAATGATGGGAGACAGTAGATGAGGCGTGATAGCAAGGGGTTGGAGGAATAAAGGTAATGGAGGGTATTGGCTGCAAAATTACTGCTTTCAACTTTAATATCACTAGAGCTGGTGGGAAGAGAATTCCTGCCAGTATAGGACGTTTGCTCTGAAACTAAAAAGTACGAGTTTTCATTGTTTATGTTCTTTAGTTCATCTGCTCAGCGTTACCCTTTAGAGATTGTAAGGCCCCAGCCATCTTCTCTTGACGGATATAAGATCTCATAGCAGCATGATGGTGAATAACGGAGAGAAACCAAGTTATCAGTATTAAACCTGCTCTCAAATTTTTATACAATGAAAAATGTATATGGCATGGAAGAGTAGATGAGATCATTTTGGTGCAGGCTTGAAACACAGACTTAAAAGGAAGCATGGAATTCCTGTGCTGTTTGAGAAGGTGCACAGTGACAGCACCAGTCTCAGTCCAGCCTTAAACACAGATTTAGTGTTTTATCCTAGCTGTGCAAAGTAAAATATCACAGCTTTACCTGTAACCTTTCTGAAACCCAAATATTAATGAGTCAGCATGGAACTACACATAATAACAGATTAAGAAGAGTCTTTTTTTCCCATATATATTCTGTCCAAGGATTTGGTATGATACATCATATAAATAAGATCTGAGATTTAGAGAGCATAGTCACCAAACACCATCTAAATATGTGCATTTGCTGGTCATGCCAAGGGCTATTAAATATTTGTTTCTGAAATTCTAGCAAAATGGGATAAAATTTAAGTATTCCTGAGGTTTCAGGAAGAACTTCATCTTTCCTATAAATAAAAACTAGTTTTCAGCTCTTTAGGTAATGCAGATACATTTTTGAAGGCTAATTAATATATGGATAGTATGCTGAGTTTTCAGATAGAATGAAAAAATGGCGGAAATCACAAGAAAGAGTAATTGTAATCAGTATCTCTAAGGGGAGTTCTCCTTGGAAAGTTGTTCCTATATCTACTAACAAAAAATCCTTTCAGTTTGGTTACTTCTCACCTAGGCAATTTAGCATGAATACTTGACCAGCATGCTTTTACACATGACTGAAGCTCTCTGGAAAGCCCTTCCTCATGGGAAGAAATAAACTATAATTTTAAGGGTGCATATAATTGTTCTGTCTGATACCAGCATTTCTCCTTTCCTTCAAATATGGAGGATAGGATTTGGGCAGGGAACCGGGGAAAGGAGATGACAAGAGGAAGAGACTGCATGTAAGAAGAAATGGTATCTCTCACTTTTTTTGTGTTCTCAGCATAACTTGTGACCTCTGGATGTAAATAGATCACAGGAGGTGATACATATGTGTGCATACACACATTATGATTTGATAACCCAATTGTGATAAATAAATTGTTCATAAGAGCAGGGAGCCTCTCTGTTGCCTGCAGAGAAACACAAGCAATGGAATTTTGGAATACAGAGCTGGAGGTAGGACTCCGCAGCACTTGAGGCCCTTGCTATGAAACGTTGCACGTGAGCTTTTGCACACCAACATTTGCAAAGTGTTATCACTCTTCACCCTTGGATCTCCTGTTGTCAATACAGCAGGAAAACATGGTAGTTTTTTAGAAGGGCTTCTGAAATGCTATCAGCACTGGCTGTTCTTTCTGTGGTATGTTTTATATGAATTTCAGTATTTCTCAACATAAGTTATACCATAGAAATAATTCAGATTAAAGATGCCTTCCTAGAATAAATCTGGCCATTACTCCTTTGCCCACAAGTACTCCTTCCTCACTTAATCCTGGATTCTTGAAAGATAGAAATGTTTTAGACACATGACTAATGACACTAAATTGACAGTGTCATCTTTCAGAGTGCCTTGGAAGTTCAAAACTATGGCAACCTAAAAACTATGTGTAGTTTCATTATGCATTTAGTATTAACAAAACAAATATATTTGTTTTAAGGGCAGGGTCTGTGATTTCCTTGCTCATCTTCAGAGGCAAACACACACAAGTGAAATTATGCTTCTTCTTTTTATCAGCCAGTTAGTTTTCTGTGAGCTGGGGCAGATCATACAAACAGCAAGAAAGAAAAGTAACATTATTCCATTCTCCTGGTTTAAATCCCAAGCTTGAAAAGCGATTGAAAGTGGTTTTTAAGCTTATGTTAGGACAAAATGCGTGATGGATTGGTGGTGTTTTCAAATAGTGCTGGGTCTGCCAAAGAATAACTAGAAAGCTCAAAACTGCAATCCCATTAAAATGAAAATAACACACGTTCCATTTGCCTCAGTATCCAAGCACGCTACCAAAGAAATTCCCAAACTTCTGCCAAAAGATTTTCCTGCTGCATTGAAGATGAAATTGAGACGGAAATGTACATGTTTGTAAATACACTTATACACAAAGGTACACACACGCAAACTCTCCTTCTGAGCTTAACATAACAAGATGTAACTTTTATACACATGTTAATGTCTTTGATTTATATCTAAACAACAATATTTGTCTTGGCACTCTGCTTCACTCAGGTGAGCCAGGAACAACTCCTTTCAACTATACATTGTAACACTGAAGATTTGTTTCCTCTTTTCTCAAACCTTTATGTGCAATCAAATAATCTTTTTAAAATGAAAAATAACAAAAAAGTAACCTTACAGCCAAAATGAAGCATTTTTTTAGTGCTGAACCAGTGAAATTCTTCTGTTCAATTTCAACAATACTATAATGTAGGCTTTTATTCACATATTTTTGAAGTAGATTTAGGGAGAATTAGTCAGAGAATCTCTCAATATAACTGGATGTTTAAACCCCAGGTTCCTATTTCACATCCTACTAAATATACATTCATTCTGACTGGAGCTTGGCAAGAAACATCCCAAATGTGTCCAGCCGTTAACAACAGAGTGCTACAGGTCCATATGATTACCTAGGAATGAATGGGTACAAATGGGCACGGAAGATCAGCAGTCAGGCACAGGGAGGAGGAATGAACAACTTTTTAGTGTTCAGCAAGTGCATTCAAATTAGGAGCTGATGCAGAATAGCTAGTGAGTTGGAAATTTATATCAGCTCTCACCCATTGTGGTCATCCATGTAGACATTATGTGTTTTAATCTCAGGCAGTGTTAATCTAATTCTAAAATGTGCTGCCTTTGTCCTATGCTAAGCACACTCTTCTCTGTGGCCATTTGTTTCACTGGAATACTAATTGCACCACATCTACCAAAATGCTCATTCAGAGAAATACTTTACTGAGTGTTCCTTGAAAACAGGCACTTTAGGCTTTTGAGTTGGAGAGAATACAAAACAATCTTTCAGCTTGCCACAAGGTCACATGAACTAAATGCTTAATGACCTCTCTCTGCCCTTTTTCATTAAAAACAAGGATTAAAACCATGATCTCTGACAAACATTTTAACCCACATGGTATGAAAGGGCAATTTCATTAGCTAACAGCCAAATTGAACTATTCTCAGAGTCAAACAGAGAAAACAGATCTGAAGTTATTACTTTAGTGCTCAGAGTAGGGTTGTCCTAGGCTCCTCTGGGACATCAAAGGAATATGGCACCACTTGGCTCTGTTGCTGCCCTGACAGTCAGCATCTGCCTTTCCTCTCAGATGACCAGCGACAAGTGTAGAGATTTCAACTCTAGGTAGGTGCTTCTCCAAAGTATCAGATAAGTTTATGCATTCATCATGCTCCCTAGCTTCTGCTGCACATTTGGCTCTTTCTTCCATTCCCTAAATAATTTGTTGTGTGTTTGGCCTAATTTTAAAAGTATGTGTTACTGAACTACAGGATGTCAAACTACAGAGCATGTTAAACTATCTTTATCTCAAATACTGTTCTCATGGCAACTGTTTTCTTTCATCATGCAACATATAACTCATCAAGAATTATTTCTTTATTTGGCCTTTGCCTTCATCTTTTCAGACTATACAACACTTTAAGGGCTTGCACTTTTTGTCTGTGTCTTCAATGGTTCTAGAGCTCTATTTCACTGGCTTGGCAAGCAGTGTGTTTTCTCTGTGTATTATCTTCACACCAATGGTACAAGATGCTAAATACCTTGTCTGCTATCACACACTTACGTGATAGTCCTGAGAGAAGTACAGATATTAGAACTGTCACTGAATTAGATAAGGGTGCAGACTGTGCACAGTAAACCAGGAAGAATTTGATGAGTAGTGAAATGGTAAATCAAGAAGGGATAACAGTTTTTACTGCTCTCTAACTGAGCACCATAAAGTGTCTTCCAGAAGTCCTTTAGCTTTTGTGTCACACTGAAAGTATCTTAAATGAGTACCATTCATTTCAATGCCCTTGCCAATGGCAGCAACTGAGGAGCAAGAATTCAAAAAAAGGAAAAAAAAGCACAAACACTAGAAGACTGAAAGAGTTGAGATCATACAAAGATACCCAAAAGAGAATGATCCTACGTTCCTGTGCATTTACAGACTAAATGTCAAAGATAACAGGTGCCTTGGAAAAAAAGATTATTTATACTATGCAATCAGTACAATACCTGGCACAGCTGGGAGTCTACACTGTGTGGGTCTATCTAGACTACCATGTAGCTGTAACAAGAATAGGATAGTGCATCAAAGTCTTTAAGTATTTGCCCTGTATTTCCTTAGCATCATAAAATCCTGACATAGATATATTTCATTCTAAGCAGCATCTGAAGAACTTACTCAGGCTATCAGGAAACAGAAACATCAGACAGAATTTTATTTCTGTTTATCTGTCTCAACATTTAATTTTAGGGCACTGCAAAAAGGAAAATTCCAAATGAAACACTATCAGACTCTGTTACGTTGCCAGTACTGACATACAGACTGTTCCACAGTGCTGCCATAGTGTGTGGTGATGGAGGCAGCAGAATATTTATTAAAAATGTGTCTGTGTTCTGTAATGAAGATCACCTATGGACAATAAGAGAAAAAGTTGCTATTTGAGAAGGAACAAAACCATATGCATTGCTTGAATGTTTTCTTGATGTATGTATTGGAACATCATCCAGATAATTATAAGATGTTTTGGTGCTGTGTCAAGCAGTGGGGGAAGCAGAACAAACATTGATAGAAATACGTACTTTGGTCTGGGAAAAATATAATGCTGGCTTATTGCAAAATCAGGACTCATGAGAAATCAAAAATATGCTTTTTTATTTCAGGCAGATTTCCTCAGTATCTTGGTGAAAGAGTTTTACTTTCATGTCAGCTCTATTTCTGAAATACACATATTACTTTGCAAAGCTGTTTTACTAACTTGTGAACGTTATATGTGTGATCAATATAAATTCTTGTCTTGAGCATTTTCTTTCTACTTTGATTTTTATATTTCATTCTTTTATCATATCATATGACTTTAGAGTGTAGTGCAGAAAGGATCAGATAGGATAATGATTCAAATGATAAAATATTTTCAGCATCTTAACATTGCATGGTTAACACCCTGTTCCTGCATCACTCTTATTGAATTTTAAACAGAAAACAATTTTGTATTTTTCAGGAGTTGACAGCTGCTCATCATGTGCATGCAAAAGTATAGGTAAGATGCATTTGCCTAATTTGGTTTACAGTTTTAAATGCCTTTCTACATCAGAAAATACTGCCCTTAAAGAAAAAAATGATCATTTTTTACTGCACATTTTACACATATTTTTGTCTGAGAGAGTTTTCTGTGCTATTGGTTGCTGACTTTACAAAGTCAAACGGCGAGGTAGCAGGACGTCTGCAGTCAGTTCACTTTCTTTCCTTTTCCAAGAAGTTTGTAAAATGAGGGTCACACAACATCTGAGAGCTATTCATAGAGATTTTGGGAGGGTCAAATGTGATTTCCAGATTGCATGTGGGTGCACACACAGAGTAACATTTGTCCTTCTGTTATCTGAGCAATAATGGTACTATGGCCATCTAAGTAATTAAGTTGAAACTTTATGTAATGTCTCAAATCGTTATCTATTCCACAAAGACAAGTCAGGTCCTGTGGCAGGAGCTTGGGGTTCACATCCCATTCTAAATTTGCAGCCACATCATCAAACTAGCTGGGTTGCTGGGCCCAGAGAGTGGTGGTGTTACATCCAGCTGGTGGCCGCTTACAAGTGGGGTTCCCAAGGGCTCAGTTTTGGGGCCAGTTCTGTTGAATGTCTTTATCAATGACCTCTATGAGGGGTGCACCTTCAAAAACTTTGCAGACCTCACCAAGTTAGATGGAACTGTTAGGTGAGATTACAGGAAGGCTCTGGACAGGCTGGATCAATGGGTTGAGATCAACTGTATGAGGTTCAACAAGGCCAAGTTCCTAGTCCTGCACTTGGGTCACAAAAACCCAGGCAGTCCTACAAGCTGGGAGAAGAGTGTCTGGAAAGCTGCCTGGTAAGGGTCCTGAGGGTGCTGGTCAGCAGCTGGCTGAACACGAGACACTGTGTGCCCAGGTGGCCAAAAAAGCCAGCGGCATCCTGGTCTGTATCAGCTACTTTTTGGCCAGGAAGATCAGGGCAATGACTGTCACCTTGTACTCAGCGCTGGTGAGGCCACAGCTTGAATCTTGTGTCCAGTTTTGGGCCCCTCACTACAGGAAAGACATTGAGGTGTTGGAATGGGTCCAGAGGAGGCAACAGAATGGATGAGAGGAGTGGCTGAGTGAGCTGGGGGTATTTAGCCTGAAGAAAAGGAGGCTCAGGGGAGAACTTGCCATTTTCTACACCTACCTGAAAGGAGGCTGCAGCAAGGTAGGGTTCAGTCTCTTCTCCTAAGTAACAAGTGACAAGACGAGTAAATGGATTCAAGTGTCACGAGGAGAGATTTAGACTGGCTATTAGAAAAAATTTCTTCACTGAAAGAGCAATCAAGCATTGGAACAGGCTGCCCAGAGAAATGGTAGTGGTATCACCCCTGGAGGAATTTAAAAGATACGTTGGTGTGGCACTTAGGCACATGGTTTGGTGGTGGACTTGGCAATGTTGAGCTAATGCTTGGACTTCATGATCTTAAGGGTCTTTTCTAATTGAAATGATTTTATAATTGCGTGTTCAGTAGGGTACAGATTACGAACCATAAACCAGAGATAATTATTATTATTATTATTATCATTATCATCTTTGTCCCACTTGTGTGGTCTGTGAATAGGACAATCTGACACTGAGGCAGGGATTATATGTCTATACAGTGTATGGTCCAGAGGGCCTTTAAACAATATCTAGTAACTGATATTGTAAGTTACATTAGTAACTTCACCATTTAGTAGCTTTAGTAGTAAATAATATTATCGAGGTGATTGATCTAATGCTAACAGTAATCTCTCCAGCCTTAGAGTAGATAACAGGCCAGGTCTCATTTATTTTATCAGTAATGTCTGACACAACCAGAATAATGCACTGGTATCTCATCATGAGGGCTGCTTTTCACAGTCAGACTGTTCTGAGTACCTACATGCCTTATATTACAATCACATTGTTCATTTGTTTCATTTAAATGAGTTTCTTAGCACTTCAAGGATTCTTTTCACTGCTATCTGTGTGACTATACTTATTGTTTTCATGTCTTCAGATCAGGCCCATGTCTCTGACACCCAGGTGATGGTGGAATTTGAAAATGGAAACTTCAATTTCACATTTCCCAACCCCAAAAATGTGAGTGAATTCAGCATGACCCTCTTCAAAGGGCGTGAAAAGAAGGAAATCTGTGCACTCCATTTGAGCAAAGAGAGAGTTGTCTCCAAGACTAATGTCACCTACTGTCAGACACAGAATTCAAGTAGCAGCACCACTTTCATTCTTAAAAATCTGGAAAGAAAACATATTGACATTTATACGTACTGCCTGGAGATATTCTTACCCCCTCCTTACATAGAGTGCTGTCTGAAAGAAACCTATTTGTACGTCCAAGGTAAGTTTAGTTCTCTTCTCCTCTCACTTCTGTTTACTGAGAAGTAGACACTGGGTATAGCTATGCTGCAGTGAAAAACGTGATTAGAGTTTGCACAGCTAATGACCAGCCAGTTTAAAACTACTTAGCAGGGAGGGGTTGGTAACAGTGGAGCTGTGTTGGCACACTGCTCAGCATGTCCTCTCCATATTTATTCATCTTCTTGTGCAGGTTTCCAGGCCATGCTGAGCTTTGTGTAGTGGTGGTGACACCCAAGTTAGCTCGACTACCAGCTTCTACAGTACTGAAGTCTCTCCTTTGCCTGTAACAGCAATTTCTCTTGTCCATTTTAAAGTTCCTGAATATAAATGCTAAGATTAGGTCTAGTCAGTGGGAAAAAAATCCATTCTGAGAGCTATCTTCAAAAGCTTAGGATTGAAGAAAATCAGTTGTCAAATATCCATACTAATAGTGGTGGATGGAACTCTTGGATGCCATTGAGGTGTGAAGAAGATGGTGTTCATCTCTGTGAAGCAGACCTTCGGCTTTAGGGCCTTCTTAGAGCAGAAGAGATCCACAGCTGTTGAGAATTTTTACTGTTTACTGAGAAGGGCTTGGACTAACTTCAGAAGACTAACTGCCCAGGCTTTCATTTTGACCTGGCTTTCATTCAGTGGCTCTGTAGTATACTAAACTGAAAGACTTAATGGTGGTTTTGCTCACACCAATTCTTGGTTCTGCGTACAGTTCAGTTGCAGCATAGTACTGCCTATTGTCCTTCCCTTGCTTTCTTTTCCTCTCTCCCAACACCAGGAATAAACAAAGATAGAAGCTGAAATGCTACAGCAATTACATGCTGTAGTCAAGTTGTTTCTCAATCCTCTCTGTATTTAGAAAACTTCTCAGAACCAAGCTGTGACATTTGGTTTTGCCTGCAGTGTCCATTTCCACCTCTATGGATAGCCAGATACTCAGAGCTTTTTCTAAATGTTTCATGCCCTGTCATATTTTCTCCCAGATCTGGGCAAGGGAAATCTTGAGTACCTCTGCTTGCCTCCCTATCCAAACACGACTGCCAAAGTCTACCCTTCTTTTGACGAGGCTGCCTTTAAAATCACCTGTGGTACTTACTGCATATAAGCTTAAACCTTGGTCAGATCTGAAACACCATGTTGGAGGTTGGGATTTTTCTATTTTCTTTCTTTTCTTTCTCAGTATGCTCTCAAGCCTGGCTTGGTTTCTTTTCAGTCTACACTTTGAAGCACTGTGTACCAACAGTTTCCCCTTTCTTTCTGAAAAAATGCCATCTTCTGCTTCCTACTGAATACACTTTTCCAAGGTGGCAATTCATCTCAGCAAAATCCTTCTTCAGAGTTCACTTTTGCTAATATATTACTATGAAGAGGGAAAAGAAGTGAAGTTATCTGTAGAAGGCAAAAATGAAAATTATCAGTAATGACTTTTTTCTTGCCTCCCCATCTTCAGACAAGGAGGACTGCTTTTCACTTGGACTTGTGTCATGGATTATTAGTGGTGTGATCATATTTGCCATTTCCTGTGTCTGTGGTGTTGTGGTCTGTTGCTTAAGGAACAAGGTAAGCAAATATATGAGATATGCAGAACACTTCTTCCAAAGGTAATGGATGGGCAACTTGATTTAATGCGATTTAGAGAGTGGGACAGGCACGTACTCACTCAGCAATGCTGTGTTTTTTGGCAAAAAGACTGAGTTGTTAATTTACCACTGGAATTCAAGTCATTGATGACAGTAGCTCAGATTTAATTTTTCTAAGACAGAATTGTTTATTGATTTAAAGGCTTGGAACCAAAGGAAAGAGGAGAAATGCTGCACAGGTCAGCAAAATTACTTTGGTAAGCAGTTCACCTGATTGTTTTCTTTAAGAAGGGGAAATAATCATCAGTGGAGCAATTCCAGCACTGTTCTGCTGCAAAACCACTTAGATTTGACACAGGAAAGAAGAAAGAGCAACGACATTAGCTATTCTTTTGGTCAATGTGTGTTTTTAATTTTCAGTTTATTTTATTACAAGTTTTTTATGTGAGTTTGACATGTCTATTCTGACCTTAATGCTCTCACTGAAAACAGAGTAACTGCCCTACTTAATGAACAAAGGCAGGAGTGGCAGAGGTAAGTGACCACAAATTAAATTCATGGCATTTTCTCTCTGTCGGCAGAATCAGAAGTGTGAATCCAACTCCCACGAGTACAACAGTGAATACATGCCCATGGCAGCAGTGAATGCAGCTAAAAAACCAAGAATCTGAGGTTGTGTTAAGCCCAGCTGTACTTCTGCTTGTGTCTGTTGCAAGGCTTTCTCTGGGAGGGGAAGAACTGCTTGCGGTGTCTGCCATTGGTTCTGGGTGGGTGGGTGGGTGACTGGGTGGGATTGTTACAATAGCTTGTTAATGGAGTTCATGCTGCCACATCGCAGGAAGACAAAGCTAAAAGCAAAATCTCTGGAAACCTTTTGAATCATAACGCTGGCTTGGTTCCTAGAAAGGCCCCTGCTTCACGTCTGTGCAGAGTAACGATCTTACGCATGAGGAAGAGATGCAAAACTGTTCTGTTCAGATTCTTGAGGTGATGCATGGTACAGAAAATCTCTGTGGGGAAGTGATTTACCAGATTTATGAGTGTTACTGGCTAAGGGCAAATATTCTGCAGGGAATAAGGAACCTCCTTAGTACTTAAGCCCTACAGAAGCTCTTACACAAGCAGTTTTGGATACAAAACAGAAGCTGAATTTGGACTTTTTCAGACATATGAGTGCTGCACATAACTGATTCTCCATTTCTATTCTAGGCATATGTTGCTTGTGGCATGGAAATTTTGGATGCAGTTTTTCAGCTACTTGACCTTGGACAATGGGAAATCATAATTTCCCCACTTTTCCCAGTCTCCCTGAGCTCTCATGATGACCCTGTGCTCAGTCATGTGACACCCACTGTAGTACTGTTCTGAGCTGTGTTTTGCTCTAGCCTTGTTTTGAACTGGCACCCTGCTTGATCCACTGACTCATGGACATGAAATGATAATAATGTGTTAAAGATGTCATCTTTTAGTTGAAGAAAATGTAAGATTCCTGTAGTGCTGCTACAGAAAGAACTTTTATTTTCTAATCTCCTTTATGATAAACTTTCCACTGGAGACAAAAAAAAAAGACTACCTCCAAAGCCAACCCTTGTGGTACAGCCATACTGCCATGTATTGCACATTCCCTTTTGTTAGGGTTAGTTTAGCAGATGAACAAAACCTGAGAACGTACAGCAGAGACTTCTCTGTGGCACTTTGCCTCAGTTATGTGCATCTGCATTTTTTGTATTTGTGCTGTCAATTCATCTTTGCCATTCACACCTTGGGGCTCCTCTTATTTAACTAAATCCTGAATGCTTTTACTAACAGAAAAATATATTAAAAGATGGATATATTGTAAGGCTGCAATTGTTCCTTAGGTCAGTTCAAACCTACAAGATCTGTCCCTAAACTAGGAGGCACAATCTCTCCTTTTCATGTCTTGCAGCACAAACACAACACAGTCCCTATGGCCAGTATATTAATGGACTCTGCATTGCAATTATCTTCCTCTTGTCACTTGACATGAAACCTTTAAAACTTCCCCAGAGGATTCAGGGGTTACTTGACCTGCCTCAAATTGCTCAGAGCCTTCAGTAGGAATGAAATGATCATACCTTCATACTCCATGTGAAATTCATCAAAACTGACCATAAATGACCAGCTGTGAATCCAGCCTGCATATCTTGCCAGATACCTTTGGGCTGCTGGAACCAGAGTGGTACATTGATTCTAAACCTCTCTGTAATACATTAGAAAACCCCAAATATTGGCCAGAGGATACTATTGAGAGAGATACACAGCCTGCTTGTCTGGCATACAGAAGGCTGGTTTCAAATTTGATAGGGCAAATGGCGACAAGGAGGAAATAAGCTGGTACATCAAGAACAGGGTTTTCCTCAACAAACGCCTGGATGCACAGAAGTATTGCAGAGAGAAGGTGCAAACTGCTAACTATGACACTGAAAATGAGTGAAGCATCAAATGTGGTGGGGACTGCCAACCACACAGCCCTGCTCAGCTAACCAGCTTCTAGATAGAGATGGGGAGGGGAACCCTGGTATATTGGGTCATATTACATTTTCTCCCATCATTCTTTGACAAATTACTTGACCTCCCCAGCAAACTAAGCTCGCCTCTGTACATCCATAAATACTTTGATTTCATTATTAAAAAAAAAAAAAGTTGATGAAATTACTGTGTTTGAAATTTTTGGTGAAAATAGCTAACATCTACTACCTAGGAGAAGAACTAGATGCAAGATCCTATGTAAGAGTGGAGAGTCCTATCCCCTGGAACCTTTCACCAGACTGAGAAGGAAATTCAAGAAATAAAGAGTTTCTGAAAGAAGGAAAAATTTGAGGTTTGCCTTGAGATGCTGCTGGATAAATGACAAATGATGAAAGTCTGTACAAAGCAGTTCAAAATACATACATCCTGCACTGGAGAGATAAATGATTTATGTTCATAATAACAAAGCTTGTGGAAGTCTTAGGTGCCATTACTCCCTTCTTTTTGGAAAATTATATTTTAATTCTTAATAAAACATCTTTTTATTATGCCATATGTGTCCATAAGAACTTTCATGGATGCATGCATGTCACATGAAAGAATTAATCTCAGCAAAATCCACAGCACAATGGGGAGAGAGTGCAGGGCAATTTATCCCTGTATAGCATTTTAGTGGGTAACAGGAAAAGGACTTAGGAAAAAAATATTAAAAAAACTGAAAACCAAAAATTTGGACCTGTTTCTAGGCAGTGAGGTAATGACACTGTTTTCATGTGTTTATTTCCTATTATTTTAACGAAAAAGTGTTTTTTCATGTTGTCCCATATCTTCTTCCTTTCCTTTAATTCCTTACACAGTATGCTAATAATGTCCCAGATTATTTTGGGACATTTTTCAATTTCTTTCTGCCATTTTCCAATACCTCCAAATCAAAAGGAGATGGAAGAAGATAAAGGATGACAGACTGAGAAAAAAGGAAAAAACTATATAAAAATAATATGAACCAAGTCTGCAGACTGTGTGACAAGAAAGGATTAAAATAAAAGAAAATAAAAAATAACAGTCAGTAGGACTAAACAAAAAGCCTGATATTCTAACACGTCATCATTTCAAAAAGTAAAATCTCTCTTTGGAAAGTCCCAGTTTTGGGAAAAGACTATTTCTGGAGGAAGGATAAATGATAAATATATCATAATTTGAACACCTGCATATCTTGAGATGGTTTGAAATGCAAATCTTGATATGTATTTTGCAAATTTATCTTCCCAAGCTGAATTATTAATCCAAGTATGAATGTTCTTGGAGTTTAATGATTAGCTTTAAGACTGCAGTTTCATATCTAATATATAGGATAGGGAACCAAATGACACTAAAAGAGCCATTTTCCCTTAGTACAGGTATTTCACTGACTTCAAATTTCAAATAGTTCTAAATTCTATCATATTTCTTACAGGCTTTAAGAAGTTTATTTAAGGCTGGGGAAAAGAGGCTTCCAAACTTAAGTAAAGCAAACAAATGAATCAAAATGAGGGTTGGTACTGAAGATATCATGCAACATTATTCATAAAGTGTTTTATAATGTGGGAAATTCCCTACACATTTGAATCTATAAGTTGCCATGCAGAAAAATACAGGAAAAAGATTACAGGTGTTTGAAAATATTTAGTTAAAAATAAATCCATATGGTCAGTAGGGACTTCTGCCTATACAAGATTTACTGGGGGGCTGAATCTAAGTCTCTGCCTTTGCTTGACTTTAACTGCAATGAGACATTTCATATACCCAAGTCCCTTAAGTTGTCCAGTCCATCATGGTTATAGCAGTCTACCCACTGAGATAAAAATCTCCCATTTCCTTGAGAGATGGAAGTTTGTATTTATGTTCTGTGATTAGGAGTTCAATTCAGTGAGTGGGGTTACTTGGAGAAGAGGGAGGAGCAGGAAGGATTAAACATCTTTTCTGGCAAAATGAACTGGGCAGGTATGAACTGGAGATATGAATAAGAGGTCAGGGGGTGAACTTCATCTAAATGAGTATGCCTGAGCTATTTAATTCCTCTCGGGAGTAATAAGATCTTATATGGTTTGAGATCAATTTTTAAAAAGAGATAAATCAGCTCTGATTATCAACAAGAAAGATTTAGCTGCTACACATATCAAGCATAATAATTTTTAAAAACTGCAAACACTAACAACTTTGAAATATCGAATGTCCTCTATGTATTAAATCCTGCAACACTCCTCCCAGCTTTTAGTACACTGTTGGCAAATGATATTTCATCCCCTGTCTCAATGCACTGCAGAAGCAAGTTTCACTGCAGCTTATATATTATATTGCATCTCTCAAAATTGAGGCCAGGATTTAACGTCTGGATAGTGCAAGGGAGAATTCCCTTTCCACCTGATGAGAAGGAAGGCTCGTTTCTGCCCTAGGGTTCTTCTGGAAAAATCTCTGAAATACTGACAAAAGTGCAAATTACATTAGCTCCATCTGATGAGAGCAGGAGGGAGCACATAGCCTTCCAAGGGTGGCAGTTTGAACACAATCTATGGACTATGACAGCACTGCACACACAGGCTTTTTGGGCTCCTGAGGCCAAACAGTAGAGGAAGAAACTCAAAACTGGGATTCTCAGTCCTTTAGCAGGCTACTTTCTTCCACAAAGTATAAGGTACTTGTTTTTGTCTACTCAGCCAAATAATTCTCACTTTGAAAAACAACAGTCCCCCCCAAAAAAAAACCCAACCCAAAACAACAAACTAAATGTCCCCTCACTCCCCCCCAAAAAAAAGAAAAAAAAAGAAAAATTGTTCATTAAGGCTCTTTTGGGCCTGAGCAAAACAATGGATGCTGTATTAAGAACTTCACTGAGAGCCAGCAGAACTGCCTGTATTGGTTCTTCTTTCAGTGGGGCTACCACACACCTAGGCAGGACCAGGAGCATAGACAAAGGGACAACAGGATCCCTCTAATCAGAGCTTAGTGCTGCTGCTCTCATGAAACAGAGCTAGACCTCAGTAGCTCTTGCTACCTACATCCTTGAGAGCCAGACCAATGCCTGCATTTCAGTGCCTTCTCCTGGCTGTGTCTCTGCTGTTCAGTCACAACAACCACAGCTCCATGGAAATCTACCTCATTCCATGCCCTGGCTCTCCTTAATGCCTGTGATTCAGAAGCCCAATGAGGAATTCCCCTCCTGCAGCAGAGTAGTGCTCCAGGACATCAGCTGGCAGCAGCAGGACTTTCCAGCTGCTCACTTGTGTAGAAAGGGGGAACTCAGGGGAAGGGCCTGGCAGAACCAAGCCCTGCTTGGTTATACTGTGGCCATGAAAGAGAAGTTAAAAACATTGTCACGGCTGTGTTAGAGGGATGTGTGGGTTTCAGGAGAGTAGGAAAAAAATCTAAATTAAAGGATTTACTATCTGGGGAGCTGCAATATCTCACAATCATGACAGAGCCCTGTTTGCAATAGAAGTTGGCAAATATTGCCTGTGAGACAGGTAGCTTCCAGAAAAATACCTGACATCCACCCTGTTGATTGACAAAACCTTAGTCAGACAGCAAGACAGACTTCTATGACATACAGACCTTCTGTATGCTACAATAAGCAACTTTCAAGGCATACTTCCAGAGCAAAAAGTACTTTGTTTCTAAAAAAAGCCACTCTTTTTACTCAAAAAGCTGTGAGTTTTTTTGATTAAAACATGCAGCCAATGAATAAGGATCTCTTTCAAGCACGATATATTTATTCAGCAAAACAGTCCCTGGCCTGGGGCTTCATCTGTATGAGGGTCTGATGTAGACACAGTCCTCCCAAACACTATTCCCACAGTTTTCCATCTGTGAAGGAGCTGCTCAGACCTGGACAGGACTGTGCTGTCAGCCAGACAGGCACCCTCAGTGGCCAGCAGTCTAGCCTGGCCAAGGAGCCACATCAAGGCAGTGCAAGAGATGCTGCTGAGCATCTTTTCTGCATTTCCTTCTTTCTTTTTCATACTGTCAAGGCAATGCATCGTCACCAGCTTCAAAAGATAAAGGAAACTTCATCTGCATCAGGAATCCAACCCAGATGAATCAGACCCTATTTTTTCTTCCTACTAACTCTGTTGGTAATCTTTCTGCTGCAAGATCAAAGAAAAAAGTGTGCTCTTTACTGGAAAATATAGACATACTAAAGAAAACAGCCACCCATGTTGAATAGTGGCTCATGATTCATAATTTCCACTGAAAATTTGAGTAAGAGAAATATCCTTTTCAGTCAAGATGAAGAAAACATGTGTTTTATTTAGTGAGAAAAGAGGCCTCTGTTTTCAGAAAAATCCTGCCACTAGGCACAATTATTAAACAAAAGTCTCCAAGTGACCAAAATGCCTACAGCACACACATCCCAGCTCTCCTTCTGTAATTAGAACTAGCCAAAGCATCTTGCAGAGACTTGAACAGTGTTCTGGTAATGGTGATCCATTTCCCTTTCTGTGACAAAAAGTGTTCAGTTAGTAGACATCAGTAAAAACAGGAGCTATGGAGAAAAACAAGGAGAGAAACATTGCAACAGTTCAGATAGCAGAATAAAACACATGCAGTGGATCTTTTAAATGCAGACATCCAGTCAGATCACTTTGATGGCCCATGAAAGAGTCCTATCATGAAGTGGTGGCCATCCCACCATGGCCATGGAATCCTTTCTTAGTCATTTTTAAGGCACACTTTCTCTGCTTTCTGTGGTGATGGCAAACGCAGATAAAGAATCTGAGTCTAGAGCAAGGCAACAAGGGTAATTTTCAGACATTTAGGTGCAACTGAGCAATCCACAAAGGACCTGCTTGTGTCTGTGGCACCTCTCTTGTTCAGAGATGTTGTCCTAAGAACGCAGTAGCAGAAAAGTGCTATTCCTTTGCCTACGTATGGTGGATCCCTGAAGCTGTGCTCCAGCAGCTCAATCCACAAGTGTGAATTCACAGGATAAATGGCTTTAACATCAGAAAGGGATTTTTAAAAAATGGATAGGACACGTGCCTAGAACACGGCTCATTCTCCAGTAAGATATTGGTGTCTTGTGTGATCTGAAACACTCAGACTTCTCCAACCCAATATACAGCTGCTTGGCTTGGGCAGAGGATGCCACAGCTGCCTGAAGTACTGCAGTGTCTCATCCCAAGGGCCTGGGGACAGCACTTCACAGTGGGTGAAGTGGGTCACAGACTTGGAGAAGGGATGGAGCATGTTCTGCAGTCTAATGGTTACACCCTCACAGTACCATCCCAAGGACTGCTAATGAACTTTGTGTGAAGAATTCAGGGTTAAAGTACCAAAACCAGATTTTTAATCAGAACTACGGCTTTGCCTTTCCCAGGTGACTGCCAGTGACTAGTGGACTACAGAGGTTTCTCAGCCATACTGTCCCCACCCCAGTGAAGCTTCAGCCTGTTTCAGGTGATTTAAATCACCCCTTATGGGAGGGGTTATTTGATAACCAGGCATATGCTCAGTAAAATACTTTGCACTGGGTGAGCCATGTGCTACTGACACAATTATAAATCACCTAATTATGCATTTTGCATATCCATAAATCCATTTTGAATTTGAATGCTGGCTACACTCTGTGCCTGCAGAGACATGGTGGCCCATATCTGCCAAGGGCAAAGGAGCACCTATGAAAGTTTAGAACTTTGGGAGGGTTTTCTGCAACTATCTTATACATCATTGTCTGCTATCTGACACATCAGCAGTGTTTCCTGTGTCTCCTGTGTCACAGACTAATACTGCTGTCAGGAAACTACTAAGCATGTTTAGAGCTACCCCTCATACTGCCCCTCATACAGGCAACATTCAGGCTGGCAGTAAGGTTTTAGTGAGTGAGGGAAGCAGGAAAGAGACTCTGGAATTATTGGGGTATGGCTAGCAGAAAGAGCTGTGAGGTTTCAGGCATGTGTACAAGGAAGAAGGGGGGTCTTGTTCTCTTCCCTTTCTCTCCCTTCTGCTACCTCACTCCTCTGGGTTACAGAATTCCCACCTGGAACCTTGTGATACTGATGCTTAATTTCCTCTCCTGTAGGCATGTCTGCTCAATTTCCTCTCCTGCAGGCACCTCTGTTCATGGTGCTGCAGTTCTGAAAGGAAGGAAGACAAGAAAGAGCTTTGCACGTAACTCTGCTCATACAGGAAACAGGGTGGAAGAGATGAGCCCAGCTCTACAAGCCAGATGAGGCCTATCCTTTGTCTGAACTTCAGGAAAGGTTTTCTCAATGCCTGCAAACTGAACTGGGTCCCTTGAAATGAGGAAGGGAAAATTCTAGGAGGCTAAATGGATGAGGAGGAGTCAAACTTGTTCTTGTTGATAACTCGTATTCGAGTAATGCTTTGCAAAGCCACTTTATTTCAGTGCAAACTGTACAGACAAACTATAATAAAACTCCAAACTATGCAAAAGTTAAATGATCTGGACTTCTTAACCAAGGTTGAGATTTAGATCAAATTTGTTTAAAATAATACTAAACTGTGATTACTTTTTGTCACATCTGGCTACTTTCGATTTGACATCAAAATAATGCAAATTTCACATTATTTTCAGGATGTGCTTGTATTGTAGTAAAAAAATTGATAAAGCTCTGTGGTTTTTATCGGAGTTGCTTAAAGATTTAAGACAAATGCAATCCCTTTATTTGCAGAGGTAACTTAAGTAAGATGAACTCAAATAAAATGAACAGCCAAACTGGTTTTCTCTGCTTTCTGGGTGGTAGCTGCTAACAACTGGCTCTTCAGGCCAGTTCCAGCACTGCTGCAGTAAAGCTCCCACTGAAGCCTCCCTCCCCTCTCATTGGAGGTCCCTGGGAATTTCCCTTCCATGGAGCTCTCTGGGGTCCTGTGTAAGGGCTGGACGATCAGGACTAGTTTTCTTTTTTCCTTGGGTCTTCAAGTTTTTTCAGGACCACAAATTTTCACAGGTTTCTCTGACTACCAGCAAGAGACTTCAGCACAGTAAATAACCTGGTTGAAAATGGCAGGAAACAGTCTCTTGATGCCAGCCCCGTTCTCAACACAGTCTTACATAGTTGCCTCTCCTACCCCAGCAAAAAGGTTTGAGAACCAACACAAAGAGCATGAAAAACAGCTGTTCTGTGATTTTGCACATGTGGATCTGGGCTTACAGCACAATTCTGCTGATACCTGCCCCTGTTGGTAATTCCAGGAGAGTCCATTGAACACATACAGGGCAATGTTTAGGGTATTCATGAAGCACCGCAAAACATCACAGATAATGACGTTTGCAAAAAACCATAGAAGAAAATAATAGAAATGTGAGTTCACAGGTGGACAATCCAGCCCTTGTTTGGAAGTTCAGCTGGTGAGGCCAGCCAAAAAAGCATTTTTCAGTGTGCTTCTGCTCTGTGGGACTACCAGAAACAGGAAATAAGTGAAATATTTTTGAAACGAAACTATACATGTACAACCCTAAAGGCGCAGAGTAAGCAGATCTGTTAGGAGATGGTACTCTCTCCCTGATTGTATTCAAAGCAAGCATATGCTGCTACCAGCAGTCTGCCTTCTCAACAAACCCAGAGAGCTTCTCATGATGGCCTGGGACCAAAATCAGCAACTTCAGCAACACTTATCTTTGGTAAAGCAACAGTCAGAATCTTTTATCAAGATTGAGTGCATTTTGAGAATATTAAGTTTAATATTACCAAGATAAAAATATCAGTATTTAAGTAGATGATTAACCACACAGCTTCCAGGAACCAAAACTCCTACAAACGAAATCTCTTTTTGAAAGTTCTATGTTATCTAAGCACATCAAGATGTTGATGATCAAATAATTCAATCTATCAAATATGCAGAAGTGTTTCCAAGGAGATTAGAATTCCAGCACACTTCCTTATAAGCCCATCACATTGCCAAACAAATATATATTCTCTTTTTGTTTCCTAAAGAAAAATCAAGAGAGCTAAATGATACTTCTCGCAAATAATTTTGATCTCTCTTCTGTTCTGTTTCCTTCTTCCCCTCCTGTTCCTTCAGATTTGTCTCCTGCCTTTAATTTGGAGTTTCCTCAGTTGAGGAGTGTTATTCTGTGCAAGTACAGCAAGACGCTGATCCCTCCTTTCAGGCCTTCTGCTGCACATAATGTAAATAGAATCAAATCACAAAAGTCTTCCCCATCTATACACATCTTCTGAACTCCACCTGCTCCAAGCTAGCCCAGCTATAAATGGGTAATGATCACTTGGCTTGGAGGCAACAGCCGTGGAAATGTCACCTCAGCCGCTGACTCTGTGTTTTCTGTGAAGCCACAGCAAGTGTGAGCTGATAGGGCACCAACATCCGCCTTTGATCTCGACCTCTGCCTTTTCACTACAAACAACTGTGTGTCAAAACCTGTTTACCACAAAGCACAAACTGTGGTGGATATATCTGGTCAACTGGAGTATACTTACTTCAGGTGCAGTGTGGGTACTGTGCAGAACTAAAAAGTAACTTCCATTTCACATCAGCTAAAAGTCTGTGAGCTTCCCTTGGGAACTCAGAAGATCCCAAATAAGCCACAGCAAATTCCACCTTCCAGTTTCACAGCTCAGTACTTTCCCCTCAGATACTGGCAACTCAGAGTACCGCTGCTGCTGGGACGGAATGCCTTAGCAAGAATTCAGGCTGCATGATTAAGGACTTCAGTGGCCCCTATAGATGTCTGAAACTGGAGCAAACAGAAGGCAAAGCAGGAATCAAGCTCTGAATCTAGCTGGGAGGGGAATGGGGTCTGCCTAGAAATTCTGTGCTCCATGGGCTTGACACTCCTTTCCTCTTCCAACTCATGGCCGCCCCTAATCCCAGTTCCAAACTGAGCTGAAAACTGAACAAGATAACTGTTACCTGACTCCTGAGATATGCTGATCATCGTAGCATGGGTAGCACAGCTGTCATGGCAAGGTCCCCATCATAAGAAATTATGACAGACCCTTCCTCCTGCAATGACAGGTGGGTTCAGAGCACCCTAATATATTCTGGGGCCCAAGATATATTTAGGTGTCTCATAATTATATTCAGGCTTGTATGTGACGGGTTTTCCTATTAAGGCTATTTCCTTGCATCCTGCAGCCTGGGTTTTTCACCTGTGGGTCCCCTCCGTGGACACAGACAGTTGAAAGCAAGCAGTGTCTCAAGGCAGAGGTGTCCTCCCGGAAGGAGGACAGGGGAGAAGCACCCATTCAGGACCCAGTATCCTTGTGGTAACAACCTGAGCAGTGCAAAGTGGGGGCAAGGCATTATGGACTTTATGCTGTGTAATATTCTCATATAAAAAGAGAATGTGACTGGTGAACTTAGGATAACACAGTCAATAATCTGTGTTTTGCAATCATGTCTATGTCTCTTATGTCAACTGGAGATCTCATGGTGCACAATTATAAAAATTAGGAATAAGGGTAATCTGCTTAAAAGTCCACGCACTAATTTCTAAACTCAGTGCAGACCAATATTGAGATGATCAATATATCTTCTCCCAAAGAGATAAAGATCCTGTTTGTTTGGTTTTTAATGTGTGGCACTCCAATGTGCTCCCAGAGTGTTTTCATCAGTAGATCTCTAGAATGTTACTTAGATGTGAAAGATTTCCTCAGCGAGAAAAGCTAGTGGGTAACACCAGATATGCAGTCATAGCCACAATTGCTGCTATACCCTTATCTCTGCCTGAGTGAGAAGGATGCAGCCAGCCCAGAGGGGCCTTTGAGACGTCCTAGACATTATTGGTGTTCTAAAATCTGCTTAGACACATATGTGGTTTTGGCTTCTGAGAACTGGGTTGAATGACGGCTGAAAACTTCAGTAAAAATGCCACTCGTGTGTACTAGAGTTACAGATGATAAGGAAAAAATTGTAATCAGTATTTTATATTATATATAAAAAATACTCTCTGTATATTATGTAATATTTGCATATATATATATATACACACATACATATGCCTACATGAATTATTATCATCAGTCTGCTCTGAATGACATATAAAAAATTATTTCTGTTTTATGCTTCAAGTGAAAGATCTGAAAAAGTCAGAAAAATTCATTATTTAAAACCCTGGATCTATGAGATGACAGGAAGATACTTTCCCTTTTTTTTTTTTTTTTTTTTTCCCCAATAATTTTGGATTGGGAAGAACATTTTA
>VWZV01010512.1:17848-99853 GCA_013397155.1 Irena cyanogastra | reverse complement strand
ACACCCTCACAGTACCATCCCAAGGACTGCTAATGAACTTTGTGTGAAGAATTCAGGGTTAAAGTACCAAAACCAGATTTTTAATCAGAACTACGGCTTTGCCTTTCCCAGGTGACTGCCAGTGACTAGTGGACTACAGAGGTTTCTCAGCCATACTGTCCCCACCCCAGTGAAGCTTCAGCCTGTTTCAGGTGATTTAAATCACCCCTTATGGGAGGGGTTATTTGATAACCAGGCATATGCTCAGTAAAATACTTTGCACTGGGTGAGCCATGTGCTACTGACACAATTATAAATCACCTAATTATGCATTTTGCATATCCATAAATCCATTTTGAATTTGAATGCTGGCTACACTCTGTGCCTGCAGAGACATGGTGGCCCATATCTGCCAAGGGCAAAGGAGCACCTATGAAAGTTTAGAACTTTGGGAGGGTTTTCTGCAACTATCTTATACATCATTGTCTGCTATCTGACACATCAGCAGTGTTTCCTGTGTCTCCTGTGTCACAGACTAATACTGCTGTCAGGAAACTACTAAGCATGTTTAGAGCTACCCCTCATACTGCCCCTCATACAGGCAACATTCAGGCTGGCAGTAAGGTTTTAGTGAGTGAGGGAAGCAGGAAAGAGACTCTGGAATTATTGGGGTATGGCTAGCAGAAAGAGCTGTGAGGTTTCAGGCATGTGTACAAGGAAGAAGGGGGGTCTTGTTCTCTTCCCTTTCTCTCCCTTCTGCTACCTCACTCCTCTGGGTTACAGAATTCCCACCTGGAACCTTGTGATACTGATGCTTAATTTCCTCTCCTGTAGGCATGTCTGCTCAATTTCCTCTCCTGCAGGCACCTCTGTTCATGGTGCTGCAGTTCTGAAAGGAAGGAAGACAAGAAAGAGCTTTGCACGTAACTCTGCTCATACAGGAAACAGGGTGGAAGAGATGAGCCCAGCTCTACAAGCCAGATGAGGCCTATCCTTTGTCTGAACTTCAGGAAAGGTTTTCTCAATGCCTGCAAACTGAACTGGGTCCCTTGAAATGAGGAAGGGAAAATTCTAGGAGGCTAAATGGATGAGGAGGAGTCAAACTTGTTCTTGTTGATAACTCGTATTCGAGTAATGCTTTGCAAAGCCACTTTATTTCAGTGCAAACTGTACAGACAAACTATAATAAAACTCCAAACTATGCAAAAGTTAAATGATCTGGACTTCTTAACCAAGGTTGAGATTTAGATCAAATTTGTTTAAAATAATACTAAACTGTGATTACTTTTTGTCACATCTGGCTACTTTCGATTTGACATCAAAATAATGCAAATTTCACATTATTTTCAGGATGTGCTTGTATTGTAGTAAAAAAATTGATAAAGCTCTGTGGTTTTTATCGGAGTTGCTTAAAGATTTAAGACAAATGCAATCCCTTTATTTGTAGAGGTAACTTAAGTAAGATGAACTCAAATAAAATGAACAGCCAAACTGGTTTTCTCTGCTTTCTGGGTGGTAGCTGCTAACAACTGGCTCTTCAGGCCAGTTCCAGCACTGCTGCAGTAAAGCTCCCACTGAAGCCTCCCTCCCCTCTCATTGGAGGTCCCTGGGAATTTCCCTTCCATGGAGCTCTCTGGGGTCCTGTGTAAGGGCTGGACGATCAGGACTAGTTTTCTTTTTTCCTTGGGTCTTCAAGTTTTTTCAGGACCACAAATTTTCACAGGTTTCTCTGACTACCAGCAAGAGACTTCAGCACAGTAAATAACCTGGTTGAAAATGGCAGGAAACAGTCTCTTGATGCCAGCCCCGTTCTCAACACAGTCTTACATAGTTGCCTCTCCTACCCCAGCAAAAAGGTTTGAGAACCAACACAAAGAGCATGAAAAACAGCTGTTCTGTGATTTTGCACATGTGGATCTGGGCTTACAGCACAATTCTGCTGATACCTGCCCCTGTTGGTAATTCCAGGAGAGTCCATTGAACACATACAGGGCAATGTTTAGGGTATTCATGAAGCACCGCAAAACATCACAGATAATGACGTTTGCAAAAAACCATAGAAGAAAATAATAGAAATGTGAGTTCACAGGTGGACAATCCAGCCCTTGTTTGGAAGTTCAGCTGGTGAGGCCAGCCAAAAAAGCATTTTTCAGTGTGCTTCTGCTCTGTGGGACTACCAGAAACAGGAAATAAGTGAAATATTTTTGAAACGAAACTATACATGTACAACCCTAAAGGCGCAGAGTAAGCAGATCTGTTAGGAGATGGTACTCTCTCCCTGATTGTATTCAAAGCAAGCATATGCTGCTACCAGCAGTCTGCCTTCTCAACAAACCCAGAGAGCTTCTCATGATGGCCTGGGACCAAAATCAGCAACTTCAGCAACACTTATCTTTGGTAAAGCAACAGTCAGAATCTTCTATCAAGATTGAGTGCATTTTGAGAATATTAAGTTTAATATTACCAAGATAAAAATATCAGTATTTAAGTAGATGATTAACCACACAGCTTCCAGGAACCAAAACTCCTACAAACGAAATCTCTTTTTGAAAGTTCTATGTTATCTAAGCACATCAAGATGTTGATGATCAAATAATTCAATCTATCAAATATGCAGAAGTGTTTCCAAGGAGATTAGAATTCCAGCACACTTCCTTATAAGCCCATCACATTGCCAAACAAATATATATTCTCTTTTTGTTTCCTAAAGAAAAATCAAGAGAGCTAAATGATACTTCTCGCAAATAATTTTGATCTCTCTTCTGTTCTGTTTCCTTCTTCCCCTCCTGTTCCTTCAGATTTGTCTCCTGCCTTTAATTTGGAGTTTCCTCAGTTGAGGAGTGTTATTCTGTGCAAGTACAGCAAGACGCTGATCCCTCCTTTCAGGCCTTCTGCTGCACATAATGTAAATAGAATCAAATCACAAAAGTCTTCCCCATCTATACACATCTTCTGAACTCCACCTGCTCCAAGCTAGCCCAGCTATAAATGGGTAATGATCACTTGGCTTGGAGGCAACAGCCGTGGAAATGTCACCTCAGCCGCTGACTCTGTGTTTTCTGTGAAGCCACAGCAAGTGTGAGCTGATAGGGCACCAACATCCGCCTTTGATCTCGACCTCTGCCTTTTCACTACAAACAACTGTGTGTCAAAACCTGTTTACCACAAAGCACAAACTGTGGTGGATATATCTGGTCAACTGGAGTATACTTACTTCAGGTGCAGTGTGGGTACTGTGCAGAACTAAAAAGTAACTTCCATTTCACATCAGCTAAAAGTCTGTGAGCTTCCCTTGGGAACTCAGAAGATCCCAAATAAGCCACAGCAAATTCCACCTTCCAGTTTCACAGCTCAGTACTTTCCCCTCAGATACTGGCAACTCAGAGTACCGCTGCTGCTGGGACGGAATGCCTTAGCAAGAATTCAGGCTGCATGATTAAGGACTTCAGTGGCCCCTATAGATGTCTGAAACTGGAGCAAACAGAAGGCAAAGCAGGAATCAAGCTCTGAATCTAGCTGGGAGGGGAATGGGGTCTGCCTAGAAATTCTGTGCTCCATGGGCTTGACACTCCTTTCCTCTTCCAACTCATGGCCGCCCCTAATCCCAGTTCCAAACTGAGCTGAAAACTGAACAAGATAACTGTTACCTGACTCCTGAGATATGCTGATCATCGTAGCATGGGTAGCACAGCTGTCATGGCAAGGTCCCCATCATAAGAAATTATGACAGACCCTTCCTCCTGCAATGACAGGTGGGTTCAGAGCACCCTAATATATTCTGGGGCCCAAGATATATTTAGGTGTCTCATAATTATATTCAGGCTTGTATGTGACGGGTTTTCCTATTAAGGCTATTTCCTTGCATCCTGCAGCCTGGGTTTTTCACCTGTGGGTCCCCTCCGTGGACACAGACAGTTGAAAGCAAGCAGTGTCTCAAGGCAGAGGTGTCCTCCCGGAAGGAGGACAGGGGAGAAGCACCCATTCAGGACCCAGTATCCTTGTGGTAACAACCTGAGCAGTGCAAAGTGGGGGCAAGGCATTATGGACTTTATGCTGTGTAATATTCTCATATAAAAAGAGAATGTGACTGGTGAACTTAGGATAACACAGTCAATAATCTGTGTTTTGCAATCATGTCTATGTCTCTTATGTCAACTGGAGATCTCATGGTGCACAATTATAAAAATTAGGAATAAGGGTAATCTGCTTAAAAGTCCACGCACTAATTTCTAAACTCAGTGCAGACCAATATTGAGATGATCAATATATCTTCTCCCAAAGAGATAAAGATCCTGTTTGTTTGGTTTTTAATGTGTGGCACTCCAATGTGCTCCCAGAGTGTTTTCATCAGTAGATCTCTAGAATGTTACTTAGATGTGAAAGATTTCCTCAGCGAGAAAAGCTAGTGGGTAACACCAGATATGCAGTCATAGCCACAATTGCTGCTATACCCTTATCTCTGCCTGAGTGAGAAGGATGCAGCCAGCCCAGAGGGGCCTTTGAGACGTCCTAGACATTATTGGTGTTCTAAAATCTGCTTAGACACATATGTGGTTTTGGCTTCTGAGAACTGGTTTGAATGACGGCTGAAAACTTCAGTAAAAATGCCACTCGTGTGTACTAGAGTTACAGATGATAAGGAAAAAATTGTAATCAGTATTTTATATTATATATAAAAAATACTCTCTGTATATTATGTAATATTTGCATATATATATATATACACNGATTTACAGGAACAAAGTTGCTGAGCTATATTCTCATAGTTTCCTGTTTTAACAGTTCCTGGGGTTTTTACAGTTTCATGAGGGTAAAGACAACGTAGACTTGAGCTGTCTACACTGGGGAGGATGATCTGGTGTGCAGAAAGCCTCTGGGCCTTTGGTTCATTGATCAAATCCTTTGCTATGGAAAAAGGCAACCCTCTTTCCCTACCTCCCTCCCCTCCACAGGATGTGGGATTTGAAGGCTCTAAAGCCTATAGCCACAGAGTTTTTTGCAATTATGAAAAAATTTCATTACCTTGGTCCCTTACAGAGGGAGGAATAGCATGGCATTGCCAGCATGATGCTTGGGAAGAAGCAGAGTTTCTAGAATGGTGTCAGAACAACAGGGTTAAAGCTCATAATCAGCACAACAGGGTTCTTAATTGCTGCCTAGGAAATGTTTGTATTTTGAAGAGAACTTGATTCCTTAACAGGAAGAGATCATATCAGTGACCAAGGAAACCTTACAAAGATTTCAGGATAAACAGTATTCAGAGCCTTACCAGTACATAGCCTTGGCATGTCTGTGCATGGCATGGTGTAGATTTATATTTTGAAAGACCTGAAACATGGCGCTGTAGCTTCCCCCAGGCAGCTATCAAAGATGGGCAAACAAATTCAACCTCATCAATATAGGGGCTGTCATACATTTCAAAGAGAACACTGAGAATTCTCATGCACTGAAGGACAGAGTTAAAGAGGGACCTCTGGTTTAGGAAGGTGATGCAGTCGCTATTGGGGAATTTGTGGCCTTCAAATTTGACAGATTTTCCACTCCACATTTTGTCACCTGCTCTTGCAAACAGAATAATAGTTCCTAATGACACCAACATGGGATTTTCTTCCTATCAGAACAAGGCATATATTATTTGAGTACTGGGTCCAGTTCTGGGCCCCTCAGTTTAGGAAGGAATTTGAGATGCTTGAATGCATGCAGAGGAGGGCAACAAGGCTAGTGAAGGGTCTGGAACACAAGCCCCATGAAGACTGGCTGAGGAAGCTGGGGGTGTTTAGCCTGGAGGAGGGGGGGACCTTATCACTCTCTGAGGTTGTAGCCAGGTGGGGGTTGGTCCCTCCTCCCAGGTGACCAGTGACAGGATGAGAGGACACAGCATCAAACTGTGCAAGGGGAAGTTTAGACTAGATATACAAAAAATTCTTCACAGAAAGAGTGGTTTGGCATTGGAATGGGCTGCTCAGGGAGGTGGTTGAGTCACCATCCCTGGAGGTGTTTAAAAGAGACTTGATGAGGCACTGAGTGCCATGGTTTAGCTGATAATGATAGGTCACAGGTAGAACTCCATGATCTCAAAGGTCTTTTCCAACCTAGTTTATTCTGTGATTCTGTGATTTCTATGTTTCTCTGCAGGTCTGAAGCACACTGCCTGGACCATTTCTGAATACTAGAAATTGACAGGGAGCCTGTGGCTTGTTTAAAGAAAGCTCAACTACTATGGCCTCTGGACTCTAGGGATGTTCTTCCTTGGGGAAACAATCAGTGCATGTGCTTTTACACAATTCTAGCTCAGACTTTGACACATACTTCAAAACCACAGTGAATGAGAGTCATATTTAACATAAGTCTCTACTACCAATGGGAAGTTTCTCATCTTTTTCCTCACCTACTTCTTCCTCACAAACGGTGGGTCCCAGATCTTTACACAAGGCTTAGCAATCTCAGAAAGGGCACAAGGCTTAGCTCTTTCTCAGAAAGGGCACAGTTTTGTGAGACAGGATGTCAGATACATGTCCCACACATATCACCCACATCACGGTGAATCAGGAACCCACTGACGGACATGTTGTGCAATGGTTCTGGCATACGGAAGAGTTTTCACAACTTTCACAACATGAATAACTGTTCTTATTCAAAATCCAAAGGCTTCCTGAAAACCTAGGGTTTAGCTTGACCACTACTTTACTAAGAAGGAATGTTATGATGGCCTTATTTTCCCTTATTGGTGTCAGCATAACTCACAGGAACTTAATGCAAATTGTCCTACAGAGAGAGTAAATAGTACTTGTTCTTTCCTTGGAGGAGTAAGCAGCACAACCCAGGTATAGAAAGTCTCCCACATGCACTACAATGTCCATGTATATGCACCAGAGGGATGGTTTGTGGGTCTCTGCGGTGAAGAGGAATTAATGAGCAGCCCCTCAGCAAAATTACTTTAAATAAGGGCTAGTTTACCATCCCTGGAAAAAAAAATTAAGCACTGTTATACATCTTTTTTCCAACCATCAGTTCACTGCTCGGCAACACCTCAGGCAACTTAGCCTACTTGTCCTACCTTTGCTCATGTGGAACGATAATTCCTGAAGGGATGAATAACAGCAGAACAGCATAAATTATGCCCATTTTTTACTTCCCTCAGGAAATCTAAAAAGCTGTTCCTTCAGAGGTGTTGTTCCAGCTGTAGGGATAGTTTATTTCCACTAAATCCTCTTCCCAAGAATGTGAAAATTTCAAGGATTTAACTGATGGGATTGTAAAACCTGAGCTCACGATTTACGGGCAAACTCCAGCACAGGCTTTGCTGCACAGAGTAGAGTAAAAGCTCACGTTGCTTATGTTGTGTTCTGAAAGCATGTCTGTCCAAACATCACACACCTCTGAGACTTCCATCCAGCTGCTGAAGTTAGCATCCCACCTTGGCTACTTCTTTTGCTAATTGCTTGCAAGCTTCACTCCCTATCTACTATTGCAACAACACAACACCAGTAAGGCAAAATTAACCTGTCTCACAATGGTCTAACCCAGTTCAGATTCTCTCTTCTCTGTTTCCTTTACTCCTTTTACAGCTGTAGCAGTTTCATCTATGTAAACTCTGTCCATGTTTCTAGTTGTCTTTTGTTAATTCTTGAAAGCAAAAAGAGACAACAGTCTCCCCTGGTAAACTTTTACTTGGCACCTTGTTCTCATTCTAATAATTCCATCTGCTTTGAAATCTCTCTGAAAATGTCACTGGCCTACATCTGTTAATAATCTTTTTTAAGGTTCTTTTTATTGCCAGCACATTCATATAGCCTCCTTTGGTAAAGAAAGGCCCTTCTCTTCTTATTTGCTTTCCCATTTTTCCCTTCCTTTTCTTTTTATTTCCTTTGGAAAGGACTTTCTGAAGGATGTTTAAGACCTGGTAGCTCTAAGGCAGTGGCAGAAAATGGGGCCCACAGCAGTGGCAAAGGATGTCTAGTCCTGCTGATGAGTGTTACTGGCAATGGTTACAGTCTGGTTTCAGGGCTCCTATCTGAAGGAGTTCAGCTGAGTGCTTCAGAGCAGTCTGGACCTAGACTGTGCTCCTACTCACAGCTGGCACAGATTTCGTTCGGCTCTATCTGGGTCTCTCCATTGCTATTTTCCATGGCAATTAGTTTCTGCTCCCACATGTGCACTTGGAGTTAAGGTCACAGAGGGAAATCTATGCTGTTTAGGACAAATAAACTTCAGCTCCAATATGACCAAAGGAAGAGTGAGGCGAGTTGCTGACCAGGCTCCCACACCACCCAGCACCTAGCTCTCAGCAGCACCATAGCTTGACCTCACTGGAGTCCAGCCTACAGCAAACCACACACAGCTGCAGGTGTGCTCTTGCCTAGGGAGCAGGATTGTGCCTTCCACTCAATATGACATGCCAGGGAGGAAGATGATGTAAGACACAGCTCACCCCATTCCCCCAGATTCTAGAAAGCTGTTTTGCTTATTGACAGCAGACAGCTCCTGCCTCAAAATGAGTAAACAGGATCTGGATCTTGCTTTCAACCCAGAAAGCTGGAAAAGCTGCTGTAGTGGGTGTGCTGCCTTGGATTCATACAGATTTATTTATTTATTTATTTATTTATTTAAGTCTTTGTATGAAGTGAGACCTAGGGAAGTCTTGGTCTAAGCTCTCGTCTCAGGAAGGCTCATAATTTGAATTTATCAGATGACAGTTTCAATCAATCTAGTTTTAGAGTGGGGGAGGGGGAATGTGCTCAGATCACTGCAAACCAAATTTGAAACAGGCTTTACTGGTACACACGTTACCAGTTTCAGCTCAGGTAACTCAAGAATCACACAAACTGAGTCACTATTTCAGTGACATCAATGCTACCTGCAGTAGTAAATTGCTGAAACTTAGCAAAATAGTTGTATGATGGAGATGCTTCTGTTCAAACACATCCTGTCCCTATCATGGTCAGCTATTGGATGTTGGCTTTTAGCTGTGGCCAATGGTCACATTTTTTAACAGGGAGAAGTGAAAAATAGTGCAGTGACCATTGCCAGGGGCTGGGTGACCTTTCTGTACTGGGAACAGCCAAACTGACAGCATGACAGTGCCTCTGACTGTGGCTTTGCTGCCTCTGCCAGCTGTGCCCCAGAACAACTTCCAGTTCTTGAACCAAAGGGTTTGAGCTAGTCACTTTTGTGTTGCTCACAGCCTTAAAGCACAAGTGTGCCAGCCACCAGCCCTCTCTCTATGCAAGGAGAAGAACAGATTGAAAATTACCATGGAGGCTGGGAGTCTGGGTCCATGCCACCCGTAATGGAATTACTAGAAATTTTCTCAAGTGGAAGCATAAGGATAATAAGTTTACTACTCTAATTAAAACCAAAGTAACGCACATCTTCAGGAGGATACTGGTGGTGTCATAGCTGTTAAGACATGGTCCAGTTCCTTATATCATTCCTTTACCTCACTTTCATCCCAACACTTAAGTTTAGGATGAGGCACTTAGAACAAACTCTCAGTGTGGTGTAGTAGGATGTTCAAAAACCCCTCGCATTCTGTTTCCTTTCTGCTGGGTTTAGACTTTAAGATGAAATCACCCTAAAAGAGATGTTTGTGCAACAGGAAAATGCGGTATCGCGATTACCAGAACAAGGTAGGCAGCAATTATTTCGTGTGACTTGATTGCAAAAAATGACAAGGAAACCACAGGACATCAGTGTCAATGCAATGAACGAGGCCATGAGGCATGTATTATGTGCCACAGACATAAGGGTTTGTATAGATTTGAATGAGATTCAATTTAGATCAAAAGGACCTTCAGGACACTTTTTCTTCTTTAAGATAGAGGCATGTCTTTTGGCATTACACAGCTTGTGGCTATTGAGGCAGATCTGAGGGTAACAGGATGTGGAGCATGCACTTCTGATTTACTAGTACAAATGGCTTACACAGGCATGGAAAGTAAACTGCATTAAGCTCTTTAAGATCAAAGATATGACTTATTAGCAGGACCGTCTGGGGAGTTTTTCCTCATTACTTTCTTACCATGTTAATTTGGTATAAAGGTACTTCCCTGACAGATCTATTTGCACAACACAATACCCACATTTTGTAACATATTCCCTGCACTAACCTCCTTGCCAGGATGCCCATACCCCCTCTCACTCTGCTGTTACATTTTGCTTCCTTCTATTTCTCCTGGGTCATAGAATCAAAGAATGTTCTGAGTTGGAAGGGACCTTGTGGATCATTTAGTTCCAGCAACACTGCCATGGGCACGGACACCTCCCACTAGAACAGGATGCTCAGAGCCCCATCAAGCTTGGCCTTGAACAGATCCAAGGATGGGCATCCACAGCTTCTCTAGGCAACCTGTGCCAGTGTCTCACTGCCCCTACAATAAAGCATTTCTTCTGTATGTCTAACCTAATTTCCCTTCTTTCAGTTTGCACTCATTATTCCTTGTCCTGTCACTACAGTTCCTGATGAAGCGTCCCTCTCTGGCTCCCTTGCAGGCCCCCTTCAGATACTGGAAGGTTCCTATGATGTCTCCACACAACCTTCTCTTCAAGCTGAACAGCCCCAATTTTCTCAGCCTGTCATTACCAATTGTTCTCTTGATTCCTGTTTTCTTACAGCATCTTCTTCTACCTGCAGGTAGGAAAATACAGCATGACAAAACACTTCTGAAACACTGCAGAAATAGGTCATTTTGGTTGCTGTGACCTCACGGCAGAATGGTACTTTGCAGCAATCTGGAATGCTCCTACATAACAGCAGTCTGCAAGAACTAAAATACACAATCATGGAGTACTGTGACAAGTAACTCACAAAATATATTTTATGGTGTTTTTTCTGTATATTTTTCACTATTCTAGAATTCATTTCAGTATAGCTGAGCCCCAAAGAAATTTGTACAGAAATTCAATGGCCTCTAGGACATCCTAGTAGAGATAATTTATTCTGTAAAGCTGGTTTTAGAGAGGAGGCAATACCGTCTCTCCCTCAGAAAGCAAAGTTTTTTTGTCAAGTTACCAATTTCAGAGTCATCACAATTTAGAAACTGCAGATGTATCTTCTTAAATATCACTATCAAAGCATCCAGAACAAGACTTGATACATGACTAGAACATGCACAAACCAGCTCTCTCAGCCTGATGTAGCTGATGGCTCCCTCATGCACTACTTGTTAAGTATTTCGTGTTCAGCTCTGTGTCCAGCCGCATAGATTGAAGGCAGGCTCACAGAGGAGACCTTCCTCATTCTACTGCTTCCAAACAAAGACCTACAAAGTTATGCCCACTCCTGAAAACCATCTGCCTCCAAGGGGACTGTGAAGAGCCCATTGCCTAAAAGCAAATGCCATGGAAAAGAAGGGAAATCAAGCTCTCATCCTAGCACTCGCCATTAGCTGTGTATTCCAGTCCCTAATTCCAGCTACCTAGAACCCGCTTTCATCCCATCAACATCAACGGCTCTCAGCAATCCTTCAAGTCTCACTCCAGAAAGAGAGAAATCTCCTACTATTTTCTAACTTTTCATCTCGGCTTCTCTCAAGCACATTTTGGAAAGTACTGAAATAAAGATGCTTTCCTCAAAGCTTTATCATTTTCTGCTACTCATGAGGTCCTTGCATGAACAACCTTTGCCTGGCTAACACCAATAAGAAATGCCACAAATGAGCACAAATCATCTAGGCACAGAGCCATTCATAAATAGAGCACAGGCATTACTGTTTGAGAAGAAATCATTCAACTTGAATTTTTCAAACTTGAATTATTTCAAAAGAGAACATTTTATAATTTTCTGTTCACAAGTAAAGATCTTGACAAAGTCAGCCAACTGATTATAGTCTTTCACAGAAACAGCACAGGGAAAATTATTTTAAACAAAGAACTCTACTTTAATCAAAGAACCGTAATAATCCATTTCTCTCTATATCTCCTTCTGACTTTCTCAGAAAGAAAAGCTATTTTACATACCATATTCTGCTAGCCTTCAAACTGAGATCATGCTGGCCAAATTAATAGCACCATCCTTGCTTGTACCAACTATGGGGCAATTCAGTGTATGTGAATTCTCTAGTAAAATGCCCATAAGATCTGAATTTTTATGTTCATGCAAGCCCAGATTCTGTATGATGTTCTCTCACTATGCAGGAAAATCTTTTACACCTCATCTTCTCACATCAAGTTCTTCAAAGTAGGTGGCTACATCATCTTCCCCAAGACGCAGTGTTCTGTCTTTATCACAAATGAAACCAACCTGTACACTGGGTTTCTGGTGAGATTATTAGTATTTGGAAGCAAGAGAAAAAGCAGATATGCCTAGTCCTCATTAAGTTTTTCCTTTTCAGAGTGTGAATGTTAATAGGGATTTTCAATGCTGGGAGAAAACTGCAGGTCAGACATTAAACTATTGGAAATAATTATTTAGAAAAAGAGTGTACATCACCGCCACATCTAAGGCTTTCCACTGAGTAACAATATACTAATTTTTTACAAGAAGAATCTCTCTCTTTCACAGAAACATTTCATAATCCTAAAACACGTCAATGCAAAAGTGTCCCAGTTCTGATATTGAAACGTAGTCACCTTTCCTCTCAGTTAACAGGACTTTCAAGATTAAAGTATCTGTTTCAGGTACATGATTCCAAAATTTACTCATATATGTTCATCCCCCTAATAAATATGGCTGAACAGTAAAGATGTTTTAGATAGCATTTCTAGGGTGTTTTCTTCAGTGAAATTTGAAGGATTCAACATTGAAAAAAAAAAGAATAGGCTTATAATCTACTCAGGCATGTTGTTGAATTCAGGTTACTTGCTTTCAGAAAAACATACATTTTAATCTCTAAATTCTTTATAGTCTTAATGCTAAATGAAAGGTGTCTTTGCAAATGCACTTTGTTACATATTTAAGGAGAGTGAGGAGCACACAGAGCCTGAGGAGATTGCATTACTTTGCACAAATCTGGTCTCTCTGCTTTTATTATGAAAATTGTGTCTGTTGGAAATAGAGACACTAAGTTGCTAGTAGTCTGAAGCAAATTTTTCTTGGTCTTTTGTGGGTTCGTGTATGAATGTTCCTCATATGTTCTTCATTCTGAGTCTCCATTATATTTTGTCTCTTCTGTTTAGACCTGAGTGACTTGAAAGGTTTACCACATTAACTGAATTAATTTGATTTCTTTTAATGGATGGAATGTAGAATTTTTCTAGCCTATCTCTGCATGGTAGACAAAAAGTTCTGTTTGATTAACATAGACATTCAGAAATGTAACTGCAGACTTATTTCAAAATATCAAGAAATAGAGAAATCCCACCACTTCTTTTGAAAGTTTATTTTACTGGTTGATCACTTCCAGAGTTAAACTTCTGAACCTTTATTTGTGTGGGTAAATCTGGTACCAGATTCCCATTCTGGTCAATCTCATTTCTGAATGACTGCATGTGTGCCAGTGTTACACGGTTCTCTTGCTGTCACAGTGTTTGGAATTTGGGACCTCACCTTGAATTTGCTCAAATCTGCTGTGAGTACTGATCCATTGCTTCTACTGTATTAGCAAATAGAGACACCAGCTAAGATTTCACTGACAGGTGCATTGTATGTGTCTGTTTCTGTGACAAACAGGCAAAATGCAAGGTGTGAGAAAAGTTCTTCTTTTTTACAGATGAAGAAATAGGAATTTACAAGGGAATAAATGAAGATCAGCATTTGGCTCTTAAATTTGCCTGAGAGGAACAGGAAGTTTGTGGGAACTGAACCCATAAAGCAAATTCATGTCTAAAAAGCCCTGGAAAAGAGCCAAACAATTTATATTTATAACAGATTAGAGCTCCTGTCCTAATTCTGTTTTCTGATACCCAGCTGCTTACTGCCTCATATCCTGTAAACTCAGTCTGTGTCTTGAAGAACTCCTACATACATGGCACCAGACTGACACCACTTGTGTTGTTTCAGTCTAAGCCAATTACAATCTGGAAAGCTTTTAGTCAGCAGCTAATGTGATAGTTTCACTGTCTTTAATGGATATGAACAGTATAAATTGTGCCTTGTTACATACATTTTCTTTCTTTGCCAGTAAAAGCATTTCTGTGGCCAGAGTACTGTGTGGCATATTGACTCGGAGTGAGTGTTTGGTGACAAGCTGAATCAAACTCACTTCTTCTGGGGTGCTGTACAGAATTTTATTGTTTGGTTCAAATTTTCACTAAGTCCTTTCCTGAGTCCCTTCAATTGTTTTTTTTTTCATGTTTCATTTTGTAACATCTCAAGTAACACAGTACAGCTGCTACTACTGTCTGCTATGGCACTTGGCTTGCCCATCTAATTATCTAAACCTGAAATTAGAGAATATTGTCTTACTTGGCCCAAGATGGACCACAGACACACCTAAATATAGGTTTGTAAAGCAGCCTTAATTGTCTTCATTTTGGCATAGCGTGTTTAACTTTTAATAGGTATTGTTGTTTCTATCTTATGTTAGTTTTGCTGTGATATACAGAGGGAATTTCCACAAATCTCATTATTAAAAGTAGGATTTTTGCTTGCTATGTGATAGATTTGTATATATCACTCTCGTCAACTATAATGAAAGTTACACACGTAAAAACCCTGGTGGCAGATTGTGATAAGGGAGATTTGACACTCTGCAGACAAGGATGCTACAAGACATTGACATTTGCCGTGAAATAATTTGAAGAAGGACTGTATATAATTGATAATGAGGTGTAGATGGCTGGAACAAACTGGATGCCAAAAGGTGACCAGCCTTGGAAGAAAGTTTGTGGCAGAGCCCATCCCATAGAAAAGAGCAGAGATAGTAAGGGTAGGCATGATTTACTCCTCTATCCTTACTGCAGGATAAGTGCTGCTGAAAGTAAAAGAGAAGGACTGGGGAGAAAACAATCTCTTCAAGATCAGAAGACATTGTTGGAAGGTTTGACAGTAGCACGATAGTTTGCCTGTTTCCTTTTTCCCATCTCCTTCCATTTCACAGTGGGAGTCTTCGAGTGTCTGGTGAAGATTCCTATCTTAAAGACACTATGTCTTTAATGCAGGGTTAAGAAAAAAGTAGCAAGCGGTTATTGACACGTCATACACCATTTTCCATGCCACCCGCATGAAGAATTCTTTCTATCTTTCTGTTAAAGAAATGGCATCCTCTATTTAATTGAATGGCAGACATTACTTTCCCCTAGCTTCTATCTCAAATAGTTTCAGATATAACTCAAAGCTGATTTAGAACTACGATGCTGATTTCCTTGCCACTACCCTGGTGACTGGTCATACAGTACAGCTATTGCTTATGAATAATCACAAGTAACCTTGAGATCTAGCCAAGCCTGTAGCAGGTTTGAGGACTCTGCTTGAAAATACAGCCCACTCAGTTAACTGAACTTGAAATGTGAAGTCTGGAACTGGCCTAAAGAAGTGTACTTCTGACCTGTAAATGAACTAAAGCAGGGATTTGAAATCTTCAAGAAACCTTGAAGCCAGAAAAAAACCTTCCAGTGAAATCTTATAATCATCAAGCCTGGGAGAAGGCTTTAGATGTAAGTTTATGACTTGTTTGCTACTAATGTTGATTTAATGTTTCTCTCTATTCCATTAATGTCTTTTAATGCTGGATTCTCCTGGCTTACAGACTTCTTTGCTTAAAGAAAGTGGAATCTAATAGCCTGTTACCTCAGAGAGATGCAACTGTTTCTTTTCCACATATTACCACAGACAATATATGGTATCAAGAACTGATCAGCATTTGTGGGCATTTTCTTCAAACAGCTAAAACCAGAACTATTAAATGCAGAAGGAAACCAAAGACATCTCAGATAACTCGCTAAGAGACAACTGACTGCAGGAAAAAAGAATGGAAATACACCAAGCTGAAATGTGGAGAGAGCCACACTTTCTGTTACATTTTAGAGTCTCTGTTCTTCATAATCAGAAGGGATCTTGAAAAGCCAGGACACCAAGATGTAGGTATAAGATGTCATGAACAAAGATTACATAGATAAAACAAAGGTATACAGTCCCCTTCCAGAGGTAACCCATGTGAGCTGATGAAATGCAAGGCCTCAGTGCCACGCAATGGACCCAAAGAAGCTTGTGCAGAGGACTCTGAACCTCTCTTGCAAAGCTGCAGCCACAGATGAGCTGAGCTGGGCCCATGCTAATGGCCAGGCCCAAGGGCCCAGATGAGCCCTTGCCCAGGCAGCCGGCCCTGCTCTGCTGGGGCCTGGCACTCTGCAGGGGACAACACGTGGTGGCACTGATGCCAGCACCCCGTGGCTGTGCCGCGCCACACACCTCAGCCAGGAGGCTGGCAGACCTGACACAGGCAATCTGTTCAAATCTCATTTGGCCAACACTCCTCTGATGCCCATCAATAAATCCTTGAAAGAAGTCTTTTTTGCGTAGCCGAGAGAAGTCCTCATTTCCAACTCTTGCCGAAACAATCCGTTTTAATCTGCTTTAAACGTTGCCCCCATTGCCGTGACAGATTTTTCCGCACCTCGTCTCCATTTTCCCCCCACAAGAGGGCACTAAAACTGCATCCTTTGAGGAGTTTTGTTTCCCAACGAAACGTGCCTCAAAGGAAAACGGTGGAGAGAAGCCAGAGGGACTCAGCATAAGATTTCAGATCTAGAGCAACTCCCTTCCCCCCCGGGCTCCACAGTTTTAATTCCAAGGTTTTGATTCAGAAACATCTCTGGTAACAGCAGCATGAAGCCTCTAATAGAAGACAGTTGCATAAAGCCACTAATAGGAGATGGTAGTTCACAGGCATATATTTGATTTTATTTCTGTTTTGTCTCTTGGCCTCCGCTTCAAGCAGTGAGACTATAAAAAAATATGGGCGTCTCTGGAATTAGAAACCTTCATGGACCTTAAGAGAAACCAGTTGGAGAGCTGAGAAATACCAGACACCAAACATCTCTTGAAATAAAACATACGTGAGACAGTCAAGAGAGAAATCCTATTCAGGGAAATCAGAGTGAAGTAAAAGCACAACTAAAATTGCCATAGGATAGGGAGAATCTAGTGAATAGAGAACAAGCTAAAAAAAGCCCTTATGCTGCACATAACCTGACACAGTGACAGTTATGGATGAGACAAGATAAATATACAGAGAAAATTAAGAAAGAAAAGCACTTACTTACTTACTGTAGTCTATGGGTTCATGCTTGCATATACAAAAATAATTCTAAAGAAAGGAAAATTTAGGCTAAGTACCAGACAAGGTTTCTGTACTTGGCAGATGGCCCACATGCTCTCATGAAGGCAGTGAATGACTACATTTGAGCCATTAATTTGGTTCCATTATTCTGGAATTTATAAATGCTGGGCTAGCCTTCAGGGACAGGACATAGCTACCAAGATGGTGTTATTTGGCTTCTGCTAGAGCTTTAGTTTACTCAGTCTACTAACAAACATATTTTTACACAATTCTCTGATCAGGGAATTAAGAGAAACCCCTGTATGCTCTTTCCTTCTCTCTCCTCCTCCACCTTCACTGGCTGGACACAGCACTTCCCCAGGTAAAGGCTGAACAGTTTTCACCAAGTCCTGTAACTTGACAAACGAGTGCTTGATGAAACCAATATAAGATTGAGTTAAAACAGATAAAATAAATTGCTTCTTTACAAAACACATAGAGGATTTCTGGTATTTGCTACCACAGGAGGATTTTGATGCTCAGGGAATACAAGAGATATGGACTGCAGACCATGGCAAAGCTTCCACTGTCTTCTTAAATAACTGCTTTTACTGTTACTCCTGGAGAGAGAACATGGAATGACAGACCCCTGGTCTGGCTCAGGACTCCTATATCCCCATGTTACCCTCTTCCACTCTTCTGATTTAGGCAGAGATGGAACAACCACAACTTTTACTGCTATGATCACTCATCAACTATCTAGAGGCTGCATAAAGAAGACACCTTGAAAAGCTGATTTGGAAAAGGATTAGAGAGTACGTACAAGTCTCTCAAAGCCACATCCTTGCAGGGGTCCTGAGGTTCTACACACAGAAAACCTACTGGAAAATTCTGCCTGAACTGTTGTTGGAACCATTTGCTGTCACAAGATGCAACTCCTGCAAGCAACATACCCTTCACCAAACTGCATCAGCTTGCCTTAAGTTTATTTCGGCAAATGAACAAAGGGGGAAAGGCAGACACTCTTGGTATTGTCCAAACATCCCACTCCAATGTTTTTTGAATGAAGCCTTTTAGTTTTCCTTGTTTTGACAGCATATAAAATAAAATAAAGAAAATCAAAATTTAATGTATAGTGGTCCAAGGATTCTGAATCACTTTAACAAGTATGGATCATGAAATTTCACTACCCAGTGAAGGAATTTATTTTTCAGATTTTAACAATCACAGCAGTAGCAAAAAAAGAAGGTGGCAATGTTTCATATTCTATTGTATAGGAGTAGCCATCATGTCCTCACTGTTTTCATCATATGAAGGTTTCACTAGAAAAATTAACAAAGAAGGGTTTTGTGTCTAATGCTGTAAGGAATACAGAGACAATATACTCAAGTATTTCCAGGGTAAGGCCTCAAAAGAAACTTTCCTGGACTTTCCAAGGCTCTAATTTTCCTAATGTCCATGAAGGAATCCTTTTCAGGACCATATATTTATTGCATGGAGACCAAACCCTACGATTGCTCTTCATAGGACTAGGCAGAGGAATTAGCTCTGTTAGAAAGAATTACATTATTTAGAAAATCAGTTCTGCAAAAGGACTTCAGCACTGGCTCAAAAAATTCCATTTCTGGATCAGCCTTTTGTGTGGCATTATGCAGGCTATGTAATCAGGCCTGTAGGTAGTGGCAACGACTGGCAGGCCACACCAGTGGGGTTGCACCCAGGCACGCATGTCGCCCATTCCACCAAACGACCCCATTTTCTCTGTCAGGCTTAACACCTACTTACCTGTGAGAAGGGTTGTTTCCCTGCCTTAGGAGGAGGATGGGGAATAACATAGGAGAGACAAAATCCACTAACAATTTTGTAGTATTCAAATACTGCTGTAGTGTAGGCGGTAGGAACAGAGATAAATTGTTATCATACTCTACTTACCACCTACTCATGGACACACTGATTCATACCGTGAGCGTTCGGAGAATACACTGGCTTGTACTTACTTTTCATTACAAGTGTGACACTGGTGTTTGAACATAGCTCACCCTTCTATGGTTGTTCATGTACCTCTTCTCTATAGAGGTGTATTTGTTGAAATAACTCTTATGTAGCCTTTGTTCTGAAGCAACTTTGAATAAAAACTACTGGAAGTTATAGCAGTTGCTGTACTATTTTCCACGCGTTTTACAATTCAGTCCCGCGTTTTGCATTAAACAGTTCCACTCCCAGTTTCTAAGGCTAAGCAGACAACTTTGTTCAAATGACTACCAACAACCCAAGCTGCCTAAAAAGATGTAAACAGAAAAAGCTTTTGTCCCAGGCTCACTCTATGGGATGTCAATGAACAGGTAGCCAGTTACACTCAGTATTTTGCAATTTACATAAATTAAATTACAGGAATTTCTTTGTTTATTTGTTGGATTTCTTCTATTTTTTCACAGTAAATTTTTCCTCTACAGTGGTTATTTGTGGTTCATAATGGGAGACTAAAATACATAAAGTAGGAAAACAGAAGTCTGGAACAGTAATATTAAAACACTTACCATGTTCCATGCATTAGCACCGTAAATGCTGTAAAATTTAAATTGTCTGTGGACTCAGCACAGACAAGGTGCCAGAAATCTGCAAGTTCTAATCTCATCTTTGCAGCTCTAGAAATAGGCATAAGAGAATTAACTCATCATGCTTTATTGCTTGAAAGCATCTATAAACTAAAATTGTATTTCAGATATTCTTCCATAATTGATTCACAGTTTTACTGCAGTTATTTTCTTAATGGCCTTTCCAGGCAATAACTCTTAATACATAAGCCTGTCCAAAACATGGAAACTTGTTTCCTAATTCATTGCTGGAAATATCAGGACAGGGGATATGTTCCCAGTGAACAAAACTCCTTATCATTTTAGCATAAATTTTTGCTTGCCCCAGGATTTGCTAACTGTACCCTACACAAGTGTTTCTTAAGCTCTTTTTGGTGTCAGAATACATTACAAGATCTCCCACCTAGGAGACAGTTTCCATCCTTTCCCTTTTTTTCGTTTTTCTTTTTTAGAAAAGTGAGATAATACTTGAGAAAGATGCCAGATCAAAAAGCCCTCAAGTCCTCCTTGCTACACTCCAAATCCCATGTCAAGAAACACTCATCTCTCCTCCCAGGCATGACTCTTAACCCTTTGTCTAATAAAATAATTGAAACCTGCTCCCAGGCTCTCCTGTGCTCCTGCATCTCCTGTGAAATTCTCAAATAGGATGCCCAGTTGTTGCCCTTTGAACCCACAATAAGTCCATGAAAGTCAAAGCAATTAGTTTGATACATCTCGAGAGCACAGAAGTTCCTCTCATGTCTGGGTCTGAGCCTGCAAGGAACTGCACATCCTCAGCTGCCTTTGACTGAGTATGTCTAAGTACTTTGAGAAGACTAAGACTAGCTGAAATTAAAGCTCTGGATGGAAGAAGATTGTTAATATTAAATGAATGATAAAGCAATTTTGCATTAGGAAAAATAGGAAGGGAAATGTAAAAAATGTAGATGATGGTGTAGAATGATAACAAAAAGATGAAATTAATAGCAAGTAATGTTATAGATGGGGACTGAAATAATGGGGCTGATAATAAAGACAGAGATGGAGTAATGCTAATTCCCAAGATATCAAACTTGGCAATAAATCTGTTAGTAAAATTCAGCCTCATTGAAGCAGAAATGAGATTGTAATGGCTAACTTTAGGTAGAATTATATATTGCTATTTCGTGGGAGGGACAATACAGATATGTGTCACCACTGGCAGCACTTTGCTGAGAGAGGGGAAGAGAGGGGAAAGAGGAGTCTAAACCAAAACACCCAAGGTCCTCCTCTTTCCCTCCAAGATACTAACAAGATACTGGGGACAGAATTTGCAAATGTAGGTCCCAGTTTCAGGGAAGGGGAATGCCTGCCAGGACCCCTTGTGTGCTATAACCCTGAAAGGGTCTCTCTCCTCTCCCAGGGAACCTGTTAGCTACACCAGATCTCTGCCTCTCAAAAACTGAACTGCTGCCTCCTTACGTTCTTACGTCTCTTGGACTGGGAGAGAGCTGCTGAGATCTCTGAGGATTCCTCTATCTGTTACTCCTAACATCAGAGGAAGAATGCCCTGCTTGAAGAGAGTAGTCATCTCCAAAATTAGGAAATAAACATCACAAGTTCAGGGTTTTCCCCCAACAATTAAATATAAGAGAAAGGGACACAGGCTTTCAGAGAACAGGCTTCTGAAGGCAATTTTTGAAAAATGTGAACACATTACTGTATTATCTTTCAAACTTCTTGTATTTTTTCAAACTTTAATTGTACTTTCTCTTATATGTTTCCTTGAAGAAGCAAAAAAAGATGATACTAAATTTTAAAATAGAAATACTAAATTTTTTACATGCTCTGCCATCTTCCCAAGAAAACAGGCTGCACTAGTAGCCTGTTTTTTCAAAGAGGTGACTATTTGACTTTCAGAGCCTATTTTTCCAACCTCTTCACTTTCTGTGCAAACCACTGTTCAGAGAAATAGATTTTCCCCCAGAGATAAACATGCTTTTCATATCTACTGCTGCCTTTTTAATTGAAGTGGCTGTAGCATTAGGTCAGGCTTCAAGTATTTGAGTTATAGGAGTTGACTGTAGCCTCTTAACTAACCTGTTGCATAAATTCTGATTCAGCAATATATTATATGCTGGATTCATTCTTCACATTAATGGAAATACAGCTTTTAATGCAGTTGGAATACAGTGCTGGAAGTTTTGATTCAGCAGCAGATTATGTGCTGAATTATTTCATAATATTACTGGAAGTTTTAAATGCTGTTGGAAGATGTCACGGGAGGATTTTTTGTTCCACACTGTTTTCAAAAATACATTTGAAGGCTTTTTTTAGATGCTGCAGCACATCCAGATGACACAGCAAAGGTTAATAAACCAAAGGCCTTATATTCAGGTACCCTGAAATGTCAGACTTCCATGGATCTTGCTTCACTCTTCTGAACCCTGAGCAACTGTGAGGCCACATTTAGCAGAAAGGGTTTCATGGGTCTGATGGCACATCTAGGTTGGCCAGTTAACAGAAGCTTTGCTTTTTCCACCTTGTGCCTTCTTGCAGGGAGAAAAGATGCAGGGTCAAGTAAAGAATCTACAGCACTGAGAGGAATGACAGAAAACACTGAAAGTGTGGTCTTGAAACTCCTATCAATAACCTATGAAGAGTGTCCTTTACTCTCCACAAGCTACTTTGCACCAGGTCTAAGACTACCATAGTCTTTTGGAAGAGGTCTCCAATGTGGAATGTTTTAGCCCTGAAGGCAGGGTCCGCCTTCTAACACCATGGTAAAAAAGCCTATAACCCCATTATAGGACAAGTAAGATTTTCCCCAAATGTCCCATATTCCCAGACTCTCATTCCTTCCTGCAAAAGCACCTGAAGACTTGCAGCTGCTCAGCTTCTTCCTCTGTAGCACTGCACATTCATGGCTGCTCAGAAACCCATCAGACGCCCTGGTTCATTGAATCAGAGGGATGTGGGATTTTCTGTCTCATATGCATCATGATGGCCATTGTAGAGGGGATATTTCAGATGCATCATGATAGCCATTGAATAGAGGATATTAAAATTAGGAGCCACCTGCATGTGGTTTCAGAACAATCCGGCTGAGCTTGTAAGATAGGAAGAAGGCAATATGGATATCTGCTGGGCCTCAGATATCCCCAGAGTATGAGTGTATAGAAGGTAGTTATGGAGTGTATTGATCCTTTTGCTAGATGCTGGAATAAAGCCCAGACCTGTGCAGATTGAGAACAGGATTTCAATGTTGTGCCAGCAGAGCCACCACGAAGGCTGACTTGGAAATTTGGAACAACTGATGGAAATGTGGACTTCTTGTTAAGACAAATACACCATTTGGATAGAATTCTTCAAAGCAAAGCACAAAATAGCTTCTCAGAATTGTAAAATCCTGCATACTACTATTTCAGGCTGAAGGTGAAATTCAAATTGCATTAGAATGTAAATCAACACACCAGAGATGACTCGGGTCTCAGTGGACACCATAGCTTTTGAGGAGCAGCATCCTGGATGAGCTTAGCCTACTGCAACTATCCTAAATTCTTCAGAAACATGGGTATTTACAACAACATATTTATAAGAGGCTTTAAGTCACGGCTAAGAAGACTGCTAAACATGATTGTGTCACACTATACATTTTTGCTGACATCTCATTTCCTCTCTCGTTCTGTGGTGAAGGTATAGACAGGGTTTATTATCAAGTCATCCTTCCTGTGGTAACAGATGGAAGTAACAAAAACAAAAAAGCACACAAAAGGATTATTAACATCTATGGCAAGCTTCTCGATACTCTGGCCATTAATTTTGAGTACTGCAAGCTGTAATGTATTATCACATCCAAGAACACCCAATCTCCAAAGAAGGAAAAATAAATAGCATGAAGAACGGACATATGTTCATAGAATATTGATCCAGAAAGAGACATAAAGTATTTGACAATGGGTACAACACTAAAATATTATTAGGATTAATAAAATTTTTCTTCAAAAGAATTACATAAAATTCACTAGTTTTATGGATATGGACTTGATTTTACCCCTGTTAGGTTTCAGCTGCAGAACCAAGAGATTGCTGCTGAACAATAGGCTATTAGCTGAGCAGTTGCCTCCTGCAGCTGTAAGCTCAAAGCCTGCTTTCGGATAAAGAAAGAATTTGGTGATCCTAGCTCTGGTTCTTTTTTTATATAGCTCATAAAACACACTGACAAACTGGCTGTCCTGTTGCAAAAAACCCACAAGGTTGGATTAACAGGACTCGGGGTTGAGGTGCAGTGGCTGAACTACAAGATGAAGCTTGTACAGAACATGCATTGTGTCTAGTTTAAACCAGAGCAATTAGCTGTTCACTTTCATGACTATTAAATGCACTCATAATTAAAATTTAAAAGTCTGAAGTCTATACTATTTTTCCCAAGCTCCTATTATGAGTAATAAGATTTAAGTTTAACTTGTCTTTTAATAGAGGGTAAAGAGCCCTTATAAATCAGTCAAATAGAAATTGCCATTTAAGAGCTATCACTGAAGAATTGCTGTCGAAGTAAAACTAATTAATATCTGTCACTGCAAAGAGTTAACTACAGAAAACTTTCCTGCTTAACTACCAGCACTATTAAACCACCAGGAATTACACCATCAAAAGAAAAAGTAGGAGAGAACACACTGTTTCTTTTGACATCAGCTTTTATCTTCTGCTCTAGCAAGATACTGAAGTCTTTTTTCACAAAATCTGACCAGACAGAACTGAAGCCAGGTCTGGCTCCCCAATTAGCTCTGGCAATGTGGTGTCGCATCACATCCTCAAAGGGTTTCTCCTTAACTGAACTTTTGGATCACAAAATTACAAAAAAAGAGACAAGCTTTAAAGAAACTGAGAGGTTAATAAGTTTCACTGAAGTGACCCAGAGATGGCTTTGCCACCTTGGGCCCAGAAGTGTTATCCAGCTCCTGAGATCAGACAAAGCATTCTCAGGTCTCCTCCATGGTCCCTGGTGATATACATCCATCCAGTAGACAGTTGTGACCTCATGCCTATGTATTACTATGGCAAAAGAGATCTTGGAAGACCTAAAGTACAAAATTTGATGGCTGTCTGGTCCAATATTGGTATTTTCTTCTTGGCTTTGAGACATTTTCTTAACAGTAATTTCAGATTCTTATTAGTGGAGCACTTACTGGATGAGTTTTATGGGTTAATCCTTCAGAAAGCATTGGATTCATCTTCCCAGGGTCTGTCCCAGTCCTGAAAACATGCAACAGCCTTTCTGAAGAAAGTTTTGATGGCTTATTCAGAAGTCCTCATCAGAGATTATCAGAAATGTTTGTAATGTAAAAATGAAGGCCCTGAGCAAGCTAGTATAATTTTAAAGCTGGTCCTGCTTTGGGAAGGAATTGAACCAAATATCTCCAAAGGTACGTTCTAATGAAGATTGTTCTCTGTGTCTATGATCATGCCTTGCATTCCACTGCACATGCAGAAATACGTGACAGTAAATGTATATAACTGGATCAGTCCCTAATCAACCTTTTTTTTTAAAAAAAAGAAGCAATCCTACTTTGATTGTATCATTTTTATAGTAACTTCTCTGTGATAGATTTCCTGAAAGGATATTGTTATCAGCTGGAACAGCAAACCATGTATCCCACATATTCTCCTGACTGGAACAAATGATAAAGTTCAGATTTCAGCTGACCTCAACCCAGCACACCTCCACTGGATATTGTTTGTCTCTCCTGCTGTCCTTTTACATGGTAAGTATTCCTATTTTCCATGCCCAATAGCAGGAAAGTGCAAGATTTCAGGGTGGTAGCAGTCCCTCCTCCTTTGGCACCAAGATGAGGTGTCAGTACATACTGCCATTTCTCCAGGGCACCTCAGATCCAGGCAGGTGTTGGCAAATGGGAGGGAATTAAAAGAGCAGGAAAAAGCATGATTAAGAAACAGAAGTGACTGATTTATGATGAGAGATTAAAAGACTTCAGGTTAAAAAGTTTGGTCAAAAGTTGACTAAGAAAATGGCTATACAACTATACTTGGTATGGCTTTCCTTTCACTTTAAGAAGGCATAAAGCTCGAAAGAGGAAAGTGTCGATCTACAAATGGCTAGAGAAATGGTCCAAAATAGTCCAACAGCTTCTGATGGGAACTGATTAAAAAAGAAAGACTAAGGTTTTTCAGATGTGCAAACCAAAATATTGCCATTTCTTTCAACTTCTTTATAACAGCTGAGGATCCCGGCATGCCTGATTTTCATCTTGACACTTGTCTGAGCAGACCATGTTTTCTCATATTATCTTCACTGATAACCTGACTGAGAGCAGTTAGGTTAAGGAATGGCAGAGTAATTCAGTCTTTGGACCTAGCCTCTCTTTTGACTTCCTTGCTGAATATCTATACTTCTGGTAACAATTGCACTGCTGATCATATTTTTCATGAAAATGGCTAGCTGTCCCCTAGAAACACCAATAAGATTGTCTGAGTGATTATCAAGAGAAATGTCTGAAAAGGGAGACCTGAGAAACTGCAAGTAGCCTCAGCATAGCAGTGGTGGAAGTCCCATCATTTGTATCAGACAAACTGAACAGGAATTGGTGGGTTGGTGCATTATTCATTGAAAAAATATGCAAGAGCTCCTGGAGGGGGGAAGTAAGCTGGACTATGTTTGGTTGGGGGGTTTTGTTGTTTTTTTTTTTGGGGGGGGGGCAGGGGTAATATAAACCTCCTCTTAACACATCCTCAATGTCATAAATCCACACCTCAGGCTGCAGTGCCAGTGCTCACCAACACTGCTTGTGGCCGGATGGTTTGCTGCAGTTTGGACTTGCTGCTCTCTTGCCTTTAGTCTGGTTTCCTGAATATTTTTCCAGTTCCAAATTAACTTGGGGAAATGGCTTCAGCTGGAGAGATCTAAGAAATGAGACATGCTCAGCCTTCCTACACATAATTCCTACATTTCATGTCTCACTAGCAGAAATCTCTTTAGGAGGTGACTAACCAGGCAAACTCCAGGTCTTCTGTCATTCTCTGTTTGAGCAGTTCAGCTAACTGGGATAATAAATCATGCTTTGGCTTTGCAGATCTTAGCTGACCACTGGAGAGGAGCTGAGTCACCTGCTGAACTTCTGTGTCTTGCAGATGAATTGATATAGAAGCAATGATTAGCTAATCCATTGTATTGGATGAACATTCCTTAGTTCTCCCAAGAAAAAGGAATACTTTACATTGCAGTTCATAATAAAGACACTCAAAACTGCTGTTAGCAGTTACTATGGTAACTGCTGGCAATTTATTTTAAAAAAGAGAAAGACTCATTTTTTCACTACTTACCTGATTTAGTTTGGTTTTCTTCACTTGAAATCTGATATTACATGTAAAACAGCTACCAAATACCATTGTCACGGCCAGCTCAAAGACCCAGTCCTCTACTAGGCCAGATCTTGACTGTTGATCTTGAACTTAAGCTTTAGTGACTCTGACAGAACTACTTGGAAAGGTAACCCAGCAGGACTAAATTTTAAAACCTCTGCCTTTTGTATCCCTACTTCAATTAGTTGCATTGAGAAAACAACACAGCTAGCTCTTTGTCAGATAAAGGTCTGTATTTAGTTTCAGATACAAGCTCACCAACTTAAATTTGAAATTGGGAGTGAGGGCTTTTTATTACCCAGACTAGTTATCAGATTTTCAGTAGTAAAACAACTTCATTCATTGTTGGGGTGATAGTTGCCATTATGTTTAAGGTTGCAACTACCTGTACAAAACACACAAAAGCTGGAAACCTCTGACCTTTCCATCTCTCTTCATCTGTATTTTTCTTTATATAAAAGCAAAGCTGTTTAAATGCTGGAAGCATGAGTGCTATTCCTTATTCTGGAAAAAAGCCCCAACAGCTTGTGCCTTTTTAAGCTGCCAAAAGAAAACACCAAACTTAAGTTCTAGTCCAAATTCTGCAGCTGGATCCAACTTTACGTAATAGAGGGAAATGTAGAGGCAGAACTAACTTTAATGACAAAGCAGCCTGTATGCATGTGAAACTATTTTACTGGTTTCACATGTTGGGAAGAAATATAATGATCATTCTGTGCTACACGAGTCTTTTATGCTATGAGCTTCACCAAGACTATAAAATACATTTCTACTGAAAAATACAGCCTTTTGTAACACAATAACATTTGGGAACCATTAGCAGCATGAATGAAGTATTAGATACAGCCTGTGACATCAAGAATAAGGAAAGCCAAACAGTTCAAATCAAGACAAAGAAAATGCCAAGAGACAACGTAAATTAATAGTTAAAAAGAACAAACTGGCAAGCATCTTAAAGTGATATTATAAGGGAAACGAAAACTGGCCCAACTTCATGGAAGTTAAGTGGCTGTTCTTGGAAATCAACTAGAATACATGGCATGGAAACATAAAATGATAAGAACTATTTGGCATTTGGATACTATTTATAAATAACCTCCCATTTCTACTTTAATAAATCAGGCTGGTTTAGAAAGTGCTGACTTTGTACCTTTTGGCTTTATCAGCAGTACTTCAATAATGTTTAGGAAATAAACTTCACAGGAAAACCTCGGGTGTTCAATTAGTTTTAAATGTTTTAGGGTAGGAACTGAGATAATTAAATTAAAAGGATAATGGTGGCTTAATGCTTTGTGGCTCAGATGAGATTTATACATTCCAATATAACCTCAAGCTGTACATATGGCATTAGAGAGAAAAAGGGATGAAGGAAAAAGAAAAAAGAAAAAGTTCCTTATTAGAGGAACAAGACTGTAGTACAGACTCTCAGTACAGTGGGCATTTTCTGGCTTCTCAGGTTTTGTTGGTTTTTCTCTGTACTAGTGCTTAGTTTGGATGAAGTGACCAGGAAATACAGCACATTTAAAGGCCATCTTTCCTGCTACCCAAGCCTCTGAAAACATGAGCAATGCTAACTGAACTGAACAGCATTGGAACACACTAAGACTTATTTTGCAAGATCCATTTCCTCCCTATGTTAATTATGCTCAGAGGGAATACAGTGCAAACCACAAGCCTGGAAAAGCTTGCAAATATATTTGTCCATCTCTCCAACTGCAACTGCTAAAACCAAGGGGTATAACTTTCGCTGTGGAAGCTCTGGGATCTGGGGAGGAGTGAGGGTTGGGGGTTGTGGAGATGGCAGGGGAGCAAGGGAAAGAGTGGGCTCATGCTGGGTGATTTGGAGCTTTGCAGCTTCAATTTAGCAGCCAAGAATGGCTATTTTCCCATCTCAGTCTCTGCCTACAATTCAGTCATGCATTCTTTTTTGTGAAGAAGGGCCCCTACTCTGAGTGCTCCCACTATACCCCAAAAGTGTGCCTTTCAGATTTCTGGGGAAGTCTGGAAGGAGCTAGCTAAACTGCAATCAAGCAGTGAAATATTTTAAAGTTTTAATTTCATACAAGCATGCTAATTAAAAGAACACAGTTTTCAGAAAAGAAAACCAAAGGGAAGCTTTTATCCATGAAGACCTCATGGCAGGAGAGCAAACTTTACAAATCCCTCAATGGTGAGCTGGCTCCTTTTTCCTCTGAGGATTGAGCATGATACTAGACCAGCTGGGTGTCTCCTGGAGACCTTTGACTGCCTGTGCCACAAGTTACAAGCTTTGAGAACATACAAGGAAGCTGGCCTGATTATCTGTGGCTGCTCAGCTCTTCCTCTTTCTGAGGGCAAGACTGCCTCCAAACAGATTGCTGCAAGTAACTCTGATACTCTGGAGATAGAACATCCTTAGTGTCTGCAATGTTTAAACTGTTTACCCTTGGATGGAAAAGAAGAAAGGGGAAAAGGGGCCAAAAGAGACCCACTGGAATGAAGAAACTCCTCATAAAGTCATCTGACAGTCCTAGAAAGACCATTCAAATCCATGCTAGCAGAAAATTCATAATATTCAAAATACAAAAACCTCTGACCTGCACTCCCTCTCTCCTAGGGCTTTATGATAGCCAAGGGGAACCCTGCTGATCCATTTGAATCAAGAGAAATTGGTTCTCATGCCAAATTGCTGGCACAGGTGTAGACTAAGAGTGCAGAAGAGAAGATGATCTCATCTTTGGATGTAATGTCACAGCCTTCCCTTTGACAACTCAGTATCTCTAAAGCCAGAGACAATTAAAAGAAGACTGTACATAGAGGTATTGTGCAATATTTTTTTGCTCTCCTTCATGGCAAATCTGACTCCTGTGTGCTCATTGGATTCTGTTGGAGAAACCCTGCCTTGGGCTCCTCCAAGGTTGTGAAGATAGCACCACGCAAACTCCAAGGATGTGGCAGGGATTCATTCACGGCAAGGAAAAAGGCCCCATGGACGTGGCCAGAGGGCAACTCAGGAAACTTCTTTGCCACAACAGTCCTGGGCAACTCAGTTCCTTTCCCAAGTTTCAGTTCCTTTGTTCATGAAATTCTCCGACCACTGCTTGCTCTTTCCCTTGAGGCTGTTTGGTCTTCAAGGCAATGTTTGCCACGTACTGTGCATTTTCACAATGGCTGGCAAAGCAATACTATTCAGAGCTGCTCTACCAGCAGTGAATGCATTAATTCTCTGATTCATTTTGCCTCTTCTATTTGACTATTCAGTGGCACACATGCAATGGACTCATTTAATTTCATGTAGCTGTGTATTCATGTTGACTCACTCAGAAATGTCTTTATCTGGTCATAATGGCAGCTTATTTTGCAGGTGAATGAATACACTTCAGAGCTGCATAATTTCCTTTTTTCACTGGACCACTGCTATTCAAAGAGGGTTATACTTTAAATCTGAGAACAGCTATGTGAGCCCTTTTAGCAGCCTTTTCACTTTTCCATGGAGAGTACTTAAAGGAAAATATTTTTTTCTGACTGCTTCAAGTGAAAGTGTCATCAAGTCTTCCAGGAATGGCAGGAAAAGGCTTTTAGAAAGACATGGACCAGCTGAAGAGAGCCCAAAGGAAAGAATCAAGAATGATCAGATGTCTAGAAATATCTGATTTACAGAGGAAGGTGACATATGTTTGGATTGCTTATTCTGAAAGGGACTTGGAAAGGATGTGATAACAGTCCTCCAACACATAAAAGTCTGGTTCACGATGAGAGGGATCACTGTTTTCTCATGGTGGATATAATGACAAGTAATAAACTTAAGAAAATTGCTGCATGGCAGACCTAGGTAAGATACTGGGAAGAGCTCTCTCTGTGGGCATAAAGCGCTGGAATAGATAGAGGAGGGAGATTTTACAGTCCCCGTTATAAGGGGTCAAGATGGCACAAGTATAATACTTTCTTCCTTTCTTTGAGCTAAGGGACACAATAGATGACCTCTCTTCCAACCCTGGGATTGTCTCTGCTCCCAAATCCATCTTCATGTATAATGCAGAAACTGTGATTTAGAGATAATACAAAAAAACAGTATAAAGGAAATCTTGCTCTGAATGAAATCATCATTACTTGAAGTACAGGAAGTACTTTTGAAAGGCTTCCTTTTATTGCTTATTATTAATTTCATTTCAGGTATTCATTTTATTGGTTGTTACACACCAGTGGTGAATACTAGATCCAGAAAGAGGAAATGTAATGGAGATCCTTGGATATTATTATTTTATATTAGATGAGCTGAGCTCTAAACCTGCAACAATCTTGGCAAAACCAGGTGATTTTACACAAACAGAGCCCAAATGGACCCCATGGACTTCTGCCATTTGAGCAGCTGCCCATACCTGCCTGGAAGTCCAGGAGCACCAGCTAATCCTTCCCCCTAGCAACGGCCTTGAAAACCAATCTTGAGCTTTCAGAGATTGGCATTGATTTTTCCTTAAGATCACAGGTTATTCACAGTGACTTCTGAAGCACCATGCTGGATGCAAAATGCTTTTTTGCTGTATCATTATGCCTTTTTTCTCTTAAATAAACTGCTGAGAACACTGTCAATACTTAACTTACAACAGCAGGAATAATAGTGTAGTCAAGTTCAGTTCCCACGGGATAACACTGAACTGATAAAATGCAAACCTACATATTATCTGATGCATAAATAAGGCTGGTAAAGCTATTATTTTTTCATGTTCAACAGAGTAAAAAAATCAATAAAATTTTGTAAAGGTTTGATAATTTCAAAACTTTATGATTTCAGAACAACATTTTTTGAGAAAAATGCCTGCTGGATATTTGACAGACTACAAACAGCACTGGCCCACAGTAGTCACATGCCACATTGCCTTGAGAATCTTTCCATGTGTCTCTGTGCCCAGTGGTGTGGCTGCCTTGCTCAGACTATCCCTAGCTGCTCCACACACAACTGCTGAGGTCACCAGGCTGTAAGTAGTAGAACAAAAGTACATCCTCTATCATGAGACAAAATCAAAGAGCCTGAGCAACAGGCACAGGGAAATCTAAAGTTCTGCAGACTCACCCAGTGTCTCCATCCAGCAGCCTGGGCTCTGCTGAGGAACTCGCAGGAAACCCACCTGCAGAGCCTCAGCCAGCAGGGAGTCACAGAGCCACATCCAAGGAGCTCAACAGCCATCAGCTGGGGGCTGCTCAGCTCTCACATGACTCCCAGCTGTAAATCACAAACAGGAATAGAAACTCACTGTAGTTGAATGTACTAATTTTTTCCAAGTTGCCTGACCAAAATACAAATTCAATAAATGAGCAGGAGGAAATTTGAAGAGAAGGGCCAAATTCAGCCCTAGCATAAGCAGTTGTAATTCTACTCCCTATAGGGGCAGGGGTGTCACCTTCTGTGCTAAGATTTGGCCCATAGGTAGATAATGACCAAAGCAAAATAATTACATTCTCATGCAAGGAAATAAAATACATGTAGCATTTACCTGTCTTCAACCCCATTTAAAAAAAAATTTCTTTATCTCCTGAGAAGAGATTCATAAATATATAAGAAAGATATTCAAGAAGCCAACATTAGAAACTACTCCAGGATTCCAGCGAAGGAAGTCTGTATGCCTCCTAAACTATTATGTGCAATTTTCTACATTTGTCGAAAAGCTTCTGTCATGAGAGCCAAATTCTTGAGACAAACATGGAGAAAATTAAGCTTCCAGCAGTAGTGCACGGTGTGCCATTAATTAACAAGACTTAGTAAGGCCTGAGGAACAACTGCAGCTTGCAAGGGAAAGCTAATGACGGCACAAGGCTCACAAAACGGATGCATAGCAGAGCTATGTATATGCTGTTCCCAGACTTCTGAATTCTCACATTGTTCTGGTTTTGAAAGGTGTCATATGGTGGCACAGCAGGCTAATGATATAGCATGTTCTGAGGAATTAGTTTAAGGGGCTTTTTTTTCCCAATCCAGTGAAAAATAGTACAAATAGTGAATTTTTGGAACTTAATGGGATCATACTGTTCTTTCTTCACATTGTCGACTTCACTTAATTTCCCCCTTCCTATTAATGTGTCTAATGCATATGTCAGGAGGAAGCCTGACACGCTAGTGGCAAACAGACTGTTGTACGAAGGCGGCAAAGTGTTAAAACAATTGAGCAAGTGAGTACTAAAGTTTGCTGCTCTGGCCATATGGTACAGTGTTTAATTTCCCGTAGTGAAAGAACGTGGCTGTCATAGAAAAAGATGATGAATAAATTTACTTGGGGCAACTTATTATAATGAAGAATGACTTCTCAGAGGAAGCAAACAGAGGAATTTAGAGTCTGATGAGAAGCATATGGGAAGCATTAAGATATAAGCAAGGGTAGCAAGGCTGTGTGCTTTAAAAATGAAAGACATTTAATTGATGCTTGTTGCTGGTGTGGACATATGGAAGGGAGAAATGGGTTTTGATTTGGAAGACAGGAAGAAGGTTAATAGCAGTAAAGGTGGTTGTGGAGTGATTGATACTTTGAATAACTAAGGCAGAAAGGGAGATAGCACTTCATGCAAGTCAGGCAACATACTCAGGAGAACAATGTCATCCAGAAAATAAAGGACATTAAATGACTGGGCGGATCACTTTCCTGCAAGGAGAAGTGATAGGCCAAACCAGCAGTGATCAAATAATAGCCCAAGGGAGACTGAGACAGGCAAGATCATCTAGGCTGACTGTGAAAACGCACGGGGGAAGAGATCAGCTGTTTCTCAGGATCAGCCTGGTGCAGAACCCCTGTACAATAAATGATGGTAGGAGATTTGGTGGGAAGCAAACAGCAAGAGTGATGTATGAGGAGTATACATCAGCATCACTGCTGTCTGTGTATGTGAATTTTCCCAACATCTATGCAAGACAAATCAAGGTGAGTGAATGAGATTGCACAGTTCCTTCCTTGCAGAGGCTCCTGCTTTATGTGGGCTCAACGAGGTTGGATAGGCCCTGATACCAGAGGCCTCAAAGAGAGGAGCCCTGTGCAAGCTGCTGCATGTGCAAAAGCTTTGCTCTGGCATATGGTCCCCCACCAACACACCTCAACTGCCTGGGGTATGCAGAACCGAAGGAGCTGAAGGCGTATTTTTCTCCTCCAGTAGATTTCTATTAAAGCCAGCTTCCCAGAGGTGAAAGGTGAGCTCATGAGCTGCCATATGATTTAGCATTTAATACCAGCTTATTCTGCCTGTTTCTGTTACTTTCTCTCAGTCGTAACTCTAGCACACAGAATTCATTCTTACTTGTTAAGTGCTGACATTGCATCTAGATAGTAAACGATATATAATATGAAAGCATAGCAAACCAACTGCACACTCTAGGTACTTTTCATTTTTCAAGCAGAGCAGTGGGCTAACGTGATCCTTATGCTATGCAAGGTTAAAGAACTTATTTCACAATTAAAAACAATTGACATGAAGTTACAAGAAAATGCAACAAGATGTTTTAGTTTTCAAGGCAATGATCAGCTTTTTACTAATTTGGCTTCAACAATTCATTTAATATGATATAATGTAGAAAGATATGGGTTTAAGTGTAGAAATTGGACAGCTTTAAAATTGCAAGAGAACTTGTGACAGCTTCTTAAAGGGAATGAGGCAGTTGCCCCTCTGTGCAGAAGATATTTCTGGTAGGAGGTTTCTTAGGGTCAGCCCTCAACAGCTGCTATTGAAATCAATCTCATTCTGTTTCTTCTGTGTTTTGATGACCTTGGCATGAAGAGCCAGTGTATGCAGAAGTGATTAACAGATGCACAAAGTCAGAAGGCATTGTCAGTAAAAAGAAAAGGCTATCACTATCTTAAGTGGGAAGAACTCCAAAATCAGAAATGAAATAAAGTTATGCAATGTGAAGTCATGCACTTAAGGACCAGTAACTGAACCCCTACTGCAAGCTTTGGCTCTTTAGCTGGAAATTACTAAGAAGGAAAAATGCCTGGGTATATTGTATATGATCACTACTGTATATGATCACCACCAGCAATGTAATACGGCTCCTATTATGTAATACAGCAAAAGAATTAGAAGTTCTGGGTGAAGGGTTTCCAGGGAAAATAAGGAAACATTGATGTCAGCAGACAAGTACTGAGACTTCACTTAGAATATTGGCCAAACCTATTCAAGGCAGAGTTTCAGACTGGAACAGGTCTGGAGAAGACCATGGAGCAGATTGCTGCGTACTGACACATTGTTACAGGCCTATCCTCATCGGGAATAACTGTTTACATTGAAGGATAAGGTTAGCATAAGAAAAGATAGGTCTAAATCAAAAAGAAATAAGCTTCAAATGAAAATCAGCTTTCCAGAATAAGAGGATTCCTGTCTAATGTGGATTCTCTTCAAGTGGGGTCTGACCTGATTTTGAATTTGTGTATAGGGTGGTTAGCAAATGGTTAATTACAGTCTTTTATTTCATATTCATACACTTTGGACATGAACGAATGGTGGGCATGTAGGAATGAAAAAGATATTGGCTGTGGCACTGTATAAAGACCTGCTTCATACTAACCTGGCATTCCTGAGACCACAAACTAAACACCTGGTGCTTGCTCCCAGCCTCCAAGCAGTGAGCAGCTCTGGCCAGTGCAGGCAGCACTGTGGGGAGTCTCTGCCTGCTATCACAAGAGGAAGAAGATAAAAACTAACAAATCTGGAGCGGACCAGACTGACACAAGCAGGGAGGCAGGAAGAGTTCCAGAACAAAGGAATGAGAAAGGTGATGAAGAATTACCTGAATTCACTAATTTCTGGCCCCATAGGGCTGAGCAAAAGAAAATCTCACTTCACCTTCTGAATTAGAGGAGAGAAGCAGAGTTGTGCAATGGGTCAATCAGGCCTGGAGGACACTAGAAATCAGTAAACAAGAGGACTACACAAGTGGATGTGCTACAGTCAGCCCCTTCCCCTAACTTCTTTAGGCAGAGCCAGGAGAGGGTAAGGTGAATACAAGGTTTAGCTAAGATGGACTGAATTCATGAGTTACAATTCACTGTTTGAACAGCACTGGTGTCATACAGGTCTTTAAAAGGCTTGCTCTCCTGACAAAATCTTAGTCCTTCAAAGAAAATATTTCTGTGGATGTAAGGGCAATTCAAAACCCCCTCCTCTCAACCATCAAGTCATCTCAGCCTGGAATTTAATTAAATATTTAATGAGCACAGCAGACAAAGATGAAATATTATGTTTAATTTTCTAGTCATACTTATTAGACCTTTAAAAGACCAATTTGGTTTAAAAAGATAATATTCCTTTAATTTTCTCATAAAGGCCACAGAACTTAATTAATGAGAAAAAAAATCTAATTTAAAAGAACTGTAGACAGGTAGTTACAGAGGAAATAAAAAAAAATTGCACAAAACATGTTGTCTCATGAGTATCCTGAGGTACTAGGAAACTCACTCTGAACCATGTCTGCCTGTCAGCCAGATGAGAATAAATCAGACAGCTGCAGTAAGATGTCTGCATTATCAATGGGTATTTATTTTCTATTATTCACAAATAAATTGCTGAGAGAAAGGAGAATGCTTTTCTTGCAGCAAGTACCATAGAACTTGAATATCCAAGAAGAACAAGGGAGATGATGTAACAAGAGGTGAAAAACAGGGGCTAAATCATCCATTGTTAAGAATTGGCACAACTCTGGCAAGTAAAGCCAGAGTTTAGTGTGAGTTTAGCCAAACTAAACTCAGTGGATCGATGAACAATTATGATAGTTAAGGATCTGGCTGAAAATCTTACAAAGGGGTGAAGGAAAGGGAGAGTAATGTGTTGCACAGTCAGAGGGCAACCAACATCTCTTGTGAAAGAGAATCAAGGAATAAAGGGAGAGAAGTTTAGGGAGAAAATGAAACAGCCCTGCTCCTTGAGCACTCACTCATGTCAGTGCAGCTATGTCCATCCATGCTAGCCAAGGACTCAGTCTAGGGCAAGGGCATTCACCTGGGGCAGCCAAGGTTCTGACGGATAGTCTTCAGCTCCCAGAAATGTAGCTGGAGAAGCAGGCACGTTTTTAACATGAGTCATGCCTGAATAAAGCATAGCTGAAGTTCACTGGTTCGCAAAATCAAACAGGTTATGCAAACCCAAAAAACAGTTCACAAATTCACAAGCACAAAGAAACTGCAGTTTGTTCCTTTCTACCGAGGGAACCTAAGATCTAGTTTGGTGTTCCCATACGTGAAGCAGAAGATTCTCACTCCACCTGCTCTGAGGAGGCCCCAGCAAAGCATGTGATGCTGCTACCAGAACAACTCCTCCACCTGGAGATGGGGACACAAAAATAGTAAAGGGTTCAGGGAATCTATTGTACAAGGAGAGGCTGAGAGAGCTAGGATTATTTAGCCTGAAGAAGGGAAAGCCCAGAAGGATCTTCTAAGTCTTTATAAATATCTTGATGGTGGAAGTAAAGAAGACAGAAACAGGGATTTCTTAATGGTGCCGAGTGGCTGCACAAAAAACAATGGGCACAAATTAAATATAGGAGATTCAACTTAAACAAAGAAATAACTTTTTCACTAGGAGTGGAATGGGGCAGTGCTGAGCAGTCTGTTTGGGAAGAGAGGGTGGACTACATGATCTCCAGAGATGCCTGCCAACCTCAGACACTTTGAAATGCTGTGAAATACCACACATTGAAATCCTGCTTAGCTACTGCTAGGTTTGGAGTAGTTTTCAAAGTCTTAGAGTACCACAGAGTTCCAGTGAAATTAATTAGCAAGCACTCCTTTGTCTGAATAGATCACAGGTCATTTTCCCACCTCTTAAGTGTCCTTTTTTGCTCTGTCACCACAGGCCTCCTGATAATTATGTAACAAGTACACTTGAGGATGAAGTGATTATAGACTGGGAGCTGCAATCATACTCTGAACAAATCATATTTTCACCTATGTATGTGCTGTAGACCTGTGACCTGGTTGCAGCACTCTCATATGCACGAAGTAAGAACAAAACCTCAGTCAGTAGCTCTTCAGCCAGCCAGCCAGGCTGTTTTTTACAAAACTACAAACACACCTGCTTTAATTTCTACTCGAGGGATATAATTATATGAATAAAAGGAGGCCATGTGTACAGGTGCATAGTTGTGTGCTTATTGTTCAAGCTGGAAAGCCAGAAAAGCACATTATGTATACACACGAGTGGCTGCCTTGTAGGTTAATAGCACTTGGAGTCTGCAGTCTGGAGTGTCTAGATAAATATGCACAATTACTTTGTAAAACTGAAAGGGATTCCCTTTATCCATGTTGAAATTTGCCTTCAAGAATGTTGAGGCTAGAGATACCTGGTTTAATACCTGTGAGGATGAATAGTAATGAGCCATAAATTCTACTCTTTATCTTTATAGAATCATTCTCTCAGACGTGAAAAAGCCAAGAGTCACTTAAAAAAATCTGGTATCTTTAATAGCACAAAGAAGCAGATTTTATCCTTCAAATTTTGCAGTTTGCTGGGTGGCGAGTGGTCAAGTATTTCTTGCACTTTACAGAAGGCATCAAACATAGGTTTACTTTTTATTCAACTTTCACAACTACTAAAATTCAGTAATTTCTCATTCTTTCCCCAGACTTATTCCTTTCCTTACTGTTAGAGCTACTCTGCACTTATTCTCCACCAGTCAGATCCAATACAAGATTCAAAAGAAGAAGACTCAGATCATCTCCTGTTCAGAGAACAGTAAATACCTAATTCAGTGCCAACACAGCACAGGCATCTCTGGAGTCTGGAGGCATTCAAACTCATGGGGAACAGGGCTGAATGAAAAAGACTGTTGGAACATTAACCCTTCAACATGAAGGATATATGGAAAGTGACAGCTGTACTTTTAAAAGAGGGGTGCCTACCAGCAGTACAGAAAGGGTAAAGAGAAGCATGATTCCCAGCATCTTGTCCAGACTTGCATAAGGAGACAGTGGAATTATATAGTTAACAGCAGAAGACTGTGGGCCAGCTTGGAAGAGTGCATTTGGGGGTAGCCTCAAGAAAAAGGAATGTAACCTCACTGCTCTGCAAAATCCTGGGAAACATTAATATTGCAATATCAATTATAAGTCACAGGAAATCATTATGGCATTGGTTAAGTACATGTGAGGTCACAGTTGAGATGCTGTATGCCTTTCTGGGCACCTTATAAAAGAAGGATATTATGGAAAAGTACCAGAGGGCAACAGATATGACTCAGACACAGGAGTATTTAGAAAGGTTAGGTAAACTGAATCGGCATTCTTTAAAAAAAGAAAAAAAAATGAGATTATAGGACTTATTAAAGTACTGCAGGCAACTTCTGAGAGAAGAAGAAAAAGCTGCTGTAGCCTATTTGAGCTAGGGTGCATGAATGTCATCAACAAAGAACACACAAACTGAAAAAACTGATGAGACACTTCAAGGAATAAATTAGCTGGGAGAGAAATGTAGAGCTGCTACATAAAAAGTTGAAACAATATGAGGGTAAAGGAATTATTTAGAGAGGGGGAAAGTACAGTCTGACAGGATAAGATAACCTTGGGCAGTTCTTTTAAAATAAGGAATAAAATATTAATCCAGCTGAGTTTCTGTAAGTGTTATACTGGAGGTAAAGCACGCTCGCCTGCATAATGCATGACTGTAGGAATCAATGACATGAGTAGTATTAAGTGCTACATGATAATCAGTTGACCAAAAGATGTATTTCTCTCTGGATCATGAAAATGGAATTATAGCATCAGCACAAAAAATGTGAGAGGGCTGGGAAATGCCAAAGATTTCCTGTTTTCTCAGTTTTCTATAAATTAGGCGGTCTCACAGGACTAGAAAGGGATAACAGCTCTCCAAAACCCATGAATATTACAGCCTGCAGGAGGAAATCCCCTGGATATCAGAGCATGTCAGGAGGTCTGAAACATTGTTTTTTTGGGACTGCCTGTTCTCATGCTGTGCTTCTAGGAATGCCCCTGTGGTAGCACAATTGTTTTCAGGAGTCACGTTTCTCTCATCTTCCTGTGGATGGAGGCACTATGGAATGAGTCCTCATAGGACATGTTGGAAGGAAAATTCTTCCCCGCCTGAAGCTTTCTCTTTTTTTTTTGTTTCCTTTCCTAACTGCATGTCACTGGTACCATATGGGAAAGGCTGTGTGGGGTTACAGCCACGGATAATGTCCAAACTGAGATTCCCCCAGCAAGATACTCTCCATACCCCCAAGTGTGAAGGGCCAGCTCCGAGGTGGAGTTGGGGAAGGTTCAGTGCTGCTGTGGGGCAGGGATGGTACCTGAGTCAGGCACCTTTAGGTCTGCTCAGAGTCATTTGTTCTCAATGGCATCTCTAGAGGAAGGGCAGGATAAGAGATGGCCTCTGCCATGCAATGCAGGGAGCTCTCTGTTGGCCCCTGGAGAAATCAGTGCTGGCTGAGGGAAGTGCAAGGCCAGCAGGGACTGCTTTACTTTGAGCCTGGCCACCAGCTGAGCAGGGACCAGTATCATGCCTCACCCTGCCTGGCAGGCAAAGGAGCTCTCTCACCTCATCTCTCGTCACCACAGGTCTCTTGTGGCCCTCAGCAAATCTTGAGAAGAATTGTCTGCCCCTCTCTGAGACCCCTTCTTCTGATAGCAGTTGTTAGAGAGGTTCCTTTGTTTATCTAAGGTGCAGGAAGAGACACTGAGCTACAGACAGGCTTTTGTAATGCAAGACCTACACAGTGAAGGACTCCACTAAATTCATGAGATAGCAATGATTTTATGGCACTGGAAGCAAAGGGAGCAGAAATATGCTCTCGAAGAGCAGAACTGGAGTGGGTGATAATCAATCTGGGAACTGCTGAACTTCTCCTATTGCTCCCTTATGTCTCCTATACCTGGACACGTGCAAATACTCCATGTTTTCCCAACCTATAATAATGATGGTAGGAAATCTCCTGTACCTAGGAAAGGCCAAAGATGGTGGAAACATTACAGAAAGAGCAAAGTAGGGAGGAATAGTTATTTACACCATTGTGGATGAAGAGCCTCAGGGGAGCAATCTCAGTGGCTCAGTTTCTCACACTGAAACAAGCAGGATCCAACAAGCGGCAGGAGCTGCTGGGCATTCATTATTTATGCAGATCTTGGAAATTGTTACCTCTTTAGGAAAAACATAACTAAATAAAATAGCTGGAAGGCAAACAGATTTCAGTTTAAACAACATTAATTTAAAATACGAATAACAGTCTTGGTAGATTAATCAATCCAAATGTTGGGGTTGTTTGGGGAATTTTTTTCTCCTCTGCAGCTGTATCTTGCTAAGTAACATTTCTATTTCAAGACTGTTAATGCTGTAGCAGCTGCAACACTCTCTGGGAATTTTTAAAAATCATATTGAAATTAAAGGCTGAGACATAAAAACAAATCCTTCATAGCTATCCTAGCTGATGGTATTATAACAGTAACAGGCATTTTCAATACATCATATTCTTGGCACATGCTACTTTTAGTCAGTGCAAGTCATAACACTGCATGTGTCTTAATGTATTTTTCTCTCTGCCACCTGAAGATAATTATCAAATATTAAGAAACTGAGCTTCACGGCCTCCCTTCAAGAATGTGCTTTATCTCTTCCCTCCCCTGTTTTGTTTTTTTTTTTTGGAATGGAATAACTTGCTCACCCAGTTGTTAGCTACAGCTGGTTTTGTCTATTTTTTAAAGAAGTCTGGGTTTCTAAAAAGTGTGCACCTAATTGCATAGAAACAAGAGATGTGATTGCAAGCACAAATTAAGTATTTGCATGTAGAAGATGAAATAGCCAATTGTGTTGAGTAACTCGATTGTAGGAGCTAAGAGTGTGACTCTGAGCTTGTGACATTTCTCTCATATACAATTTCGGGGAGAAAAAAATGAAATCCAGATGTTGAGTGACCTTCACATGTCCTAGAATTAGAGGATCATCATAGAAAGGCTTGGGCTAAAGGGACCTTAAAGATCATCTAGTGCCAACTCTCCAGCCATGGGCAGGAATGCCACCCATTAAATCAGGTTGCTCAACGTCCCACCCAACCTGGCTTTAAATAGTGCCAGGGATGGGGCAGCCACAGCTTCTTTGGGCAACTTCTTCCAGTGCCTCACTACACTCTGAGTAAAGAATTTCTTCATAACATCTAATCTAAATATCTCCTTTTCTTAGTTTAAAACTCTTCCCCCGTGTCCTATCAGTATGTGCCCATGTAAAAATTCACATGTACCCATGAAGCATGAGTAGGGCTAGGAATGGAGCACATGCCACAGTTCAGTGTCTTTTATATCAGGGAAATAAATCACCTTTTTATAGAAGTCCTATTCAACCGCAGAGCTGTACGAGTGGTTGCTGCCAGCAGTTGTTTGAGATGAAGAGCTATGAATCCAAACTTTCACATCATATCAATGCTGTTCAGAGTATAGAGGTGAAAGAACAAGCAAACCCTTTATCCACTGCAAAAGCATTGCCTCCAGACTGGCTATTTTCTAGGGTATCAAAAGCCTTGACAGGCTCCAAATAATTTGTAAAACCCAAAGCTCTTCCCTCCTTAAAGTCCATTCAGGGCTGAAATTGTAAACCCGCCTTCTACTTGACTACATGCAAACCAAGCACAGATCTCTCTCCTTACTAATAAAGCTCAGACACTTTAAAATGCAGGCTTATTACCTACACAATAGAAACCCCAAAGCTACAACAGACCACAGGAGGAGTTGAAGAAAAATTAGAATTACTACATCAACCTAGAAAAATTGGTCCTGTCAGGTAAAAAAGGTGCTGTGACCCCAGGAAGGGCTCTACAAACTACGAAAAAGCAGAAAAATAGCAACTAGTCCTTTACCCCTCTCTTCAGGAATCTTGCCTTGGAGCTGGGAAAAAATGTCATTTCTCTCTCTAAATCTCACAAAGAGCACAATCACTGGAGCAATGCACACAGACCAGGTACCTGAAGGGGTTTCACAATGCTCCTCCATCACCCATGGGAGCTGCTGTTTAGTCTGTGGGAGCTAGATCCCACTGGTCCAGTCCTTGTTATATAGAGAATATCAGGCCTTAACCAGGGCAGATGGTTGTGGGATTCATGGCAAACAGCAGAGTGACCCTGCTGCAAGGCCTGCCTTCATCTTACTCTATGGTACCAGAATATATACCTGACATGACCAGGGTGGATGCCTTTCCCCCTCAATCTCTTGGAGGGGAACAGAGAGGAAGAGGTCACAGAAAGGCTCATTGCTCACTACAAGAAGGCAGAAGCTAAGAGTGAGTGAACTTGGGGAAGACAAGAAGAAGATGGCCTATGTCCTCACACAGAAGTGAAGGGGAAGCAGGATTACGCTGATATCTCCCTCCCCATCAGGTAGAATCTGATGTATACATCTGAGGCTTGGGGAAGAGATGCAGACAACCATCTCAAGGCCTAGTGCTTTTCTGTCAGGATTTGGGCAGGTGTTTATACTTTTGTGCAAAGCAGACAAGCTGTTCTTTGGCCTGATTCTGTAAAGGGCTGAGTCACTTACAGGGTTTGGTAACCCTCATCATGAGGGGACTATCATAGACAGTTTCAAAGGTCTTTTTCATTTTTATTGTCTTTGTGTTTCTTTTTTTTCTTCCTTTGGCAGAACAAATTTCAGTTGTTTCCCAATGAATCATTTCCAGCTTTTTGTCTTCTAAGGCTGATGACAAAGGAGAGGTTGTGCTGACAAAAACCAGCCCTATCAAAGCATGATAAAGTTCTTGCTGTCTGCCTTTATCACAGATCTAAGCAGTGTCAAGAACCCAAGATTTAAACAAGCGGCAAACCTAAAAATAGATGGAACAAATGCACTTGTTGTTTTGACTTTTAAGAATTATTACAGATGAAATCTGCTTTGTATTTAATATATGCAGTGGAAAGAGAGGGGGGCTTCAAGGAGACTGGGATGTATTCAACTGTTGCCTTGCAATTGTAACACAGCTAAGACATGAACCCTGGGCCTGTGAAGGCACATTTATCTGCAACTTGTCTCCGACCCAGAAGAGTCCCTGTTCCTGTGGCTAGATCCAAGTGCAGGCTCCATTCCTGCATCTGCACAGTTTCACAGATTTCAGTGCCTGGGCAGACAGTGCTGCAAGATTCAAACCTTTCTGGATGACTAAGTCCAGACAAAAGCATCCTCTGAGCACTCTCTCCTGTCTTTAGAGTAAGGGCTCCTTCCCATGTCTGAGAGTGCTCAGCGGGACAAGGAATCAGCCTGGTTTCCAAGCCACACCACACAAGTGGTGAAATCTCCCAGAGAGAGAACCCTCAGACTGACTGGACTGGGATCTACTGATCCTCTGGTGGAGAGCCAAGGCTCAGAGTTCACAATCCCCGCTTTATCATCCTGTCTGTCCTGCACTAAAAGCAAGACTGCTTTCAGGACTAACTGTGCCAAGGGCATTCAGCAGGTCATTCAAAACTGGTTTCAGCTTTCTGGTTCACACTCTTTATACCATCCAGTCCTTCCATTTCCTACCACTTTCTGTACTGTATACCTCTGGATACTGTATACACTATTCCTGTGATGTATATATATATATATTCCTGTGATGGATACTTGAGTATCCATCTTATGCATTTATTCTCAGCCAATCCTCTTCAGACACTGACTTGGAAGCACCAATACACAGCAAAAATGAAGCCTGAAGCACTCACCAATTACTGGAGCACATGTGCTATCCATAAGCTTGTAGCAGCAGGTTTGTGGTGAAGCAGACACATTCTCAGTCCTCAACAGACACTGGAGAAAGGACCTAAAGAAACACAAGGTGCTTCCTGATTCTGACATTTCTAATTTTGGGATAACAGATCACTGATGGCATTGTATCACAGTTTCTACTTCACACTATTCCCAGTTGCACTAGGCAGTTCACTACCATCATTATTGGTGGAGACCTAAAGTAGAGATGGTTTGAGAAGTGACTGGACATTTTCATGGCAGATATACCTATGGTGGTTTTTAAACAAAACCATTTATATGCTTACAAGGTCCTTAATTCAGTAACTTTTGAAAAGTTATATTGCAAGGAAGGAGTACTCTCAACTTTCCTGTTTTCCAAAGCATCTGCTACCGGACAGTGTCAGGAACATAGCAAGAAGGATCTTTGATCTAACCCAGTAAGGCCATTTCATTTCTAAAGGATTGAAAACTCCTGCGGTTTCCTTACTCACTCCTGACCCCAGTGCATATCCTTAAGTGCTCCCTGGTCTCTGCTGCCCAGATAATGACCTCATTTTTTGCTTATTACTGAAGGGCTTCTCTTTCTTTGATTAATCTTTCCCCATATTAATATCAAACAGCCTTCGGCTTTCTCAAATGGATTACTGTTTCTGTCAAATTATTCCCTCACATTCCTCTCAGATAAAGAAAATTGATAAATTATGACCACCAGTGCAACGGGAATGAAATAGACTCATTTTAAATACAGCTTTGGAAAAAAAGGAAAAAAAGAAGAAACCCTGTGAGTCAGTTAAGAGTTTGATATGAACTTGAAATGACTTGTGAAATAGATCAAGAGTCTTAAAGGCTGAGACCTATGTTTTGAGTTTCTACAAAGTTGGCTGTGAAAATTATGAACATTTTTGTTATTGTTCACTTAGAGCAGCTTAAAAATGGAGACAAATTTTCTTGAAGAATAAGCAAGAATGTGCTAGAGATTTTTAACCTCATTTTATTTTCAAGGTGGAGGGAAGGTATTTCTTTTTTTAAAGCAACTAAAATTGTATTTTACAGAGAACTTGCCAGTGCAGGATAGCTAAAACATGAGCTCTTTGTAATTATGAAGTTCTTTTAACTCTAAAGGTCTCAAACCAGTTTTTCAAATCCAGAATCACTTGTTATATGCAAAACAGCGAGATGTTGTTATCACTATCAGATGAACTCTGGACAAATCAGTCTTTCAGTCATCTTGACTACTTGCATGGGTCAGGCAGCAGTGTCATTGGCCCTGCCCAGGTAAGAGCTGCTCAGGAATAGTCTAAGGCGGTGACAGAATGAGGCAGGAGTCCCAATTCCTGCTCCATCACTCTAACACTTCACTTTCTCCAGTAAAGCTGCAGACTTTTCTTTTGCTACCATCGCATCACACATGAGCTCAGGCAATGGAGTTGCTGAAGAGGTGTTTTTTTTTTCCACTGACAAGTTGTCTAGGAAGTTTAATAAATAGAATTTGAAAGGTTTTTAATATTCTCCCCTACAGCTGTGTGAATGGCACTGAGCAAGCTGTTATCTGCTGTATTTGCAAGAATATGAGCTAATTTCTGAGCTTCTAAAATAACATCTGATTTCTCTCCGCGATCAAGAGACAACTGTCTGCAGCAAATTTCAGCTGAATTCCTTGACAGTTTTCAGCAAAAAAAACCCCAAAAACCAATCCCAACAAACTTGGATGTGGGAGAGAATGGGGTTTTGGCTTTCAAAGAACGATGCCTCAACAAACCAAGTTTCCTATGGAGTCAGAATTTATGCCAGGGACTGCCCAGCTAGAAAGCAGCTCAGCAGAAAAGGAACCTGGGGCTCCTGGTGGACACCAGGCTGACCATTAGCCAACAGTGCCCTTGCAGCAAAGAAGCTTAACAGTAGCCAGAGCCAACTCCATTTCTAATGGTGAACGTCCATGCAACCCAGTTCTGGACTCTGCTTTCAGGGAGATATTGCTTACCCACCCCACCGTATGAGCATTATCTGCTGAGCCTGTCGAGGCTTGAACCTGATCTCTGGAAAACTGATGGGACATTTTCCACTGGCTTTGACAGAACTACAAACAGACATAAGTTTATTCCTATTCTATGTCTTTCTAGCTAATAGCTGCACTGTTTTCTGAGCCCTAACCACAGATCAAAAGATACAGGAATGTTTGTATGTGCCCAGAGTAATTTCCACAGGATAAGAAGCTTTGCCCACTAGATCTTTTAAGTGACACAGGGTTAGATGTGACCTCCTGTAATTTAAATAACTCAGGAAACCTCTTTGATAGGGTTCAGAGTCTGTAGACCTTTCACAGAGAAATCTCATACTATTTTTTTTACAGAAGTTCCACAACAGAAAATAATTATAGGGAAGAAGATATGGTGCCTCAGATTTGGTCTCAACAATCAAGTTGCTGTGTTTGAAAAGCAACAGTTCACCAAAGTAGCAACAATAGAGATTGTATCTGTCTCAAGTTTTCACAAGAGTTTATTTTGATTTCTGGGATTGCTTTGCTTACAACTTTGTACAGAATTAACAACTCACTGATTGAGTTTTAAGCTCTGTCCCCAGACAAACACAGCCATAGGCAGCTCCCAGGGCTTCTGTATTGTCTAGGAGTCAGTGGAAGTTGTTGGCACAGAACAGGCAGCAGAATTTTGGCCTCTGGCCAATGCACAACTGTGAAAGGCTCAAACCACTGTACAAACAAAAAAGATTCAGTCCCATCCAAGAGCACCTTCAAAAGTGCATTATCATGCAAATATACCAACATGGCTTGTATGAAAAGCAAACAAACAGCAGAGATAAACCCAGCTGTGAAATATAGCTGCAGCCTTGACTTAATGTCTCTCTTTCCCCCTCCAAAAGTGTAAGCTCAGCAGCAGTAACATTAAGGCCAACAGAATGAGTAAAGAAGCAAGCAGAGGTAACACTTTGTTTTATGGTATGACTAAAAATCCCATTAGGAATAGAGATTTTGAGCAAAGCCTGTCCAATGCATTGAAAGGCCCAGAGATCAAGTGGTCACAGACTTCTGAATTCTTGTGTGCACTTCCAAGTGATGTGCACCACCAGAAGCTCCCCCAGAGCTGAATGAACCACCTATATCCTAAGCATTTCACCCAAACAGAAGGAGGTGTGGTAGCCAAGGCACTGTTCAGCAGAACTGCCCTCACCCACACCACACTCATTGTACACACACGAGCAGGAGCTCAACAGAAAAGGTTTGCCTGTGTGTGTCTCAGGGTCGAGAACAGAGAATAGGATACAGCAGTGAGATATTCTGAAATCTCATCTGCAATTTTTTCCTCTTCCTCCTCTAAAAGACTGCCAAGGAATGAAGCACAATCAGTTCTGTGGAAAATGGGATCTAATTCTCTTATCCTATAACAAATTACCTGAACAGCTTTTTGCAAACAATCACAAAAATGTAGAGCCACATCCTTTTATTTGCTGCATAGACTGAAGCATGTTCTACAAGCAGACATCACAGCAGTTACCATCATCTAGTATAACTAAGGCAGAGATAGGCTCAGACTTCTCTAAGTAGGGGAACAGTTTCTCTGAATTAAATTTGACCTCTAAGGTCTTATTTTAATGCAAATATAATTAGTGTAATTTTCAAATATGTAAGGGGTTTTCCTATTAATTCAGTGAAAAAGCTTATGATGTTCAAGAGTCTGGAAGTTTAGGCTCTTCAGGTGCTTCCTACTCTATGACCTCCAGAGGACTTAGCCATCTAACTCTTTTTGAGGAATCCAGATTGGGATCTTAATTTCAGGTATCAGTTTGACCATGTATTTTACAGACAACATAGGGAGAACACTTGGCTAGCAGCTCATTTTTCTTCCAAATACTTTTCAAAATTAAAGATCAACGAAACTACACATTTGTTTTGAATCGGCACTTCTTTCTGCAGTCTACAAGACGCATGACTAAAACTTCCAACTCACATGAAGGTCTGGCAGAGTAAATGTGGATGTGTACACCCTGCACTTGTGTGTGTTGACTGCAAAATGGTACAGGCCTGTGCATGGTGAGACCCTGTGGCTGTTTGGTGTCACCTGACTTACAGGCACACTTTTGTCTGTCTGAGAGAGTAAAGCACCGACCTGCACTGCATGCAAGTACCAGAAACCCTTTAGTGTCACCCTATTTGATCTACATAAGGCCACAGGAGGGGCAGAGGCTCTGGAAAGCCTGTGTAGTCCTGTGCATGGGGACTAAATAGATTCTCCAGAGACCTCAGTTCTTTTCTTAGAAATGTTATTCATATGCTACATGACCTTTGGAGCATCCCTGTGTTCCTCTGCACTTCTACTTCCTCTCCCAGGGCCTGCTTTCTCTCACTGCAAATTCTTTAGAGCAGAAAGTTTCTCATTTTTTCATCCTTCAGTCTCATGCAGGGGTGATGAAATACAAAACATAATAACAACTAAGAAAAACAAAAGCTTATAAATTCTTTCGTAGTTCATGGACATTATAATTTTGTCCATGATGACAAGACGGAGCCTTATATTCTTGCAATTGTCTCTTTAAAGTATGCTAGGAAAATGCAAGTCGGGTCTTTGGCTGAATTGCTGTATACATTATTAAGAAAAAAATTCAAACCCTCAAACAAATCTCACATTGCAGACTCACACCCATTGCAAAGTTGGTCTGTCTTCCGTGTTTTAACCTCCCACTGGGCCAAAAAATGCGCGTCTACTTGCCAAAGAAAACTTTGAGTTTGTGAAGAACTGACATATGGAAAACAAACCCGCGAGTTTGCTGGCTAGATTTCCACCTCTCATGGAGCACCCCACCAGGAGCAGCGGAGCAGCCCTACCCGCTAGCTGCGCGACTGCCTGCGCCAAGCGCCCCGCACGCCCCCGCTCCCGGAGCCCTGTGGCTGTCCCTGCGGCGGGGTGGCGCTCCGGCCGCTGTCCCTCGGCCAGGACGCTGTCCCTCTCGCTGTGCCTCGGCCGTTCCAGCGGGAACGAGCCGAGCCCGGCTCCTCCCGGCTCCTCCAGGTGTCAGCACAGCACTGCCGCTCCCGCCCGGCCTCCTCCAGCGCGCCGCGCGGAAGGGCGGGCGTCTGCTTCCCTCTCGGCTACATTTGTTTTTCTAATTTCTTTTTACTTCAAGGTTTACCAGCTGCTTTATTACCGGGCTGAGCTTTCCTTGCAGTCTCTCCCTCTCTCCTCCTCCTTTCCCTTTTTTTTGTTCCTCGAGACAATCAATGTCTCTGGTCCCAGCTGCCACTGCTGATTTTTCATTACAGTTTAATTTAAAACTGGGATTGGAATGGAAATGTCTTTTTGCCATTTGGGGTTTGAGAGGCCTGTGGTTTTATTGCCAAAGGCAAAAATGTTAGCTACTACTGTTTTTCCAGAGTACAAGTGTAAGGGGTTTGCCAAAGGGGGGCAAAAGGGTCGTGAGGCTTGTGGGGAATGGCGAGGGGGAGGAATAAATCCACTTCACAGAGACAAAATAACCCAATTCTTTGTTTTGCATTTATGCTGGTACACGTGCTGGTGTGTTAGAGGGAGGTGGAGTTGTAACATGTCTCTGGGCATGGATCTGTGCAGTGCACTCATGAAGCAGATGTAAAAACAGACTAAAGCTCTGCTTGCTTCCTCGGGCTGGGGGGAAACCAAAACAAACTAACTACTTTTCATTTACAGCTCCCTGGTTCTCTTGCTTTATATAGCAAGCTGAGTGTTATATAGCACCCTGCTCAGTAATAGCACTTCAAGGGAAAACAAAACTGCAGCAACGATGTGTGAGATGAAAAGGAGACCTGCTAGTCACTTTCTTCAGTTCTCTTTTCCTTGTCTACACCAGAGAGCAGGGTACCACAGACATTGCTACAAACTCTCCCAGGGAGTCAACAGCAAATTCTCCTAAATCAGTGTTCCCCCACATGTCCCCAGCAGGCAGAGCCTCTGCTGCTCCTTCTGGTTTGCTTTACTCCATCTCCTCCATTCATCAGTAAGGAAATGATCAGAGAGAGAAGAAAGAAGTAGCAGTGTTTTCAAGTTCAAAATTAACTTAAGCTGGACGGAAAATTTAATTCTTTCTCTTTAGAGATAAATGGAGGAGGATGATGTGGACCGTTACAATCTCCAATTCAAATATTCAGCATCAAGACAGGAAGCTACTGTTTCCAGCATGGCAGATTTCAGATGGGAGTGCCGAATCTCTGATCTGTTACACTAAAAACAATTATTGTCTCTCCTCCTAGAGAGAGCCTTATCTTTCCCCAGCTACATAACTTCAGATGTTAGGCAGAATATCTGCATTATCTGGGTGGATCATACTGACTCTTCACACATCCTAAACTGCAACCTTCTCCCGTGTTGGCCTTGGACTTCTCTGCATCTGGAGCTTGTCTGGTGTCACTGTGATTTTCCACTGTCAGTCCACCAGCGTGGGGGGCACATGCCACTCTGCAGAGAGCTGTGTAGATCCTCTCTTCTCCACATGTTCCATTTCTATCTCCACCACCAAACAGGTTCTCAGTTACACGGAAGCACTGGCAGTACATTCTGTGGGACAGCATAACTTAATGGCCACATGCAGTTCAGGCTGCTTTCCCCCCTGCTCTCCAGGCCACTAATGAAACTATAGAGTCCTATGAAATACTGATTCTTCTCCCACAGCCAGGCAAAGACAGCCATTTCCATACCTTCCTGCATTGCTCAGGGCTTGTCTAGATCTCCTTTCCCCTTGCACTTAACTGTAATATATATACATTTCTAAAAAAGAATTTTTATGCTGGAAAAGATGTTTTATCTGTCAACTTGCTGAGCTTATACACCATGTTTGCCATGGTGTTAGATGGGCTGAGGCACACTGGGGCAGAGCTAAGTGCAGTTAGTAGGGGAGGATGAAAACACTGAACCTGACAGTAGAAGGAACCAATTAGAGCTCTCAAAAAAAGAAGAAGCCTGATCAGAAACACAGGAAAATATCTTAAGAAGGATCAGACACAAAAGAAGATACACGAACGTGAACCAAGATGCCAGAGATGTTTAAAGATCTACTTTTAAAGATTTTTCAGTCAGGTTCAGAAAGAAAGAGTTGTTTCCAGAATCACTGCAAATGAAGAGGTGACAGGATTTGGCAAAACCACAAGTATGGTAAAGGCTGAATAGAGAAATACTAAAAACTGTAATCTTCTTCCATTTGCAGTGCATAGGTTTTTCTGTCCACTGGCTGTGATCATCCAGGAAACATTCTTTTTGTACAGTGATCTTCCTGTATCCTTGTCAGCCTGCAAATTTAATTTTCAACATCTGTTTTCTTTGTAGCCTCTGCTGTTTCCAAGTTAGACCTATGTGCCAAGGGATAGTGACAGAAGGCTAACAATGGGGGTTATTTAGTCTTGGTGATGCCCTGTTCACTTACAGACAGCCTTGGACAAAGATGTGGCTAATGTCCACAGATAAGCTCAAACAAACCAATCCTGAAACAAACAAACAAAACCACAATTTCCTTTTTCCTTCCCCCTCTGTACAAACAGAGTCTGTTGAGGTCACTGAATAATTAAGAAATAGATCAGTTAGAAGAAACTTCCATTAATTGCAGTGGTTGGCCCAAGGTAAGCTGGCCAAGTGTTTTATTAGAGAAGGGAAACAAGCTCTCGTCTGCCAGTTCTGAAAGGAATAGAAATGCCCAGACAGGTTCCATGTTCCTGAGGAGCAGCCACGTTTATGTGGAAAGGAAAGCATCTCAGGCACACTAGAAAAAATCATCTATTTCTACAAAGGGTGTTTGATGGATTACCAAAGCCTGCCCCAAACTGGGAAACTCAACAAAGCACCAGGAGAAGCATTCCCAAGGCTCGACTGGAGACACTGCCTCAGGGCTCAAGCTGACATTGCTCTGTGGTGGCTTATTGTCCCACCACTGCTGGCAGTACCAAGAACTTCTGCCCAGGCACTCCAGTTGGTGGCTCTATTTGGTTTCTCATGCAGTATTTGCATTTTGTGGTATTTGTATTTTGCAGTGTTGTGGATGCATCCTGTGAGACCACACTCATCGTGTCTGGCTTTGGGCCTGCTCCCTGCCTGGGTTTGCTCCTCAGTGTCTCATCTCATTGTCTTCCCAGAGAGCTACAGCACTGATGGCTCTATACCATTTCAGTGTCAAGGTCCTCTGCCTGTCACAGAGAAACCTGCTCTGCCTACAGTCAGCCTCCCTCCTACAGTCCCAGGGCAGCTCAAAAGGCATGAACAGGCTGTTAATTCTGGCAAAATAAAGCAGTCTCTTAATTGTAAGATTCAGCTTTCCTTGGCCTCAGCTTCTGAGCGATCTTTCCCATGCACATGGAAGTCACCACATGGCTTTGCCAGGAGTCATGATACAGATGTTCTTTGGTGTACCCCTTACAGGACAGCAAGATATGGGAAGCCTATACCCATATCTCCCTCCTACATCACCCACTGAACAATTTTGTGCTGGCCTCCCCGGCAGTTCTTGTGATTTTTTATTGAGGACTGTCTAGCAGAACTCTCCAATTTGCCTGTCATCATGGCATCTCTTACCCACAGAACTTCTCTTCTTCTCTTTCCATTTATCTCCACCCTGACAGAGCTGTAGGCTGCTCTTAATTGTTCAGACCTTTATTACCTGTTTCTGGGAAAGTAATACAGGAACAGATAAATCTCCAAGGTCAGCCCAGACTGTAATATAGGGTGACTCAACAAAATAATATCTCCCACATAAACACCTGCAGTTTGCTCTCACACTTTGCCGCATTCTTCATCTCTGGCAATTTTTCTTCAGCAGAAACGCTTCACACTTTTTGAGAACTTTCCACCTGAAGATCCCACAGAAGGCTACAGTCAGAAATAAATGAAGCCACCCAGAATCTCAGAGTCAAGAGAAACTGAGAATGTGATAATGCGGCAAGTTATCTATTGATTATGTTTAAACTTCTAACTTCTATAGAGGCTAAAGTTCCCCCCAAAATGTTAAAGCAAGTTCTACACATGGTCTCAAAGGAGCAACAATTCTCTCTCCTGCTCTTAGGGGTGATTGCTAGCTTCTGCACTGATGAGCTTCCCTGCAGGAATGTGAGGGAGGTTTGAAGAGCCCTCATAATTGTATATGAGGCTGTGCTAAAAACATGGAAATTATCAAAAGACAATCTTCTGAATGCCAGCATGGCAACTGCATGGGTACCAGGAGAAAAATATGTTGATTCAGCCTGTAGTATTTTTGTTACCAATTTGCCTTGGGAGACATTCTTTGTCAGGACTTCTAGCTAAAAATTCCCCAAGTGCCACTTCTGCCAGCCTAAGCCCTTAAAATCACACAGTTAAAATCCCCCAGCACATCTACACTATAGGCAATTGTTGGGAGAAACATGTTGCTTTTTAGTTTTCACACCTAACCTACTGATCTTCCTCTTATGCAATGATAAACAGAATTCCAGTAGTTTGACCTTTCTCACTGAATTCATGTCAGCACATGAAAAGAATATTTCTTATCCCTGCTGCTCCAAGCACTAAAAATGAATGGGGGAAAAAACCAAACCAAATCCAGCCTCCTCAGGTTTAGTACTGTCTAAGACAATACATTTCCATCCCAGTAAGGATTAACACAGTGACTGCTACAGCAATACTAGAACATCCGTTGAAGGCATCATCAAGTTCATAAAATTCTGTGTTTTGTGTACACTCTACAAGAAGCAAGGCATGTGATCTAACTGCAACGTATGAATACAAAAAATATCTACACTACATCTCCACAAGGTGTAGAGTAAGGTAAAAGGTAAATATTTTTTGAACTGTTTCAGATATTGTCTTGTTGAGAAGCTGATTAAAGCTGTAAGTGTCTTCCTGTTCTGGAATACTAGAAGGTGTCATCTGGTTTTTTTAGAGTAAGAATCCTATCTGGGTTTGTTAGCCTGTATTTATAGACTCAACTATGGAAAACTGCAGCTTTAATGCTAGCTGTCCAGTTTAACAAGAAAATGGATTTTTGTTCTTATTTGCTGCTACAGAAATTTTTTCAGAAATCTCATGGAAAATCTTATAAAGCTCAGGTTAGCTGCCACATATGGGATCCATTAATTCCTCATTTCTGCTGGTACTTAGCAAATTTTTTTCTGGTGACTACACTTGAACTTTTTGTGGTTTTGTTTTGCTTTGCACTGCAGAGCAGTCTGTTGGCTTGATTTGGTTTTGGGAAGCACTAATGGTACAATACAGCCCTGGTATATCTGAGAAGATCAGTTAGTTACGTTAAATTGTGTGGAGTCACATTCAGATTCTTAAGCAGAGAGAAGAGTCTGATCTTCGTTCCTTTTCTTGGGATTTCAGTGTTGGCCATTGTTGCACTGAAACTTTTCCCCGTGCCATGCAAAGGCACATCTAAGGATTGTGCATTTGGACATGAACTCTATCTCATCCCCCAGTGATGATAAAAAGTGAATCTCCCCTTTCTCATGTGGTCTCTGAAGTAGATGTGTGTGTGTACATGTACCTGTGTATATAGGGAGCTTTGCTGGCCACTTACTGAGGTGGCATCCTGTTGCATACCTATTCTGGTGCCTTTGGCATATGTCTGTTGGAAGGGGCTGCTCATCCTCACCAGATGAGTATCTTACTCTTATCCTGATGGAAAATAGGAAGATAGTCCCTGCAACCACACATACTTTCTCCCATCTGAAATCCAGAAGTTCTAGGGATCTAAACAATTCCTTTGTGTTGTGGGAGAGAGCAAGGGAAAAAGCCCTCTTTAACAGACAATAATATTTCCAGGTTTCAGCCATTTATTTTCAAAAGCCAGAAGGCAAGTCCTGTCAAGGTCATGTGTAGAAATAAGTTTTTTAAGTCATAAAGCAAAATAATGTGGATCATCAAGAGACAGCTGCCTGTGGAACACTCTTCAGCCCTGGCACGCTTCTCATGCCCCTAGCATCCCCTGACATGTCCTGAAGCAAAGGAAAGATGTTGCTGCAGCACAGCCCAGCTTTGTGACAGCAGAGCTGCTTTGAAGGCGACTGAGCTACATTGGCAGGGAAAAGTGGCAAAAGTGGTCTAGTATTTGGCAATACCAAATTTATCCAAGCTGGTGTGATTAGCGCTTCTTTTTCTCAACCTCCCTTTTCCTCAAAAGTGTAAATTATCAGAGGCTGGAGGGATTTTTTTAGTCTTTGCTTTTTGTTTGGATCATAGGTGGTCTTAGTGGACTGAATGTGCTTAACAAAGATACACCCCTTGTATTCATGTTTATGGTTCTGAAATGCTCAGCTCAGACCATTAGGAAAAGGGTTTGTGTATTTAACCTTTCTCTGGGGAATGGCCTACAGGAAAGGCAAAACCTGCCAGATATTGAAGGTCCTTCCTTATAAACTCAGGGCTATTTTTAGTTTTCTAATGTAAAAAGTCAGTGAAATGAAGAGTGAAGTGATCCATTTCCAGCAGAAGAAATTTCTGTATCTTCATTAATAATTCTTTATAGATGGCTGTGTGCCTTTATCTGACAGACTGACAAGCCATGCTAAACAACAGTTACTGCACAAATGGAAAAGATATAATCTCAGTACCCAGTCTCATGGTGCCTCCATTGTCATATTACATTATGACTGGAGTCTCCACCTTCCCAGGGAGACATGGCAGCAGGGTTATTTTGTTAGGACTTGCACAAATGGGCTCATGATGGATGAAGTTTAGTGCTTTGACATGGATATGTATTTGGAAACTAGAGCTGACACATGATATGAAGAAGGGGAGGAAAGGGAAAAAACAAGTACATAAATGTATAATCTTACCCTCGATCTGCTTGTCAGTGATAATTAGAAAAAGCCTATATCAAAAGCTGAGCTGCAAACTGAGTATGGGATTTCATAGCTCCCAATTAAATGCCCTAGCTGGCTTTTACAACCAGGTTAGTGGATGTTAGTGACATGAGTTCCATTCCTGGCTTTGATTTCCTTGTAAAATAGGTGACTTCTCCTTGCAGTGGTTATGAGGTAGTGGACAGGAAGAGTTCCTTTTTGCCACACCCTCACACCCAAGGACAGAATAAGTTCAGTCATTTTACTGTTCTCTGTGGTGCTGAAATCAAGCCAAAACATCTTCAACCTTTGGACTTGTTCAGAACAGTCCCATCTAAAGTACTGAACCCATCTCAGCTACTGGTGGAAATGGTGTGACTTCATATGCAGCACCAAGTCTGTGACAGTGACACTGCAAGGGAAAGAACAGTTTATAAAGGTGCGAGCCTGGGCTGATTTTACAATGACAAACACACTCTAAGCTACTGAACTGTTTGCTTTCCTCCCTCTTCCTGATGTTATCACTATTTCCTAAACCCTGCCTGTCAGGCATGCTTTGTTAATAACCCTCCAATTCTCTCCAGAGCAAAGGTTGCCCAACAGCTTTCTGATCTTCCTGCTGCCTGTCAGGAGAGGAAATCACAGCTTTCAGGAGAACCTGACAGAGGGAACTGGATAGCACACTGGGGTCAGGGGTAAGAATGCATGAAGAAGTGAGAAAGCACAGGCCCTCCAGCTGGCTGCACAGGAAAAGCTTTGCCTTTGCCTTGCTTTCCCTAGTTTACTGTGTCGGGATGTTCCAGGAAGAAACTCAGCAGGCTTTACATCTGAAACAGCCAGCCAAGCACAAATCACTGCCCAAAAAGCAGCATGAGGGGGAAGAATGACAACTAAAAATCTTGGCTTAAGTTTTTGATGACTTAGATCTTTCTTCTTAAGCAAAGAATTCTGAAAGTGGAGTGGACAATGCTACCAGCATTTCACACAGCTGTTACATTCTGGCTCATTTTGACTGATGTCTGTGAGAAGTCCCAGTCAAACCAGAAGTACCAGAGTGTCACCAGAATGTATCTACCAACTCCTGCAGCAAAGGAAGAACTTTTGCAAATGGCTTTCCTGAAATTATTGCCTGGAATAAGAATGGCTGAAGCAAGGTTTGGGGAGGAAAGTGCTGTAAGAGGTGCTCTTATGTGAAAAGCATGTTTAAAAGTGGGACCCTTGGTTGTTCATCCTGGTCTATTTAGGTCGCATCTACAAAGCTGGGACAGGTGAAACCTCTGCATATCCTCCCCCACCTTTCCTGGGTGTGTCCAATCTCCATGTTTTTCCAGCCCCAAGCCTGAGCAAAAGTCTCCTGTCTCTACCAGCTCTGCAGCAGCCCTGGGCAACTGCCTTCTTCACAGGACAAATTTTCCATGCACTGGTCAAGAAAACCAGATAGGATGGAGCATGAAGGAGTGAGGAATGGTTGTATTTCAAATCATCTGAGTTCAGATTTACTAAAAATTGACAAATTGACACTGGAGAGAATTTATAATTTTCCCTCTTGAAGAGTTTGATAAAAGTGACAAGGTAGAGACGTAGTTGTAAGAGATGTTTGTTGTAAAAGGCTATAACATTTCTGCTGGAAAAAAGAATATTCTTCCACAACAAAACTGAATCCCACAGGAAAAAAAAAGGAAAAAATAGGGAAAGCAAGCCAAAAATTTTTCCAAACAATTGGTAACAAACAAACCCTCCAAACAATTTTCTTGAAACACGATTTTCTGTCATGATGATTATATAAAACAACCATCACCATCTGTACAATAAAGCTGTGCTTAGAATTCTCTTTTTCATGAGATTCTGGAACAGATAAAGCAGTGTTTTACTAACTCAGAAACTGTGGCAGGAATGAAAGAAATGGTTTCGTCACCATCACCCCATGGGCCAGTAGCAGAAAATAATATGGTACCAGCCAGTCCCAAATCTTCACTGGGCCTTGGCACAGTGATTGATCAGAGATAGCAAAAATGTAATTTGCAGTTGTTGATCAGCTGGCATAAAGTTTGATCTTAGTTGCAGGGCAACAGGGGAAAATATTTTGTGGAACGAAGAGAAATGGAAGTGGATAAGAAGAGAAAAAAAGAAAAAAAAGAAAAAAATTAGTCAGTCTTGGCATGTACTTAAGGTCCAGACAGAATCATCTCAGAGACTCCAAAAGTAGTGAGTGATTTTGATCTTCCTGTTAATTGTTTCATATTTGTTTTTCAGATAGCACAAAAAAGCCAAGTCAGTACCCAGGAGAGTAGCAGGCAGCTGTTCAAAGACCAGTCTCTGGAATATCAGTGTTGAACATGAGTGTCCAGGAAAAAGAAAAATAAGCAGAAACAGGGAGAAGTCTACAGAGAAGCAAGCTACAAAGCAATCAGCCATGCCACAGTGAAAGACACATTGAGCATGTTTTCCCAAGAGTAGTCACAACCTTTGCCCTAACTGCTGCACTTCCTTGTGCAAGGGTGGCTCCTCTTCATAGAAGTCACTTGCATTTTCTACACCCCAAGCTGAGTCTGGGCATGTATATGAGCAAGTATTCACAGATCCAAATGAAAAGAATAAAACTCAAAAAAAATGTTGGAAAATTAAATGGAAATATCCAGAACTGGTCAGGGTGGTAAGACAAGCCAAAAAAGCAATTGAGAGACAGAAATAAACAATTAAATATGTGTGACTCTCTTCACAAGGAAATGAATGCCATGAGGAAAAAAGTAAGTTTCAGTAAAGGGGGCAGGAACTGCTGCCCTTCCAATTTCAAAATGCACTTTATAATTTCCATTGTTTTGGAGAAACACTTTTCTAGAAAATCATTGGCTTGGATTTGAAAATGTCATTAGACTTAACTGAAGATGCAAGGAAAATACAAAGGATTAAGCAGATGGGGTAGGTAATAAAATGCCAAACCTCCCCCTGTTAATTAAACAAGCCTACCAGATGGTAATGGTGCAGAATCAGGGTCCTGAAGGGGGAGCTCAGCTGCAGGCCCTGCTACACCCTCTCCTTAAGCCCCTGATTACAGATACAGGAGGGAGGTATCAGGGGAAAGATTACTCCGTACACTTCAGTTTTCATTTCTTCTTTTTGTCTCTCTGAGTTGACACCATAGGGCTGAACAGTTTTGGTAAGTCACAGTTTTTGTGAGCCCAAGGATGAGAGAGATCTCAGAATTAAGACAAAGGCAGAACAGTTTATGACAGACACTGTTTTTTTCTGAAAGGAAAACAAAACCCTCAAAATCATCCCTTTGGATTATGGATGCAGCTTTTTGTTTTCCATGGAGATGGAGATTTAAAAAATGGATGTGAGGAAAATTCTGTGCCCCAATGAGTAACATATCATGCAACCTTTTCTGGACTTAACCCCAAGTCCTAATTTCAGACTAGCTCCTGACTCACACTGCAGGAGCTACTGGTGGACAGTTAATCCTTTACTTGAGATAAAACCAACATGAAAGACTGCCAACATTCTTACATGTATTAAGTCTAAAAATCAGACTTTGTGCCTTTGCATGTTTTGTAGTATGCAACTGATTTTGGTGGATTTAGTTTACTTTCTAAGTTAGTAAGAAATACATATACTTTCTTTGTCCCATGTTATTAATCAGGCAGTTTTTTACAAAGCCCATTTCAGCCTATAAGTCTGTGGCAAGCTCAGTAATCATCTGACAATTCACCACTTCCATGGTATCACTGGTCACTGCAGTCACACAGCATTGTCTTTTGATGTTTGATGAAGCAACTTCCATAGTCCAAAGCATTTTCATATGCCTACTGTACACTGTAGAAATGAGATTTAACCAAACCATCCTAAGACCAGGTCTTGCCTATCTATAGGTCAGTGGTAGGAACATTCAGAGGAGCTGCAAATACCACAGTGAAAAAGCTTTTTTCCTCTTGTGACAGCCTCTCACATTACTACTCTTGTAATTTTGCACTAAGATCCAGAAACAGGGGTTCTTACACGCCTATACATAAATGCATATAGTCTCTGATCCAAAGAACTGACAATTTAAGAAAACTGTACCTCTGTTCTGTAAAAGCAAGCTAAGGCCCACAGAAGTGTCATGACTTGCTGACACAGGAACTGAACTCATATTTCTAGGCTTTCCACCTCCCCAACCACCGGATCCCTATTAACTGCATGGCAGTACCTCTATTCAGTGGCATTTAAGGGCCACTCAATCGCTTTTTTAAATGCAGAATCAATTTCTACTCATCTACTGCCACTATTTATGACAAATTTTTTTCCTTGCAGAAAACCTCAGTGATAGAAACTAAGTTAGGAAAGGTGCACTAAGAGAGACTTGGCTGTCCAAATCAAGGCAAGACATCTAATTAGTGTAACAAGGTATAGGAGGAAAGCCTCAAGAAAGAGGGTAATTATAAACCAGCGGTTGGCACAATGCAGTCATGTAAGAGTCAAGGCCTAGATTAGCTATTTCTGTGGAACAATTTCAAGACTACCTCCAAAAATAACATTTTCCACTAAAAAATCTGACTTCAGCAGCATGGAGCACAGCCTCTGTTCAGGCCAGGAAACCACGCAGAGAGAGACCTCTCAGGAAAGAAAAGACAGCAGCATTCCCAAAAGAGAAGATGGAAACCAGATTGTGCAGGCTCTTCCTGATAACCTTGCAAGGAAGAGACTGTACTTTTGAAAGCTGAGATCTTTGCATGGGACTCTGAGGGTCAGAGCAAATCAGCCCTCAAGTAAGTTGCCAGTTATGGAGAAGATGCTTGTTTTTACAAAGAAAGTGAGCACAAACTCCTTTGCTAAACTAGGCTCACACAAAATAATTTCTTACAAACCCCACAGTTTTTGCAGGGTAAAAAAACTGCCTTCCGAATGACCCTTAGGACATGCTGAGGAACATATTCTTCACAATACTCTGCTTGGAGGGGCCAAGCTCTCTCGCATACCAAGGTCATGCCAATTTAGGTCCCTGCTTCCTCCCAGGCATAAAGGAGCTCTCACAGTCTCACATGTTCTCCAGGGTAGATGAAGGACTGAGGGAACTGCTGATGGGTGGGAAACTACACTGCCACACAAACATGCTCTGTTGGTTCAGAGCAAAAGATCCTTCTGTGCCTGAGAGATATGACATACCCAATATAAAGACATGTGCCAGGATCCAAGGACAGCATGAAATCCCTTCCCAAACTTCACTCTCACTATCCACTCTTTTTCTTTTCCTCCTTTTACATGTTTCAGGGAGCCTCACAGGTTAACTCCAGCTGCATCCACTCACCAGACACTAATCCCTCAGCTGTCTGCTTCCAGCCTTGCAGACCTGACAGGAAAATGGAGTTTTGGACTTGGTTCAGATGCTGCAGTGATAAGGGCCATGGAAATACCTTTAGTTAAAATAAACAGCATTGCACAAGCCTTTTCCATTTTAGGACATTGAAGTCACCGCATCCAAAGCTTTAGCCTCTTTCTTCCCTCCTTGTCCCCCTATAAGAAAGAGATGGGGTCACAGCCCAGCTAGGTTAACGCCTAGGATAAGGAAGCTCCCTGAATATCTGGAGCATCTAGTGTTTTAGAGGTCTTTTGAAAATCAGAAAATGACGTATTTATAAGCATTCTGGAAAGAAACTCTGTGAGTGCACTGCAGCTGAAGTGCAGATTGCAGTAAGGTCGGATGCACATTCAGACTGACCTCTAGAGCACTCAGAGCTGGGGTGCTTGCCTTGGAAACCCAGTCAACAGCCAGCAGCTGTCCTTGGGACTGCTCCTCCACAAGAAAACACATCCATTTTCTGCAGCAACTACTGGAAGATCTTATTGTGTATATGTGCCACACAAACCAGCTGACAGCTCATGTTTCTCACCCAGGTGGTGACTGATACCTAAGGACAGGTGAAAGAAAAGAAAAACGTCTCTAACTTCAACACCCTCTCTTCTTATTCTCTACCTCATCTTGGAAAATAAGGAAGAAGTGCAGCAGTAGGGTTTTCTTGTGTTGCTCTCATCATTGGGAATGAAAAAATAATTTGTCATTCCTTGGTCTGATGAAAACTGTGTTTAGGGAACAAGCCCCTCCTGACAGTGTTTTTTATTCCACACAAGCTGTCAAGAAGCTTAGTTGAGGCCATTCAGCAACCACATAGATCAAATGAGATCAGCACAGCTCAAAGCCCAGAAGTTCTTGCAGGAACTTACAGCATGCCCTTCTGCCTGCCCCTACAAGTAGGGACTTAAGATATACTTAGTTAAATTTAATCACAAATATGTGAATAAATCCATGAACAGAATAATGAAAACTGATAAATATGTAGTTGCATCTGTGTGACCCAGTATTGACTCAGCAAAATGAACACCTCCAAGGCTAATATTAATAAATGAATCTCTGAAAAGAGCAGGATCTGCCGCAGTGCAGAGTCACATTACTTTGGCACTAGTAATATGATAGGGGCAGGCAGCCCCTATTAGGGAGGTTTGAAATATTTTTTTATCTCCTGTCAGCTTTGTCTAAGACTTAACTATTTCTCCTCTACTGGGAAGGGAGTCTACTTGCTGCTGTTTTGTTCCTGTGTGTAGGTAAATCAGAAGGGGAGGAACTGTCAGCAGTGTGAGATAACTGCATTCTTTCTGGACATGGCACTGGCCAAATAATTTGGTCTTTTCTTGGAACGTGGACTTGCTCTTGCTTATTCCCAAAAGTGATCATATCAATCCTCAGGCTAAAAGAGCTTTGTCAGTGCCTTCAGCAAAAGCAGCAGAATGAGGGCCCAAATAACTGTCTTAAATGCCAAACCTGCAAGTGCTGAAGTAAACAAATAGCCAAAAAAAAAAATCAATGTGGGAAAGTTCCAAGGGTAGAAACCACTTCGGCTTGCAAAGCTGACACCAGTTTTATCTTTGGGAGCAGAAAATCATGTGGAGATTCTGGATGGTTCAGAGGCTTAGCAAAATCTGAAGAATAGTAAGAAAAAGCAAATTAGATGCTGATACGGTCCTTTAAAACTTTTGTTGACCTAAATGCTCATTGCAAACTGTATTCTCTAAGCCTCACAAAGCTTCATGGCACTGCATCTCTGTTTTCTGTCGTTCTCTTATCAGCATATGTGGTTCAAGTTGTGTTTCTTTATATTCTCTCTTCGCTTTCATGGAGATGTCTGATTTTGGGCAAGTCATCCTACTACTCTGCCTGTTTATCCTGTTCATCATGTCCTACAAATTGCTGTTACACAGTTCATATGGGGTAGATATAAGAAGCTTGAAGCACAAGAGTTCACATTTCCAAAGCAACATGAACCTTCTCTGCAAACACTTTCAAAGTATTCAGACACGTGTGTTTTACGACTCCTCTCTGAGACTTATTGACATTTGGTTTTGGGCCACTGATTCTAATCAGCCTTGTCATGTCTCAATGAGTATAAAAATAAGAAAATGAAAGCCAGTAATATGAATATATGAATATACTGCTCTTTTAAAAGTGAATATTGAGTGACTTGAAACTTAAACATAATGCAAAAATCTCTGCTTCAAATCATGCCTTTTAGATATTGGTGAAAGTCACCACATTCAGATGCAACTGCTGAGCTGCAAAGTTTTTACTTGACACAGTGTCAGGAGAGGGACATTTGCAAATCACTGGTGCAAACTAGAATTTCTGATAGCTCCAAAGTAGGCCAGTGTTAGAATGCTTATTTTACTCTCTATTTAAGTGTGACAAATCTTTGGGGAGTTGTTGGTTCTCTACACCTTGCTTGTTGCTGTCCTCAGCACTTACTTGCCACACAATTCCTTTGCAAAAAAAAGTCCATCACTGGAATTGTATCTCCTTTTATCCTGGAGGTTAATAACTATTTTCTTTGCAAGGAAAGAACTTTCTTGTCTTTTTTTTTTCCCTTTTGGCTGCAATCCTAAATGGGATAAAGAAAGGAGTTTTCATACACTAGATATTTGAAGGGCTTTGAAGATTTCACTTCACAGAACAAGTAATTTTACTTTCTGACAGATGGGTTTTATGTTGTCTGAGGAAGAAAGGGCAGAAAGGCAGCAGCAAAGGGTACCATGCTTGGAAAGATATCTAGTTGTGTTGATGAAGCATGTATAGCAAAGGGGGAAAATGCTGTCTATGAAGGTCTGGCAGATGAGCATTATGGGAAACATGCCAAGAAGGTAAAATAAGGGATATATGTCGGCTGCAAAATGGAGCTAAGGAAATTTATTTTCTTAGCATTGCTATATTGGTGTTTGCCCATTAAAAGGGTATACATCAAAAGATTATACTAGGAGTTATGACTTTTAAAAATAAAGGATTGACATTTCAGGTCCTTGGTTTCTAGTTTTTGCACACTCAAACCCTCTTGTTCAAGAAAAAAGGAAAAAAAATTAAGAAGGATTGATTGCAAGGTTGGGTTGATGGTGAGTAAAAGGTTGGCAAGTAATTGGTGGGAAAAGCAAGGACATGCTGGTTGTGCATGTGCAGTACAGTCTATTTGTCTGTCAGCATGGAAGACAGACATCTTCCACCACAGAACTAGGATGGCTAATGACAGCCTCAAGTGCTGCAGGGCAGTCTCTGCTTAGACAGGGGAGACAGCCAAATGTGGATCTGGATTGGGAAGTAAACCCACCAAAGGTCAGGATGTTGGCCTGTTCGATCCAAATGGAATGTGTAAGCTAGGAAATATCTTTCTTTGCTTAGGAGTCCAGAGAGATACTAAATTCAGCAGAGCTTTGAGTTGTCACAGTATCACCAATAATAAAGGAAAGGAAGGTAAGGAAAACATGCTTGCTGAATTTGTTTGCTAGCTCAGTAGCTTTTTAATTAAATAAAAAGTATTAATTCTTCCCTGTCCAGTCAAGCTGTGTAAGAGATGACAAGCAAGCAAGCATTAGTAGAGAAGCAGCAATGAATTTCCAGAGCAACATTGGCACACCTGCTGTCCCTGAGCTGATTGCCAATAATCCTGCTGTTATTCCCCAAATAGCTTTTTGAAGAGGCAGTCTTTTGTAGGAGCGTGGTGGTCTGTCCCATGCCGGGTGCAGTTATCAGTAAGTTAGGCAGCAGCACATGGGGAAAAAAAGACTTCAGAAGTCTAAAAACTATCAAAGTATTATTGTTTCAAGGCAAAAATAGCCATGTTAGGCTGTACCTAGACTCCTTTCCTTTTGATAGCTCAGCTGTAATCAGAGAAATAGACCTCTATGCAAGTTGCTGATATTCAGGAGAATGATCATCCAAGATAACAATAAGGTAATCCTGACCAAGTGAGGTGTCAGAAGGTAAAAGGTTACATCCATTAACACGTTTTTATCTGTACTGTCATCCTTAACCAAAAGGAAACCTGGTCAGACCTCCTTTCCATCAGCACCTCAACCAATGTTGGGAATTATCTCTTCTGAAGTTTGAAAGCTTTTGTCTACAGTGAACTGACCCTTGACTAACAGCTGAAAGCTGGGTTAGAAAAATACCCAGCCTTCAAATTCCAACTGGAAAGTGAATGAGAGTTTTTTTACCTTGCATTTCACAGTCAAAGCACACAGCATTCAAAGCTCAAGCCAGAGAGGTGGGAGGCATGTGAAGGATGAAGAGAGAAGAGCTCCTCCCTTTATAAAAATTAACTAATTAGCTTAGTAAATGCAGGAGGAGAGACAGGAAAGGGAGATCCTTTTGTTAGGCATTTATAATACAATCCTCTACACTGGCCAGATATGCTTGCAAAATGTTACCAGATTGCACACACTGATGAATGTAAGGACTAGGGCTATGCTAAATTACTTTCAAAGGCACCCACCTGGGGAATCCTCATTTCTAAAAGCAGGAGATATTCCACCTGTGTGCAGTGCATTTGATTTTTAGGGACTGCCAGAGAGACAGGAGACACTAACAGTTTCCCTGTAGCAAAGAAACGTTATTCCTCTGTTTTTAAATAATGTATGCAACCTTTGGTTACAACGGGCAATTTTCCAGGCCTTTAGGGCTGTTACAATTGGGACTTTGATGGGGAAGGGACAATGGCTGAGGAGCTGGCAAACATTGAAACAACCCAAAAGCCCTATAGATATAGAAGTTCCCATGAAGCAGTCCCTTGCATGTTGGATAATCTTCAATTAAATGAATCTTCTATAAGAAGAACTCTTCAGTGTATTTAGGTGAATGTTTGGAATAATGATTGCCTATGTTCATACTGTCCAGAAGCATAAACAAACAGCCAATTTACATTTCTCTTATTACCTTTAGCAAAAACCTTTTCTAAGATAAAGTCTCTCAGCCCCTGATTGCAGCTTGAATTTCAATATTAAAAGATAGAGCTAGACTGTGGAAAAGGGAAGAGTTATGAGTAACTATTGTATAAGCTTCTTCCCTTTGAACCTTGCCTCACACACTGTTCACCAGTCACATAGCCTTGCCTCTGAGCTTCTTTGTCAGAATATAAAGGGCAGAAGTTGGAAGCACAGCTCAGTTCATTGTAAGCACTGTGTAAACCTCCAGGGTAATTGAAATAATACATATTGCAGGAGTTGTTTGAATAAAATAATATCCAAAGAGAAGAGAAAAGAGCAGAGCCAGCATAAGCTGTTCTGAAAGCAAGGCTGAGTGTGTTGTTGTGAAACCTTGAGGCCTGAAAGTAGAAACCCACCCTACAGGGAAGCTTAGAAGCCTCTCAGGAAATTTTCTTATGGGGAGCCACATCACCCAGAAGAAGAGAGCAGAAGAGTCTCTGAGACAAACCCAGGGCCCTGCTGGAAGTTACAGGTAACTTCCCAGAGGTACCAGATAATAATTACACTTGGTTCCAGTTTTGCTGCAAGAAGCAAAACTAATTGTTCATGAAGAGGACAAGAAAAGAAGCTTTACTGGTTCACAGAATGTGTAGAGCACAAAAATTGTATTAAAAAATGATGAAGAAAGATGGGAGGAAATGATCCTCACTGCACCTTTTCCATGGCTTCCACAGCTCCCTTGCTCTGCGTTTCTGTACATGTCTCCACACAGAGAAAGGTGTTACCTGTTTTACTTATCAGGCCCCTCAAGATACTTATTCCCATGTGCCCTTATTCTCTCCTTCTTACAATTCCTTGCCACACAGAACATGGTAATATTACTATTATCATTCCCACTCTTATCTTACATCTTAAAACTCTGCTGTTTTAACTCCTCCTCTTCCTCTGCCTCATTATGCTCACAGAAGTTCCCACTTGCATTGAGGGATGATGTCAAATCAAGTTAAAGCAATTTCAACAAAAGTACCATTTGCCAAAGAAGAGGTTTTTCAAGTGGCTTTAAACTGTGAGTTTGTATGGAACACTTTGACAACCTAGTTTCATCCGTACAAAAATGGAAAAAAGGAGAGGAAAGTTTGTTTGAAGCAAACCAGCATTTTAAAACAATTCTCCCCCATTATTTTTTTCTTTTTGTCTGAAATTGTTTGCTACCTGTTTTAAGTTGATACATACTTGAAATTACTCTACTTAGAAATTATCAGAATACATTGTCAACTTGTATTTCAAGTATTGTATTTTAAGCACATGTTTCAGCTGTTTTGGAATGAGATTTTTCATCTCCCTGTACTTCAAGGCTCCCTCACTTCTTCTAGTTCAATTGCACTGAATATTATCCCCATTCTGCCCATGGTCCAAGTGATGTCTGTGATTGGGATCTTCCCCTCAGTATCCAACCTAGCCTAAACACAGGCTTTACAGATGACTTTCAGTGTAGCATCTCGAAATGCTTCCTCTTTAGTCAAGGTTTCATGCAGACTCATGATTTCTCATTTTCATCACTGAAATATCCTAAGTCTCCATCTATACAAATGGCATCTTTTCCCATTGATAGCCACTCAGAATAGTGACAGGATCTGGGGACAGCATGTACTGTGAGGGTCTCTGCTGAAGAATACATCCTGTCAGTGGATCTCTCTCCAGCTGGAGGAATTCTCTAAGCAGGACCCAGCACTGATCTTTCCAGATGCATCTTTTATTTCATTAGTGACCTGGGTGAGATAATTGAACATACAATCAGAAAAATTGTGTGTGATGGATCTGACTTGTCCTTGGTTTAATTTTCCAGGTATTTCAAAAAATCTTTTAAAAACTTGAGTATAGAGCTGAAATACTTTAATATCTTCTTTTTGGTTCATTTGAGAATGCCTTATTCCTGATAACCTTAAGAAAAACCATTTTATTAATATGTTTATGGCTGAAAAACAGACTTTGGGGATAATCAAAGAGCGTTCCACATCTCTCTCTTCCTCAGCTTAGCTCTCCATCATATTCCTTCCTTCTCCAGATATATCTGCACTGAGTTATATTTCATTTTCCAGCAATATGGAAACGTACACACTTCCCCTTAAAAGTGCTTCTCCAGACCTTGTCATGGAAACTTGTGGCAATAACTGAAGGGCAGGATATCATACATGCAAAGCATTGTCTCTGAAAGATCTGGCACTCAAAGCTATACTGTTAAAATCTGCCTGACTCCTTGTACTTTCTATTAAAGTCTCTGTCTTTTAGCAGTAGTGAAGACATAGGTTTTACACAGAGCCTTTCAAAAACAGTTGCTGCTTTTCAGTTCTGTTAAGTTTACATATTAAAGAAACTTTAAACATTTTAATTTCCTTTTCAAAGCACAAAGTTTTTTTGTCTCCTTCTCTTTCTGATTGTACAGGCCAACTTAATCCAAAATATATTGCATGTCTCCAGGTCACTAGCCGGCAAATGACACAAGCTCCATAAAAAATCTCATTAAATCTTTCCAGAGAAAGTCATTCATTCAGAAAGACTTGGAAAGTTAGAATAGAGATTTAAGTTTTAAAAGTACATTTAGAGTGCTGGCTGGCAGTCCCCAAGGATGCAGTTACCCATGCACACACTGGCACACTGAAAAGCAGCTGTGCAGAGATCCTGACTCAGCCCTGCCTCTGTGCCCATCTTCCTGCAGAGCACAGAAGGGATTCTATGTTAGGTTACTTGTACAGGGCTCGAGTGCCCATCTACTGAGGCACCTAACAGGCTATTTTATGCCACTACTTGGTGGGCTACTCTGGCTCAAAGCAGGCACTTGAGGGCTTTTCTAGATTGCAATGATGTAGTCAGTATCTATTCCTGAGGAAGAGCTCCCTGGGAGCAATCTAACTATGGGTTGGGCTTGGGAGATGGGTATTCAGCAACAGACTAAGCCTAGCCTAAGCTTTCAAGTTGGTCTTCTCAGAGAAATAATTACTTGGTTGCAAAAAATGGTGAAAATGGATTGTCAATCCATTCTTAATTCCCATTTAAATTATCAGTTCCTTGAGCCTCTCAGCTCCCCTTAGGCATCCTTTTCTCTGATATTTCTGCCCTCAGCAACTTGAATTTGCCTTCCGGGCACTCTTCATTGCTATAGTGATGGCTGGTGGGCACTCTTTGCTGTTAAGTCACCAGCTTTCTTTGCCTCCGCTCCCCTCCAAGCCCAGGCTTTGGAGAGGTTACTACAAAATCTCTTTACCCAACATAAGCTTTCCCTTCATCTTAATTCCACTCTCCCACCCTCCCACCACAACGTCAAAGCTGTTAATAATGCATTGTCAGGTGCCCTCTTAGTTTCTGGGAATCTGAGCTTATTTTTAGTATCTTATCTAAATATTTTATGTGTTAAACTACAATCTCTTTGCAAAACATTTCTTCACCAAATACTTCAGATTGCAGCTGAGTCTCTGGTGGTGTTTTAATGGTGATCTCCCTGAAGATTACTATTTATGTCACGTGCTGCTCAAAGCTATATTCTGCTGTGTGCTGCCTGTTTCCCATAGCAAGTGACAAGCTATGCTGTTAACAGCGAGCATGTAATCACACACTGTACATTACATCTTCAGCTGCAATGATTTCTTAAAGATTTTTAAATAATCTAACTGGTGAATATTTGGGCATATGGTCTGCCTTGTAACCCTGTTTGTTCTCAGTACATCACTGCTAAATTATATCTGCAGAACTAAGGACACCATTGTAATTATAGCCTCCATAAGGCTGTAACTGTCCAACAAAGAGTATTCATTCAGGCCACAACAGTATTTTAATGCCATTATGGCTACAGGGGGCTGTCTGATAGTGCTGTTCTGACTTGCTGTTTGTTAATTGGTAGTCACAGATGTGGGCATTCAAAAGGAGTGGCTGGAAGTTGGGTGAAAGACAAGCTGACATAATTAGTGGGAGTTGGTGAGGAGATGGACACAGACTTGCAGGCAAAAGAAGCTCCCTGCTTGCCAGCTAAAAAAAGCTTCTGTCTCTGGCTGCAGGGGTTGCTTTCTGAGTCTCACTTCCATCTGCTTAGAAGATGGCTCTCCAAAGGTGGCAGACCGAATCCCATGTTCAGACAAAACACATCTCCTCTGCTGCACAAAGAGGAAGCACAGAATAGAGGGAAAAAGCAATTTCTAAATCCAATCTCAACCAAACACAAACACTTGAGCCAGAAGAGTCCTTGGTGTTGAGACACCCCTGAGGACAGCTTATTAAAGCAATTTCCTTGATTATCAGAGGAGTGCACTCAGTGGCACGAGATGACATCTGCTCCCTGGAAGACCTCACAGTGGGGCTCCACCTCCATTGGCCCTTCGTTGGGTGCCACATCTGGTCACTGCTATGCACCCAAACCAAGGCCAGCTGCTTCATGTGGATGAAGCTAAGATGTGGGGGCAAATTATGGTCTACACTCATAATAAAAATATTGCAGTGGGGAGAGAAAAGGATACTCCTCCTGGACATTCACAATCATTGCTTTGCCTAGGGAGGCCAAGCATGCCATAGCACAGAGTGCTTTGCAGGGCACACAGCAACCCTAGGAGTGCTATTCTTTATACTTCAGACATGAAATCTGGCCTACCAGACATGGGGCAATAGGTTCTGTCTATATCCAGCTATTCCTCTCTCAATCTGTACAGAGACTCTTTCCCAAAGCTGACAAGGTGGTTAATTCAAAGTAATTCATATGCATGTTCAGTTAGAAAACAACCTTCTTTCTGGAGAGGAGAGAGCACCTACAAGTCTTCTCAAATTAAGATGACCTAATGGGATTCCTTCTGTTTGGCAGACACTGATTCTTAGGGAATTCTTCTCTACTTTTCCCCTTGCTCCAGTTCTCTCAGTAAATAACTTCCTTGAGAGACTCTTTCAAAGCAGACCAGTCCATAAAGAATTGAATCCAAAGGTCCAGCCCTGATGCAAGTTTGTAATTTCAATTAATAAGAATTGTGTGTCATTATACATATTACATTGTATGTTATGGACTCATGAGGATTTATTTATAATCACAGGAAGTGGAGCATGAAGATCTCTGAGGATGACACTGTTTATCTCTTCTTTCTAGAGCAGGAAAATCTCTACCCATTTCATATCTCAAAGACAGGAGCCTCCAGCTTTACTCTGCCTTCCACATTCCTTATAATGCAAAACGTTCTCCTAATCATGGCTTAAATCTCATGCTCCATTAAGCTCATTGTTTCTCTTCATTTCTATTTATGGGCAAGGAAAATAGATTATTCCCTTTTCTTTGAAGCAAACATTTCCAGCTTGTGGAGTTCTCATATAACCCTAAGTACCTTCTGATAGACTGAACGAACTTAAATCCTTCAGTCTGTCTTTACCAGCCATCTTTTCTGAATTTCTGTTGGTTGCTATTAGTCACCTCTGCTCCCCACCAAGGCAATCCATACCTTGAATTACAGAACCCCAAACTGGATACTTAGTTCAAGTACTGAATAAGCAGGAATAAGAAAGAAAGTGTTGCCTCTAATTTACTGACATTTTAAATATAATTAATTAATTATGTATGTACATATGCATGTCTATATATACATATAAAATACATAAATATAGATATACATATATGGTAGCAGTTCTGCTTTTGTTATAATGCTGCCATATTTTTGACTCCTGGCTCTGCAAAGATTCTATCTCTATCTCTTTCTTTGTCCCTCATCAGACATTTTTGCTACAGATTATTCCTAATAAGATACAGACACTCCTTTGCCATGAACCCCCAATGCACACGTGAGTCTCCAGAGATCTGGCAAACCCTGGCAGAGTTCTAGTTGGTGGTAATTGCCCAAAAAATGTGCTGCCAATGTTAACTAGAATTTTAGTATCTCAGATCTGTAAGTGGCCTTCCTCCTTCCCAAGTCTACAAAATTTGGTCACTGCAAATGCCAATCTACACAGAAATGCCTTTAGCTACACACAGTCTAAGGACATAATTTCTCTAGTCACTGGAAGTGAATATTTCTCTAGATTTAAGTACAACAAGGCCTTGAGCTTCATCTCTGGTATCAAGACACATTAATCATCTCCATATAGAAAATAACAGACATGATTTATGCATTTGGTAAAATTTTATCAATTTACAGCAATCAAATTAATTAGCTAAATTATTTCCTGTTAATTTATTTACATTGCCTAGGAATATTTCTCCTATGGATAGCTCCATTAACTGCAATGTTATGTTTCAGAGAAATTCCAAAGTACAGTCTTTCAGGTGTAGATCATGCTTATACTGCAATCTCAAATCACATCAGCTTTAACCAACACTGAAATGCTGGAAACTGTTATCTCACAGCTGATTCTCTGTATTTCAGTCAGCTCAGGAGGTGGGTGCTCCTGTTGAAAAGTCACTCTTAAATCACACAAGGACTGACTCAACTAGGGACAAGTAAAAGTACAAACACAGTCAAGTCTGGCAAATCAAAGTTAACCTTTTATGTTCTACTGGAGCCTCAAAGTTTGGCACCCTACTAGTATTTTTGTGAAGAAATTTCTTTTTGTTGACTAACAACTTAATAACTTAAGCAAAAGTAAGTTAGTGTGCTACTTTTTCTTCTTCAAGAAGGCCTATGGAATTTCACTTTCCACTGAGGAAAAAAGATGTTATGTCAGTATGTTGGTCTCAACTTTATGAGTCTTCTCCTGTCATCTTCTTCCCCTCCCCCCTTCTCTCTCACGTTCTTATTTCCTTAAGTGCTTTGTGGAGACTTTTATAAATAACTGGACATACTCATTCTAACAAGCACTTTGGCCAGTCAGATTCATTTCTGTATAACCCCTTGCAGTGCTATTCAATAATACGAATAATTACCATAGCAACTGCAGCATGTGGTACATATGGTGCCTCTGAGAAACAAAGCATTTTCTTTCTTTCTTTCTTTTCTTACCCTTAGAAAAGGAGCCACATACATTAGTTTTTAACACAAAATGATGTCTTACAGTGTTTATTAGAGAGGAAAAAAGAAATGAAGAGCCATTTCTTCCTCTGCTTAGAAGCTCAGATAATCAATTCTTCATACATCGCCATCCTTTAATCTCTCATTTCCTCACATTATTAATGTTCACCTTTTGCGAAATGCAGATAATAGATCCTTAGACAACAAAGTACTCTGATTACATCTTCCTGTGCTCGTACTGGCTGGACACTCCAACAGACAGACAAAACAAAGTGAAGGGTGTTGATTTATGGAAGGGCTGGATTAAATTTGAAGAGTAGAAGACCTTCAGTCCTGCTTTCCATATCCCTTGGAGGCTTCCTCCCCTGTGACAGGAACAGCTGAGCTATAGAAATGAAACTGAACCCGAAGTGCTGCAGAGTACTTCTCATGTCCTGAGCACACTGGTAATATCTCATTATTAACATTGAGCTATAAAACTGAGCATTGCAGGAGTTGTTTCACATGCAGTTCTACAGACAGCAGCACCACTCAGGAGTGGGGCCAAGGACCATTTGGAACCAGTAACTGCATCAGTCTTATGAGCCAAGGTCTTAAAATGTTTCACCAAGATGAAGGTGTGGTAGCTTTTGAGCCTGATTGGTTGTCTTTAAAGGTATTAGTTTTTTGGCCATACAGCCAGAATCATATGTGCATGGCTTGGACAGTGGGTGTGGAAGAACACTGCATTCTAGGAGATCAGATTCTGAAGACCACATCTTCAAAAGTCAAATTAGAATGCAGCCTTCCACAAAAAAGCCTTGAAGTAACGTCATTTTTTTTAGCATCTAGTAGGAAATGAAGCCAAGGAAGGCCAGCAGGCTGAAAAGGGATAGTACTTTCATTGACTTCGCCTGCAAGTTATGTATCTCTAGCAGGGCTTTTCTCAGTCTTCAAGTATTGTGATCATGTTGAATTCAGAGGGGCTGAGCAAAAACCATCTTTGCTAGCAAGTACAAACCAGCTTATACCCTTCATACCATCATCCTGCAGCAAGACATTGTTCCCAAACCCATCCCTTAACTGAACTGTCCTGGCACACCAAGCTTATAAGGCTAACTGCCTAATGCTAGCAGTTGCCACAGGACTTCTAAGGGACAAGGAAAAACCTCAGAGCCACCATACATGCCTTTGTTTCCAGTTAAACTTTACCCTTAGTCTCTCTTCGTTGTCATCCTTCTCAAAGGATCTATATGAGAAGAAGGTTTCCTGAATTTGCAGACACCTTCTAGGCTGAAGCTTAGGAGATTGAAAAGATGAGACATGCATGCCTCCCTGTCTCTGCCCCACCTGCCCCTGCTGACACATCTCTGTCTGAGCGCAGCCTGGTTCTGCACAGGAATGAAAGGTGAGGAGAGGGGTGGGAATGCTGAAAACAAAACCCTTTTCCTGGGTACCTTTCCTATCTGAGAGAATGACTTATGAAAGACCCCCCCTTTCTTAGCTAACATTCTCCTGGAACAGTCCCAGATGATCGGATTCTTGTTTGAGATACTTTTCACAACAGTAGCTATAGGTATTTGTAAATCTGGCATGAAAGATCAGTTATACCTAGCTGTACACATTTGTGCATATACGTGGCATAGAAATGGTCATCTGAGGTATGTAAATGTGGACCTCTTTTTGTCTGTTTTGAACCTTAGTTTTAGGGATCACCAGCATTGCACATTCACTCTGCAGTCTTCAGCCACCAAACTCAGCTGAAGAAAGCACAGCCCTGGAGGTATTTATCACCAAATGCAATTTGGAACTGAAATAAACACTTATTTTCAAAATTGAAATATTTGTTACCATGTTGTTCTTGTTGGAATAAGGCTGCAAACATGATAACCGTGAGCTCACAGTTTAACTAATAATGCCTTCAATAAATACAAAACAACCCCTTAATCTTCGTGTATATATATTAGTTCACAAAATATAATACAATCTTGGACTAGGATAACATGACTTAACTGAATACAACTTCTTCTCATAATCAACCTCTCCACATTTAGATTAATCTATTTTGAGCTGCCCTGCCACCACTCAGCAGCAATTTTTCAGACAAAAAGCCACTAGAGCGCGCCTCCTCCCCAGCAATGGGACAAGCAGTGTAAACCTGTTTGTGTGAGAGACTATTTTGCTGAGAAGTGGAGAATTCAGTGACATTGAGAATTATTATGCACCATTCACTTTCTTGTAATTTAACTCTCAGTAACAAAACCATAATGTATAGTCTGGTTTACTGGCCTGATTCACAACACTTTTAGTGAAAAGAAGATTTCCTTCTTTTCATGCTGACATCAGCAGATACAAAGTGTGTGTCTCATAACATGACATTGCTTTAGGCAGAGCAATGCAGAAAAAAGCCCTAAGAGGTTGTGGCAGTTAAGGAGCAGAGAAGCAGCCCAGGAACCACAACACAGTACCTTGCACTCTCATTTGCCACAAGAAAAGCCACCAGTAACACCTCACGAAAGGAGGCTGACAGAGAAATGGGGCTCCTACACTTTGCTTCAGTTGTGTGGTTTGCCACCTTCTCAGAGAGGCTGATATCTCTGACCAGGCACTGGAAGCTTGCCTTTTCTTGTGCAAAACACTGTCCTTAGAGACCACCTTCTTTCTGAAAGCTGAAGTTTTATTCTGTTGTCCACACATGGGAGGGAGGAGATAAATCATATCCCGATAAGACTGTTCATTTTATGGGACTGTATTAGGGCACCATGTTCCTATCAAGCAAATCCATTAATTCCCTTTGCTCCATCTCTTACATGCTACACATGTAAGACAATTAGATAAGAAAACCTCAGTGTGCTGTTACCTAGACAATAACATCAACTGCACTTCTCACTTCTCACCCTAACCTGAGAGGCTGGACAGAACCTACCATTATCATGCATCTTCATACACCGCAGCTTTTACTCTGGACTCCTCAGTCCAAACCTCTGTAGGTAGCTCATAAGTTTAGTTTTTCTGATTTAAAAACAAACAAACAATGACAACAAAACCCCAACAAAAACCAGAACATCAAAAAAACCCCACAGAAAAAAACTCTTTTTCAAAGACAGGAAAACAGTATACCATACTTTCAGCCTTGATCTGAAGCACTCCATTTCTGTCCAAAGGGGAAAAGAGAGGCACATATGAAGCACTAAGGGAACATGAAAGCTTTCATGAATGAGACTCCTCTCCTGATTTCTATGCATCTTGTGTTTCAGAGTTGGTCAGGAAAAAATACAACAGGAACACCAATACTGGTGTTTTTCAGAGTATNTTTCCTCTCATCAGTCTCTGTTCAGCAGTCTGATTGAACATAATTTTCTGCTTGATGTTGGTGTTTCGTGTTTCAGATATATTTTTTGCCATCTTTTCTTCCCCAAACACTGAACTGAGAGAATGACATAAAGTTTCCCAACTAAGTTTTTAGGGATTCTGAATAACTTTACATCTGTTTATTGTACATGCCAGGGCTGATAAACAATCACTAGAAACNCAAAAAAACCCCACAGAAAAAAACTCTTTTTCAAAGACAGGAAAACAGTATACCATACTTTCAGCCTTGATCTGAAGCACTCCATTTCTGTCCAAAGGGGAAAAGAGAGGCACATATGAAGCACTAAGGGAACATGAAAGCTTTCATGAATGAGACTCCTCTCCTGATTTCTATGCATCTTGTGTTTCAGAGTTGGTCAGGAAAAAATACAACAGGAACACCAATACTGGTGTTTTTCAGAGTATTTAATAGCTAAGCAGGAGGCATCACCCTGTGACTCTTTAGACAGGTACACACCTACAAAAAATCAACATGTTGACAGACAGATGTGGATGGGGCACAAGAGCCTGCTCTGGTCCTTTTGGGCTGACTCTGGCACTTAGCAACAAAGACTCCTTTATTTTCAGTTGAGAGAGCAGGGGATAGCAAAGGGTGGATACAACAATTCATGCTCAAGGAGACAGCAGAGACAGACAAAATGTCACTGCATCTGACCCAAGACAGCCCTGCGGTTCTGGAGGGAGACAGCAGCAAGAGAGACTTAGCAGTTTCTGGGGTGTGGCATATGAGAACAACAGTCATGAGAGAGGCTCTGCTTTTCTCTGTGACAGCCATGGAGCCTCCATCTGCCAAGTGCCCACACCTTTGCAACNGGGAAGGGAAGGGAAGGGAATTTTTCTTTGCAAAGGGAGGCAGTGCCCCAGGAGCTCTGCACTAGCCCCAGCTCTCCTGCACCTTTACTCACAGAAAAGGGCCCTGTGCCTTGACAATTCAAACCACACCATGCATCCACAGAGCAAAAGGTGCTGCCAGCAAGTGCAAAGAGCTGAGGTATCACAGGTGCTGACTGGAGACACCCTAATTGGCACTAAAGGGTGAGGGAGAGGCAAGAATGCCTAGGAGAAATCAGAGCTAGTCAAACAGCTCAGCTGCAATGTGCCTTCAGCGGAAATGTGATCCTACAGCACAGTCAGAATTAGACATCACCCCTNAGGGATGGATGGATGGATGCCAGCCATGACAATCCTGGGAAAACTCTACAAATAGGATGGGCAAAATAAGGCAATGGCAATAATGTATAGAAGGCCAGAAGCCAGCCTCTACATTAAGCCTGGAGACTTCCTTGGCCTGTTCAGGTGCTAGCACATGTCTATTTTTACCTCAGAATTGCCACTCCTGCCCACAGACATAAGGAAAAGCTTCTTTAGGTGCCCTACAGCCACCACTTCGTCCTCAAGCAGGTTTCTTGATCAAGAGGATGACCTACTGTGTGGGCTTCACTTCAACAGAGTGAGACTTGAAGGAAATACAAACATTCTGGTCAGCCAAGAAGCCATGTAGTGAACTTGCATCTTTGCAAACAATGCATCCCACACCTACAAGAATTCACGGGGGCAGACATCAACAAACCCTCAAACCTCTAGAGGGCAGATCTTGCCTGAATTTTGTGCCTCATGTAGTCCAGAACAGGTCTAAAAGTACCACAAGGCAAATACCAGCAAAAACAATGCACTTCCACAGCTCTGCACATCACTTCATTCCTCTTCAAGATTTGCTGCAATAAGCACATTGCACAGGACAGATCATCTCAGCTGGATAACAGTGACTCTTTTGGAGAGGCTGATGGGAGATAGCATGGAAAGGAGCCAACTGCTCAGTGGTTTAGGTCTGACACTGCTCATAGGTGGGTTATGTGAAAGCTGTCCCTGAAATGAAGAGTTTCCAGTTTGTAGGCTTGGTATTAGAAGAGCCCTCTAACGAGGAACTTCTGTGTTTCTGTCCCTTATTATTCTACAAAATGAGCAGGCTGGGCAAAAGGAAAAGAAGCAAGTAGTGAAGATAATGGTATCCTCCAGTGACAAGCTCTTTAATAGTAGCCATATGTAAACAGTAGTAGTGGTGACAGTGATGTCACCTGTGTAATGCCACAGGAGGCCATGTTACCTGCTACACAAGCCTGGGCTGTGTGCATGCAGAGGCTTGTGAGAAAACTGCAAGGCTCTCAAGATAGTCTGCAGTGGAGAGAGTTTGCAACAACAATATTACAGGCTGAAATAACCCCTACAAGTAGATGTGTTAAGAGGACGTGTGCAGAAGTCTTCCAGTCCATTGGCTTACTTCAGGCAGTGAAGCAAATGTCTAGACATATCTAAAAATGATAAATGATCTTCCCTGCTTTTGTTTTATCAGTTACATTGATGATTCAGCAGCACTGAACCAGACAATGAGAAAAGAAGAGCAGTTGGTTAGGCTGAAAGCACAGGGACTTACCCTGCACTGAGGCCCTGGACCTGACAGTGTACTGTCACTACTTCAGCCTGTAGGCAAATCTGTAGGAACATATGTTACAGCAAATGCCTGGATTTCAAGTAAGTTGTTTACCTTAACATGAATTACCAGGGCCATTACAAGACAGCTGGGATGTCTGGTTCATGTTTTGGTCAGCTCATTGGGCCCTACTCAGAGCGCCTTCCCAGCAGGCAGAACAGCCACATCCCACGGAGCTCTGCGGCTGGAAGCTCAGCCACATGCAGAGCCTCTTTGCTGGAGAGAAGTGAAAATCTGGGGTAAGCAGGTGCAAATTTCACTGAAACCAACACTGTGCTCTTGATACTCAGCTTCTCTGGCAACCTCAGTTATGGTCTATTGAAGTTCTTATTCCCACAGTTTTTGTAAGATTGGCTGTCAGTCTACATCAACCATGGGAAAGATTCCAGCTCAAATACCTGCCTGATAGCTAGAGAGAAAACTGAGACTGTGACAGCTCAGCTTAAAAGATTGCAAACACTGGTTAGCTGCTAAGATGGCTACCATGAGCAAATAAATATAGTTTATTGCAATAAACTCTCCAGTTTATCCAGGTGACTTTCAAAACTTTAATAAATTCTCAGGTACATTTGTTTTCACACTGATATAAGAAACAAAACCAAATCTGCTACAACTCTCCTGGGGTCTACTTATGAGATGTCATGAAAGTTACACACTCCCTGAGCACTGAAGGTAAAGTATGCCCTTCTTAAATAGACCAGAAAATACATTCTGAAATTCTTCTGAGTTACAATCATGAGAAAAACCCCACAAAATAAAACCCTTTTATCACTCCCAGTGTACACAAAGTCTAATGAATTCCATGCTGAAAAATGCAGTTAAAGGTAGAGGTGGCTTGAGAATATGTTTGCTCTCCCTTAAAATATCACCATTAAAATATCAGTATGCACAGTTCTAATGCTTTAGAGTAAAAAAGAAAAACAGAAACACCAAGGTGCACAGAAATTCCCAGAAGTATCCTACACTGTTCTTACAAGCACATATTTGGCAGCTACAGCTATGCTTTCAGTATGTGTTAGCATTATGAAACTCTTACATCCCGGCTAAAACCCAAATCATAACTGGTTGTCCACTGAGATTGTATTTCCCAGGCTTGATCACTGACTTACGGAACTAACACAGACTGCCCCAAAAAAGTTCTGTACTGCAACATTTGCATGTTATTAGATACATGATCATTTGTATAGCTCAAGTAAAGCAATTCAACTTTGTAATGTGCTTCACAGTGTGAAGGCAGAGTTATTTCCAATATTTCCAACTGACACAGTCTGAAACCTTAGTATTTATTCATAAACTCACTGGAAAACAATTTCAAATAATGAATCAATGTAAGAATTTCACAACTATTTGTGAATAGGAAAAAAAGGAGAATTGTTAGACGAATTCTTTATTAAGAATTATTCCTTTCTGACTCCACAGCAGTCTTCTAAAAGCTTAGCAAGGGAAGGTGTAGAAGTGTTTGTTAATGTTACTGGGGCTCCAAGTTTATTTTTGATGAAGAGACCTGTTCAGGTTCTGGATAGAGCAGTTATTGTGTGGGTCTCCTCACAACCACCAGCACTACAAACTGAGCCTGGGATCAGAGAGCCATGCTGGATTCCTTTGGCTCTGTTTAGCATCCAAGCAAGCAAGAAAAGCTCTACAGCTCCAGTGATAACCTCAGTAAAGCACAAGGAGCTGCCTTCAGTTTATGAAGTAGATTTGCACAGGTGCTAAAATGATGATGAACTAGCAAGAATATTTTTCTTGTCACACAGTGAAAGGAATTGGAGGCAATCCTCTTCCTGGGATATTCCAATGCTGCAATGGGACTCTCAAGCAATGGAAGATATTTTTGCCAGAAAAGTCAGCAAATGCAAACAATGACCAGATCATTAGAGCAAGACTCCAGTTTTACCCAATCACGTTTCAGAGTCAGATGAATATAAAGTTTCAAATGACACCAAAAACTTTTCATGCATTTTGTGGGTTTAGGACTTCTAAATTATACATTTCAATTAACATTACTTTAAAGGGCAGTCTTATCAATTCAGAAGAGTTCACATGGAAATAATTTAAACTCTGCTAGAATAAATATTTCAAGCTCTCCCTTTTCATTACATTCTAAGAATATCCTCATGTAAGTGACAATTGTAATGTCCCTGTAAGATGAAATTTTTACCATTCAAATCCATAAATGTGTTTGCAATGCTTTAAAGACAGTGTACAATTGATTTATGGTGTACAATTGATTATGCACTCTTTTTTACCACCTGAAAAAATGGGCTGAATGGAGATGCTCCTTGTTACAGATTTTAAATTTAGTTTTTTCACCTGTGTTACATATTGACTCTTGATAGAAACCTAGTGTAGCTGTATGGTGTAAATTGTGAAATAAATAAGTAAATAGATAGGAGTAGACCCTGACCTGAAGGTAAAAGATAGAGGCATAAGGAGGAGTTCAGGATGCTCTGGCTTATCTCACTGCTAAGCCAGAGCATACATACATA
>VWZV01010512.1:0-17729 GCA_013397155.1 Irena cyanogastra | reverse complement strand
AGAAAAGGGCCCTGTGCCTTGACAGTTCAAACCACACCATGCATCCACAGAGCAAAAGGTGCTGCCAGCAAGTGCAAAGAGCTGAGGTATCACAGGTGCTGACTGGAGACACCCTAATTGGCACTAAAGGGTGAGGGAGAGGCAAGAATGCCTAGGAGAAATCAGAGCTAGTCAAACAGCTCAGCTGCAATGTGCCTTCAGGGGAAATGTGATCTAACAGCACAGTCAGAATTAGACATCACCCCTTCCTAAGCCTCAGTTTACCTTTTCTTAATTTTATTTTGGTGGCAGTATGTGGTGTTTTGTGCAGTAGCAGTTATCATTTAGATAAAATGTATAACACATACTTTGACACAAAACCATGGCAAAACAATTTGATCTTGGTTTTTCGTTTGCAGAAAGCATGACTTTATTGTCAGCAGCTTTACAGCAACACTGGACAAACACTGATGGGTCCAGCTAGCATCAAAGTACATACAAGGACCAAGTGTGACTAGTGTTTGACACCACAAAAACCAATATGTCTCTTGTAGCCCTTACCTAGCTCATACCAGTTTTGAAGCAAAGTAAAAAAATTTCTGTGCTTAAGGTTGCTCTTTCTGTTCCTGATTTCTGAGGAATTTCATCAGCTGATTTTTTTTTCCCTAATGAAAAAACAAAACAATTTGAAAACTACAGTCCCCTCCCTATTTCTTCAGGCTATATGCTGCATTATAACTACATCAGACTGTTTATAGAACTAGGCAGTACCTTAGTTCCGTACTCCAGGGACGTAGCTGTACCTGCTTAGCAGGTACTTGTGCTGTTATCCCTCAAACCTGCTGCTCTGAGTGCAGGTGTCAGCAGTTCTTCCTCACCTTCCCAGAGCGGCACTCTGGCTCCAAGACACAGGACAACCATCACCTACTAGGTGGGTAGCAGGAAGAAGAATGATGCTCTCACAACTTCCACAGTCTCCTATGGCGATCTCTGTGCTGAATGGGGACTGAAAAGTAAGATAAATTCGACAACTACATCCTAGTGTCACCACAGCCAGATCCTGACTAAGGTCCAACTGTGGACAATTAAACAATACAGTCAGGAGGACTGTGTCAGCATATCAACAGCAAGATACTATTTTCAAGGGACAGAATCATTGAGAATCATTCATCTTCCTGCAAAACTGGAATGGCAAAAGCAACTTTTTTTTCCTCCTAAGTCTTTTGGACACTGATTTAGAATACATTTAGAGAGATATAGGAAGTGAAACACAAAATCTCCCTGAGCACTTAGAAGGTGCTCAGGCATTTAAATGCTTTCATGAAGAAAGGCTTAGACCTCAAGGATAAGAACCATCTCTCACTCTGAACATAAAAAATACCTGTCAGAGTAACACTACCTAAATGACAAACATGGGATGGAGAAATTTGGGCCCTGGCTTGTATGAATAAACCATTTTCAGTTGTTATCTGTAGCCTTTCAGGATCACTTTGAAGATGAAAAAGAAAAAATGAAAAGTCACTTAGCCAGATGAATTCTACCCAGTTCAACAGCTAAATCTGGACTGATTCAATTGATTTTGGTGAAGTAATCTTCTCTTTCTACCATTTGAGCAGAGAGACTTTGGCCTGGGATCATGTTTAAAAGCGTATACTTTTCTAAGTTAAAAGAACAAAAAATATTTGGGAGGGCAGAGAGTTTAAAAGTAAACAACAAAAAAAAAAGGAAGAAGAGAAAAAAGAGAATATTTTGGGTAAGAGAAAGTGGGAAAGGGATGAAAGAACATGGAGACTTTTGAAAAGACTTCCAATTGGATTAAAATGATGATAAATGGAGGTACAGCACAGGGGTCAGGCTCCTTTCGATAACAGGATCTGAGTGCTCTCAAACAGTTGGTGTCTGTCAGTTATATGGGAGCCCCCTCAGTCTCTTGTGACTAGAGTTTTTCATCGTGTGTTTCTGACAGGATAAAGCAGAGCAGCTAAACAGGATAATTCCCACATTCTGCTGGGTGAGTCATTTCCCTCATGCTTTTGAAAGCCTTGCAGGCAAAGGGGAGCTGTGCTGACAAAGCAGAGGAAGTGCACTTTTTTGGATTTCACAGGGCACCTGGTTCAAACATGTGTCGTCGTGACAGAGAACACCTGCAGCAGGGTTCAGCAGCAGTCTGGCAAGCACAGCCAACCAGCTCAGCTGGGGTTATGCACAACACATGGGCTACAGGGCTTTATTCTTTATTTTCATGTTGTTTATTTAAACCTTCTGGGTAGTAGGATGAAATCTTTAGCTGGTGCACTTTTCTCTCTCATTAGATGGCGAGAGACAATGACTGAATTAATGAAGCTGGCCAATGCAGAAACAACCTCTACAGCAAAGAGCCCCAAGTGTGAAAGAGTATATGTATAGCTTATTGCTATTTGGCAAGACTGAGCTCAACTGGAGCATCACAACATTAACAGAGTTCCTGAATGCCAGTTTAGCATTATGGAGGTAAAAGAGCGGCCACTGAGAGCAATCTGAGCGGCTGGTGAGGTTGTGGAACATGGTGATGATTAGCAGACTAATTACCCCCTATGGCTCACAACTTATTAATCAACTATTAAAATACTCATTTTCAAGAACAGACTCAGATGTGTGAGAAGAAAAAAGTGCTGGGGTAGTTAGTCTGTAGCCACTTTGGGCCAAGTTAAATTCAGCTATTCCAGCAGCCAGAAATGATACTGAACTGTTGAGTGTTTTAGACCCTGCCCAGGACCCAGAGCTCTCCAAAACTTCTGAGTGAAAAACACCTTTGGCCTGTGACTCCTCACAGCCTCCTCTTTCTTCTCTGTTCTGGTCATCCTTCTCACGAGGATGTGCATCTCATTTCCCTGCCCCACTGCCATAACATCAGGCATTCCAGGCAGAAAATTACAGCCATGCTCTCAGTGTCAAACATCCACCAGGCCCTTGGGCTGATGAACTGACAGCAGTTGCAGCTGAGCACTGAACAGATCAGAGCACAAATGTGCCCGGCCCACACTGAGCCCCACTAGTGCCTTCATGCAAACCTGTCCAGCTTAACCCTATGCCACACGAGGGGGAAAACAGAAGCTAAATAAGGTTTCACTTAAACCATGGCTCAGCTGCACTCGTACCGCCTCCCCGGAGCTGTAGTGCCAGGATGGGAGGTCTTCTGAGTGGGCTCCAGGGCAGACATGCAGAGTGAAAGCACCTCCCAGCGGCACACACCACCAAAACACACCAGTGGCCCCCAGCTGCTGGCAGACAGCAGATGGCAGGAGGCCTATCCCCCACTTGTTTTAACAATTTTAACTCAGCCCATGACTTGTGCTTCCAGCTCTGTGCACAGTGGCCAGCCTAGCAGTCCAGGTGATCTCTTCATCACCATTTGTTCCTGAAGCTCCTTCCTTTGTCTAGTTTTTATCCCTGCCTCTTCCATTGTTTCCGCAGATTTGTGTAAAAAAGGCACGCTTGCTAAAACACTGTCCTCTTCTGACTCTTGCATTAAAACTCCCCCTGCTGAAATGCCTGCAGAACACTTGGTAACAGCCAGACCATGCACAAGAGGACACTTTCATCTTTCAAGCTAATGAAGAATGTTTCATTGTTTAAGTTGCCTCTCTGCCTGGCCAGGGGCTTCTGCTTAGTCTCACGTATTCGTATGCGCAGCTAATCAGGTCTTCAGTGAAAGGACTGTCTTTATTACTTGTGTCCAGCACTTAGCACGACACTGTCCTGAACACATGCTGAGGCTGCAGCAGAGTAGTATGGTAATTCACATATTTTCAGATCAGATGGGCTTAATGAAAATCCCAGTGTATTTTGAGAATTGGCCGAAGATGTCTCTGAGCACTGAGATCCCCAAAAGGAAAGGTGAGGCTTCAGAAAACACCAAAAGGGCAATAAGAGTGCCTGTATCTCGAGGAAAAAAAATACTTTAGAAGAAATAATAGAGCTAAAATTCAATTCCTATAAAAATGTTAGAGAAAATAAACAAATTACTGGTATAACTTGAAGGAAGCAAAAAGATGAGTAATAGCCAACATGGATTTGTCACAAAGACACCGTGTCAAACCAGTGTAACTTGTTTCTATAACAAGGGAATAGCTGTAGGGGAAAAAGAGAAAATGTCATGTATCTTGACTTCAGTAAGGTTTTTGACACTGACATGTTACTTTGAAAAAGCAGATGAGGAAATGTGGGCCAGACAAAAGTACTCCAAGGGTCAGGCAGTGCAGACTTGGTTGGAAAATCATTCACTGTCAAAGCAAAAAGATGGGCCTAGTGAGGTTCCACAGGCATGATTTAATGTTCTCACTGGGGCCAAGATGATAGATTAGTAAAGACACCCACCAAAGCTACAAACAAGGTAGAGATCAAGCAGCAACAATCTACTGTATTTGTACAGAACAAGGTTGGGCAGCAGTTCTGTAAAAAGGACACAAAGTGAACGTGAGTTGACAGCACCATGGCATTCCTTATGGGGAAAAAAAAAAGAAAAGGTAAAAAGGGCACATATCTTCCTGTACAAACAACAGCATCATATGTATATCTTATGAAATAATGTTTTCAACCTATTATTAAGGCCTCCACTGGAGCAATAACTAGGCAAAAGACACCCAGACTGAGCTGGGAGACAAAAGGAGATTGACAAGAGAAGACAGCATAAGGACTGCATAAACTGTTGTTGTTTGGTGTGGTGATGATAACAAGGAGGGGAACTGTGCTGAGTCCTGAGATGCAGAAAGAGCAGCTCCAGAGGAAGCAATGAGTTTGATTTTCTACCAGTGGTGGACAGGATGAGTTGCAATAGACTGAAATGACCACAAACATCAGGTTAATCATTAAAAATTCTAACAGTGGCACACCATAAAACTAGATTTTCTAGGGAGGCTATCAGATCACCAAAGGTTTCTAAAAATGTTAGACAAAATAGCTTCAAAGAACAACACAGGTTTAGTTGCAAATGCCACAGTACGGGGAGCTGGACTACACCTTCTTATTGAAAAAAATAGTACAACTATTGGATCAACTTCACCCCAAAGTTCAAAAGCACAAATGTTCTAGTGCTTCTGCTTCCTAAATGGTGATATAATCAGGGAGGATTTTGTTTCTGCATAGTACACTTTTCATTGGTATTCTTCTGCCTGCAAAAGGCAAAATGAAGGCCAACATTACTACACTAAATTAAGAATTTACACCCCATTTGCACAGGTATAAGTGAGAACAAATCCTTGCATTTACAGTGTTGCATTAGACAGTAAGACAGGAAGCACAGAGTTGTTTCTGTGTTAGAATAACAAATGCACGTTTTGATACTGCATTTTAACCCTTATTTCTCCCGAAAGAGGGGCATGCATCCATCTGTGCAGCAAATTGAACTCCTTTTCCATATTCCTGCTAGCACAGAATTTTATTACACTGCTCTGGTGTAGCAGCAGTTCTAAGGTGATGTTGAAAGGAACAGGACAGACTCTCAACCTGTGATGCATGAGTGTAGCTCTAAGTGTGGCTAACACATCAGTACACTTGTTTCATGCCTCAAATCATTGCAAGATGTGATCTTAGATCTTAAAACTAGGACTAAGCGCAGCTAACACTTGACTAGGAGACTTTAAAAGAAAAGCCAGGGGTTGGGGGAAGTGTTCAACAAAGCTTTTAACCAAAAAGCTCCTCAGCATGGTGCTTGGGGTCACTCTAGAACAAAATGGGTCGTGTTTCATACTGAAGAGTCTTGTGGTTACAAATCTGCAGAAAGAAGAGAAAGAGGGAGAGGAGAGGAGAGGAGAGGAGTTGAGAGAGGGGAACGCAAAAAGGAGTGAAAGGAAAGGGAAAAAAGAAAGCAGCTGCTACAAAATGAAAGACATTTCAAGAAGAAAAGACTGGCTATGAAACACACAGACGCAAAAGCCCATGCTTTTCATTTCAAAACTTAAAACGCAATGTTCCAACATTTTAATTTTGTTTCCTGCGTAATATCTGTTCTCTTAAAAAAGCAATAGTTAACATAGCAGCATTTTGTCCTAAGAATTATTAAAAAATCTCCTGACACCCTGAGGTTTTCCACAGGACAGAAACTCCAAATGTTGCTAATTTCTATTTAATTTTTTTTTCGCCTTTTCTAACAATTACATACCTTTGTCATCTCACAGACAAGAAGGTCTGTGGAAACACCTTACTCTGGGAAAGCTGTCAAGAGGCTCTCAGCTGTCCACTCTGTCATTCTCCCAGGTATTCCTGCTCTGACATCAGGTTTTCCTGCTCTGCTTGGGAACTAACTCCTGGCAGTCACTTGGGTTTCCTTAACAGTTTGAGCTATAATTTACAGCAATTCTTAAGATGCTTCACGAATAGGCAAACCAGAGGTGCAGGTAGGAATGCCTGAGAAAAGGCAAGGGCAAACCTGGCAGGCAATGAGATCACCTTGTGCTGGGGTGAGGATGACAACAAAAACAACATAATTAAGTCTCTGGCAAAAACTAGATATTTTCAGCAGCCAGACCAAGCTGACTGTGTGTTCATCACGGGTAAGGCTTGTTGCACCTCCTCTTGATAAACCTGAGTGCTGATGAACCTTACAGCAAGAGTGCAATGCACATCATAACAACACAAACAGGAGCCAGAAAAGCATTTGCTGTGGGTATGCGGCCATCAGCACTGGAAGGCTTCCCAGAAACAGTGTTTCCAGCAGCTCCTTCATGGGTGAGAGGGAGGCTGTCCATCACACAGGGATCAGCATTTTATTATGGCTGTACTGATTAGCTGGGATTCAGCTCAAAGAAGAGATGCCTTGGAGTGGTGTGCTCTGATTGATTTAACCAGCACACCACAAAGCCTGGTGAGTATTCTTTTTTTCATTCATGGAGGGGCAGAATCTTGCAGGAAGGTCAAGATGAACCAATAATCTGTCATCTTGGGATAGGCATTTGAGCCAGCAGCACAAGAAAAGGAAACACACCTTCCTCTGGTGACACACCTGTAATACTCTCATATTCACAAAATTGCTGTGGTGCTGTGTCAGCACAAGAGTGTGGAGAAAAGGCACAGCAGTCCAAAAGGGAAGACGAGAGAAGGACAAGGGTTGAGGATAGGCTGAACACTCCAGCTAAGAGGAAAAGGACTTGCTTCAAAAGTGACCTGGCCATGGATGAAGGTGAGACCATCAGGCTCATCACAAGCATCAGCACTTCATCTCCTCATCCCAGCTACTCAACTAAAGACTCAGCTAGGGGGTGGGGGGAAGACATCTTAGAAGGGAAAAGCATTGTTCATAGTAGGCAAGGCAGAAAATCAAGCAAAATCCATTTTGGATTCTTTCATTTCCTCAGCAGAAGGGGAGACCTGGCAGACTTCTCTTGAAAAAAGATGGAAAGGTTAGCTAAGGAAAGCCATGCTGGGCTACCAACATTTCAAAGCCTAATACTAGGACCGAGAGGACTCATCTCCTTCAAAGGGGATCTCAAGTTATCCAAGAATTAAGTTACATCACATCCCATTTTCACTTTGACAGAAGTTATATATCAAATCAGAATAATTCATCTAAGCCTTGCAGATAATTTCTTCATCAACATGCTTTATTAAAAAAGCAATTTCAAAAAATCCTGACCTTTTATAGGTCACTTCTCTTTTCCTAGCCAATCAGATCTCATTGTTCCTTGAGGTCCTAATCAATTATCAGCCCATTTATTTCACTTGATATGAAGACTGTGCCCAATTAATTCAGAGATGCATTAAAGTGAAAGCTTTTACAATTGAAATGAATGTTTTTTACTTTCTGTCATGTTCTGCTCTGGGAAATTAGGTTTAAATAAATGTTAAAGGAATTGTCAATAATGCATTGCAGAAAGGTCAGGGTGGTCAGGCATTAATACAAGGGGTGTTTTATTTCTTTATGATTAGCATGTGTTTTCTTCTTTTTTCAGGTAAAAGAGGAGATGTGTACAGCTACACACCTGTGGTACAGTTGAAGCTTCATTGAAGTAAATTGTGACTTGATACCTTCTCAGCCACGGCCATTTCCTGTCTCTATTCTTCTGTCTTAATTAATGAAAACTTAAATAGGCTTTCAATTTTATCATACATCAGGTAGACTGAACTTTGTACTAGTTAAACAGCTCATTAGAAAGATTGGTCTAAGTAGAGATGAGATCTCTGATTCTACAGGAGAAGTCTTCATCCATTTGAAAATGCAGTAATTTCTCAGAGAGGTAAGACAGGTAGACAGACCGTGTTTTTAAAATAGTAAATAATGTGTCAGATGTGTCCATATTCCTGCTCATAAATTTCTTTCCTTCAGTTTAGTTTAGTGGAATAAGTTTTGCCTCCTGCAAGTTTTCTGGGTATCTTCTCTGTGCGGATGGATTATGTGGAAACACTTGTCCCTGCTATCTTTGTAAGAGCCTTAGAAGAGGGGACACCACGTAAATCCTAGCAGGCTTATCAGTAATGGTCTTCTGCAGGCACAAGAAACTTATCTTTCCTGCAGCTCTGGCAGATAGGGAAAAATTCCCTGTATTTTATAGAGGTGATCCTTAGAAAGGAGCTAAGGCTAGGATCTGCAGAGGGACCCTGGCATCCCTGGTGACCCAGCACCAATCTACTGAACAGCCAGGTGCCTTTCTAATGAAAAAGACCACACAACACAATGTGGTCTTGTTAGTGTTTAGTGAAGGACCCTTTGCATTTTAAGGAAGACCTGGGAATCCCTATGAACACAGAATACCTTCAGTACTCACATGTCTGCAAATCTTGGGCTACACACATCCAGTTTTGTGCCTGTCAGGAAAACAATCAGCATCTCTTTAGGATAATTCTGAGGCCTCAGTGTCATGGAAACCCTCTCTGTGGGCTACCTTGGGACTTGAGAAAGCAGGGTTATGCCAACACACCATTTTGTTTTCTTGTTCTGCTGGAGAGGGTTACAACAGAAACGAGCAGTGAGCAGCTTCCCCAAGCACTGCATTGTTCCTTATCTTACTGTGCAGGAGCACCCAGTCCTTCCACCTCCCCCAGAGCAGGCATTGAGCTTTACCACACAATACAGGCTAATCCCACACCACTCATTGCACATTGCCTACATGTGTCTGGAGAGCTGGGTTTGGCAGTTGCTTTGGGATTAGGCAGAAATAATTTAGAAGTGCTTTACGAAGCAGAACTGTACTTACTTCTTCTGCTGTTGCATTCTCTGCTAGAACAAGTAAGCCAAAGTACAGTTACAAATGTGGGAAAGGAAGGGAAAAGCTGGTGGCAGGTAGAATACGTGCCTTCCACCTCAAATGCCACCAGTTAAAAAATGGATTGTTTTAAACCTGGGAGTTTGCACATGTAAAATGGCTTTGCTGATGCAGGAAAAAGCATCTTGTTCTTCCTGTGATGGCTCAGTTGGGAATTGCTGCAGAAAACATGACATGTGGAGGAAGAGGGCTAAAACTAAGCTCCCCAGTGTTACCCATTTGTCTTTTACAATGTGGCTGCAATTATGGTGTTTTCATTGTTTCAACAATCTGTACAGAATGAGCCAGGGTCCCCCCTGGTTTTAAAAAGTCCCTGGTCAACAATGACACTGCTTTAAAAAATCTGGGTCGGAGGCTAGGAAACACAGATTTGAACGTCAGGGGAAAACTTCTGTTGCTGTCCTCAGTTTACTGCACTTTAGTGACACCACTTGCAACAAAAAATTCATCCTTCAAATGGGATACAAGTTTCTGTGTATAGAGTATAAGCAGTTCAAAAGCAAGAAGGTTCTTCAGTTTACAACCAGTTTGCCTTGCAGCTGGCATTTTTCAAGGAAGATGTAAAGAATACTCAGGCCTTCCTCTTGTTTTTTAATTTCACCATTCTTCTTTTTTTTCTGTAGCTTTTTAGTGTTTGTGAAAAGAGAAATACACCAACCAAACAACTGTGGAAACACAGCTCAAATGCAATTAATCCATTTTCTGCTGGAGTTTGCAGAGAGCCTGAAACATCAGCTCTGAGAGGTATGATCTGGTCTTGTAATTTCAAAGCAAGCCAGTTCACATTAGAGCTGTGGTACCCAGCAATTCCACTGGCTCCTCCACAGTCCTTGGCATGTAAGAATGGTTAAGCAGTATAGCACTATGAAGATCTGAATTATGGTTAGGTCCTTAACCACACGAGGCAGCACAGAGATCCATGACTGGCTTTCGCGAGGAAGAGCTAACTCTTGAAAGTTTGAAAAATATTGCTCCAAGATACTAAGCATCCTCAATTCCCACTGAGCTCCAAGTAATTAGGTAATGGAGCTTATTTTCAATCTTTATCCCATACTTTTCTTAAAGCTTTAAGCCAAAATACATCATCACTCATTCTGAGCTGCTTCCTATCCTATGAAGCTGAACCAGCACTTACTACCAAACCTGTCTCTGGTTTCAAATTCACTGCTTGATATCACACCCCAGGAATGGGGCCAGCAGGTTTTTAGGGATTTATTTGCAAGTCCAGATTAGTACTGATTCATTTGCCACAACCATCTGTATTTCTTTAAAAGGGGTACTTATACCTTTAACTACCTTCATTTAATTTTATTTCTTAAGCATCAAACAAAATAACTGGAACTTTGTGGAAATATGGATTCAATCAGTGATCATTGGCTATTTTTTTTTTGCCTCAGTTATGAAAGGAGATGAGGTGTTTAAATTACTAGATTTCACATGTGGAAGGAATAAGTCTGAAGGAAATAGCATAGAATTCCTTCCAAACTTGAATTACAAATGATCCCAGGACCCAGGAAAGGAGCAGAGCAGAGCAGAAAGCAAGATTTGAGGAGATTCTTTGTCAAGTTAGTGTCTCAATCAGCCTTGAAAGGCACCTTGAGGACCCAATTTTTTCCTTATGTTGCATTCCTTCACTGGTGTAGAAGCTTAAGGGCTCTAGTTGGTACCTTTTTCAATAGCTGTTTATATGATGTGCTGAAGTATTTATCTTGCAATAATGCATGTTAATGTCAATTTTGTAAGAAAAATGAAGTAATAGATGCACTGCTTGCCTCAAAGAATTTACTTGTTAGTGTGAATCTTGTAGGTACATGCTACTCACATATTACCAACCTACAGGCTCAAAGGGATTCTCTAAAAAAACCCTTATAAGGTTTAATATGTGAGTATTATTAAACTGTTCAGATATCAGATGGGGGAAATTCACATCTTCCTGTAAGCCCTTTCAATAAAGCAAGAATGGCTATCTCCATCCATTCTCTTACTATGGCAAGTTTCTTTTCCTAAACAGGCAGTTCTCTCAGGCAGGCCAGTAGAGTAAATGATATGAGTATTCAGATTAATAGTCCAGGAGCTATAATCAGCCATGTGCCATTGGGTGCTGTTCCTGCTCTGAATACCCACAAATGCAGAGAGAAATCTCTCCCTAGAGGTTATCTTTAATCTGGCATCAAAATAGGGGAAGACAGCTTCCCTCTCTGGTGCAGTGCATTTCCCATATCAGTTGGTGCCAAAAGCATTCTGCAGAGAAATAGCAGTAAAAGGAAAATCAGCAGCCAAGCTCTTATATCATATTTTAAATTTAATTTTTTAATTTCTTTTTTAATAATTGACCTGTCAAGATAATTACTGCAGATCATGAGACAGTGTCTCTAGCACATTTAGGAAAAACAAAACCATTTGGAGAAGGATATAAATTTTCAAAGGGATCGCTGCCTGGAATGGAATGTAATTTCACTGTCGTTGTAAGCATTAGGAAAAAGGGGCAGGAGGGGCACATGAGGGTGGTGTTGGCACTGTGGTCTTTTGTAATTTTAGCTTTTGTCAGGCTTTTGAGAGTTAAAAATCCATCGGCAGATGAGCTTGCTCTGTAAAGGCTCCAATTGAAATTAATGAGGTAGATTTTGCTTGGAGACGACTGCAGTGCAACAGACTTTCTCAGTGACAGGCTAAGAATAATGCCACATCTTGCATTATTCAGTGTACAGTTTGCGTAGTCTGTAACTATAAAGCCTGGTCCACTTTGTTTGACTTTTAAGCTTACATCCAATGGGGCTTGTTTACACTCTGCTTCCCCCCCAAACTTTTCTCCTCCAAATAGTCTCCAGGGACTATGAGCTGGAGCATCTCTGCAGGCTGTTACACTGCACCATGCTGAAAATTCAACCCATTAATATGACAGCACATCTGATCCCAACACTACTGTCCACCACCCCCTAGCTCTCCTCTGGGAACAGCTGCTTTTAAATGACAGACACCAGTGTCTCATGCTTTGATATTCAAAAGCTTAGTGGACCGTGCTCTGTGCACTAGGAAGAGAAATATAAGCTGAATCTGCCTGAGAAGAATTCTGCTGCACAGTTTAGCTTCCTCAGTTATTTTAATGCAGCACTGACCAGATAATAAAATCCTTAATATTGAGTATGAGCTTTGGAAGTCACAAATGTCATCAGTTTGAAGTGGAAGCACACATCATCCATTCTAGTATAAAAGAAGCCTAAATCATGGCTTTTTTGAAATCAATATGAAAGCACTTCTTAGACTGAGCAGGCCAGAAAATGGTTGTAATTATCATAAAACATAAAATTTCACTTCCCGAAAGGAGAAGACGTGTTCTTTTTGGGCATGGAGGTGTGGGGGATGGGCAATGGGATATGACACACACAATCAGATATCTCAGTTGCTCACCAGACACTTTCCATCTTTAAGCACACTTCTAGGAGCAACAATTGATAATGAAACAGTGAGAAAGCAGCCTAAGTATCACTGCTTAAAAGATCTGCTTGAGTCTGCATACAGCCTGAAATGCCAGCTTTGAATTGCTCCTATCCAATGCAGTTTGGATTCCAGATAGAATACTTTCAGTGGCAGTATTACTAACTGCTCCATTGCTCAAAAGCCTTTGAAAAGAAGAGGAAGTACCAGTGTGAAATGAAGTACTAGGAGAGGGAACCCAGTAACGGAGCAGAGAGATAGAGTAGCACTTTCATTCTGCTCAGTTTAGCTTTTCAATACTTGGACAATACATTCCTGAGTCCTGGGCAGACCTACAGCTTGGACCTATCATTCTGGTTTTTTTAGTTTACCCTGAATTTAATAAGAGACAAATCATCCTGTTTTATTTTTGATAGGTAAGCTGCATGACAGACTTACTCTCACAGGATGCCAATGACACCACTGTCTGAGAGGCTACAGATGATCACTCCTGAATAATCTAAGGCTACATGGCTAAGCAAGAACAAGTAGTAGAGGAATAGGATGTTCCAAAAATGCAGCAGACCACAGTTAAAAATAAAGGAGAAATATTTTGAAATCGTTCTTAACCTTGACTTAATAACCCCAAGAACAAAAAAGCCCTCGTGGCTATTGCTATAAGACCAATCAGATGAAGAAAGGAGAGTTTCAGCTATTTGAAGCTGTATTGTTTGCACTTCTTTTATTTTAACACATCTACCCAACCTCAGCTACCATCCTGTGTAACACTGTTTTCTGATGCCTGGCAGGTTCTGGTGTTTTAATGCTGCTAGTACACTGTGACATCTTCATGTCTGTAGCAGAACCTAAATTTTACTGCAGAAAGGAAAGAGAATTGATCTGCTCTGAGTTGCAATTACAAATTCAGCTTCAGAGCACTTTGAAAGCTGCCACAAAGCATTCCCAGCAGGAATTAGTGTCCAGCTGGGACCAAGCAACAGTGTCTGCCTGACTTCAGAAGCCATAAAAATATAGAAGCAATACTTAACACTGGAAGAAAGTGCCTTTTCCCCCCTCTCCCTATCTTGCCTCTGCTGCTTAAATTGCCACTTAGCATTATTCAGAAAGGTCTCCTTAAGTAGCTTCCATTCTGGTTTTTAGGAAGTACTAAATGAGAGATCAAGGCCAAATATAACCAGAAATCAGGTTTGGTGAAAAATGCTAATGTTGAAACCAAACACTTCACATCTGAAAAAGTGTTCACTGCTCAGGCAGAAGGGAAAAGAGGAGCAAGAAATATATATGTATATTTCTATATGACCTCAGCTCTGTGTTCAGTTTGCCATTCACAATTCACAATGCTTGTGCTGGAATTAAACAGAATAGAGTACAAACAAAAGCCCAGTACTACCTTGTATTCCTCCTGATTTTGGCTTGTTTCCTTTACCCAAAAGCTCAAAGGCTTTCCTGGCCAGTGTTTCTGGAAAGAGGTTGGCTGGTATGCAAGTTTCTAGCTGCTCCTTGACTTGGAGTAGACCTACAGGAATTTATGCTATCCCAGCAATGGGCTGTGGCTACCTAGGTCAGCAAAAGCCCTACTGCACCAGGACTGAAATCAAGAGCAGAGTTTCTCAGCACTCATGTGCTTCACCAAGGCAAGTCCCACCTGACTCAAGTGTCTGAGTCACTCTACACCACCAAACCAGAGCTAGTCTCTGTCTAGGGCTCCATGTCCCTCTCTGGATTAGACTGTTCCCTGACCCATGAAAAAATACATGACATTACATGCCAGGGTCAACCCCACTATGAACTCCACTAGCTTCCTCTGCTTTGGCATCGCATCTCTCTTGGGCTGAGCACAGCCCACTGCCTCAGCCACAGACCTGCACTGTGAGTCCTCTCATGAGCCAGCATATGAGGGAACAGATGATTAAAGAGACCTGAAATGCTTTGTACATGGAGATTAATGCAAGATATTAATGGTGGACATTAGACCTCCGTGAGGTCACAGGAAAGAACCAGAGGCAGAACAAAACAGAGGTGTCCTTGCTTGAAGTCCCCCTGAAGTCTGGATAAAGTCAATAATAGGACTTCTGATAAGGTTTTCATAATAAGACCTTCCTCTGGATATACTAAAGATAACACATTCCTACTCCCAGCAAACTCAAAGCAGCTGCCTCCGAGTACCTTGTACCTCCAAGTACCACTTAGGTACAAGAAAGACTTGAAAGAAAAACAAAGCTTGCAAGAAAAACAAAAAACTCCCTGACTCAATGCCTGGCTTTCCAAACCTGCTACTACTTTAAAAATCAACCATCACACAGGAAAACAGGGACATGCTGTCAACTCCATTATTCACAACTGCAGATAAACCCTCATGACACAATATTTTTGTGACCTGGGGCAACATAAATGCTTCAGCCTCCCCTTTCCACCCAGATGCACCTTTCTTGGCACTTTCTACTACACTGTATTGCTTGGTAAGAAATTAGAATTCAAAGAACAGGAATGTATCAGTCTTCTGACTCTAAGAAACACATGAGTCAGACACTTCCTATTTAGTACACAGGAGAGAAGCATAAGTTGGCATAAGCTTTATGCTTTACAAGCATAATTAGCATAAGTTTTATGGTTAAACATAGGTACTATCTTTGTTGAGGAGAGGAAAGGGGATGTCCCAATTATGATCTATGATTTATTTCTCCTAGCTCTGCCTGACTACATTTACAATAAGTTTCTTCTTTCGAAAGCAGGTAGGTTCATCTACAGTTTCACAGTGGTCACAGGAGGATTTTCCTTCCCTCCTGGAAAGTATCCAGTCCTTTTTTTCCTCTAAGGACAGGGTAATCCCCCCCTGCCTCAAGAAGAGCAGAGAGCTGGAAACCTGCCATGGAAGACTGCTGCATCAGTTCGATTTTACTGGAAACAATAAAGAGGGTCAGTGCCCAATTCTAGAGACAATGACATGCATACTAAAGCTGCTGATTTTTCAGCCGCTGCTCCTTGAACAAAATGATAGAGAGCTGTAGTGCTAGAACTGCCTGTAGCACACTGTAGCCAGAGGGTTGCCAAGGAGCCAAATACAGCAGGAACTCACCTCATTGCTCGGAAAGACTCAGAATTAGAGCTTCTGCTTCAGACAGGAAACAGAGTGTATGAGCCCTGAGACTCTATTGTAGATATGCAGTCTGTGGGAGAATATAGCACCTCATTTTATGCCTTCCTGTCCTACTCCAAGCTTTATTATTTGACCTGCACAGGTGTGTGAAGGATAAGTCTCAAACAAAAAGGTCCTCTTGGGATGGCAGCTGAGGAAGCTGTGGTTTACCTTTCCCACCTGTACTTCCCCACCATGCTCTCTGTGAGACTCTATTGCCTTCTCCAGCTCAGGCAGATCAACTGAGCTGTTGCATAAATGTGCCCTGTATGGTCACAGCCATCAGGTGAGCTGACACAGCTTAAATGTCAGGCTTTCACTAACCCCCTCCATTTTGAGTGAAATGTGATAGGCAACACTCATACGAGCAGCTTCACCAGTAGATTACATAGGAAAATATCTTCCACAGAGAGCTAATGACAAGTTTCCAGCCAACTTGTGTGACAACATGAGTACAGATAGAAAAGGAGGTACCACTGATGTGAAAGCCCAGTTTCAGACAGTCTCAAAGCTCATTAAATCACTGAGTCTAGTGGCTAAGCACTTCTAAAGATCTAAAACAAATCAAAGGGAAAGACTGGGTACATGTCATGCTTATACCTTTCAGAGTGGAGGCCTAAAATACACATTTACCTCTTGTCTTAGGCAGAAGATGCCTGTTTCAATAACATAGCATTTTCTCTGAGGTTTTCCTGCCCCCCAAAACTCTTCCAAATCTGTTTTAATGCTGCTAAAAGACTTGTGCATTGTTTTTTTTCCCCAGAATCCTTTTTTTTACAGCCTGTAGGTATAAGCAGGCCTGCTGAGTACAAGAAAAAAATTTACAGTGTGTTTTATGAAACAGTATCATGTATGTAGCACTGTAGAGGTATGTGATACAGAAATCTGGACAATGTGAACACCACATCCTTAAACATACTCACAGAACTGAGACAGTGATGTAGGTATGCAAAGTTGTGTTTCCAGAGTAGTAATATTTGATATTATTGGCATACAAAACAGCAGAGCACATTTAAATGCTATTTAGTTGCTCCTTCTCTCAATCTTTAAAAAATATCAGGCTTGAAAGAATCTAGTGTATTGCTTTATATAAGATTGTATCTTTACTACACATCGGAATACCATTGTATATTACACATGATGTATTATAAAAAGAAATTAATTTTCTGTAGATCACGCATGTGAAATAAGTTCCAATAGCCGGCAAAGTTTTGGCTGAAAAGTGTTACTAGCTAATGTTGTCAAGGATGATGTCTTCAAACAGAATAACTGTGGCAAAAGTCTATTGTGCAATCATGCTATGAGGCCCTCAGGCATTAAACTCAGCTGAAACTTCATAAGGGGAAAAAAAAAAGTAAAAATAAGGGAGAGGCTTCATGAAACTCCTGTGTTTTATAATTCAAACTAGCATTACTTCAAGTTCTTTGCAGCTGAAACTGTCCATAGACTTCTAAAGATACATATGCCCCCAAAACCAGCAAAAGGCAGTCTGGTCTATAATTAAACCTGGTCTGCCAGAATACTGAAGTAATTCCAAAATATTAGCTTATGCTAGTGGGATGCTGAGTTGCTAGAAAGATTCCTTATTTCCCATGTTCTTGTAACTTTCCAGAATATCCAGATTTCCTCCTACGATCAAAGAACTTGTAAGACTTATGAATGTTTAGGTTGGAGTAACTCCCCTTACATGATCTTAAATGAGAAAGTGAAACTACTCTATCCCTGCACTCCAGTTAGCCAACACTAACACTATGTTCAAATGAGCTGGCTTGAAATGGGAAGAAAAGATTTCAACCTCATACACACGTTTGTTCTGTTACATGAGGACATTGGCATATTTAACAAGACAGCTGTGTTCCAAATCAGTCCCTACTACTCTAGAAAGAATCTAACTCCTCCCTCCCCCAATGCAAAAAAACCCTCCACCCTAAGCATGTCTGAGA
>VWZV01010509.1:0-47215 GCA_013397155.1 Irena cyanogastra | reverse complement strand
TATCATTTCACTGTGTGGTACTGTGAAATACAGTCAGTTAAGTGATGACAGTCACAAAAATAAGTTTTTCAGAAGAGGATATTTTCATTCATACAGAACAAAACACTGAGGTGTTGATCCAAAAGGCAGATTTTTCTTTTGACCCAAGACTGAATTATCATTAGAACAATCATCATGAAAATGTATCAGAGATAAACTTGTTTTTTTAAAAAACTTTTAAGTAATCTTCCAGTGCCTGTTTTACTCTTGTCAGGAGAATTTGTATACCTGAAGCCTAAGGATCATTGGATTCCTTAAGATGAAACAACAACATGTAATAACAATTCTTGTTCTCTAGGGTTGGAAAAGAGATAAAGGATGCTGTAGAAGTAATTAAACACAACACACTCATAATCCAGAATCAATAACATGTGATTTATTTTCCTATCATACATCATAAATTAGTAATAGGTAACACAAGTGTCTGGATCAATCTGCTCTCGTTTTAATTTTCTGAAAGTTTGGTGTCTAATCGAAAACAGGTCTCCAGTCTCCCCCATTAGACCCTGGAAGAATACTCAGTTCCCATTTTTGCACTTTTTTTAGCTTTGAACCTGGTTCAAAACTAAAATTGAAGCGTGGTTTTAACACCTTTGAGCGGGGTGTAGACCAAGTGATCTCCAGAGGTCTCATCCAGCTTCAGCCAGACTGTGAGGCTCAGCCAATTGAAGCCTGATGCTGAACACAAGAGCATCTGGAGAACTTCTGAAATTTGGTACTTCTGTGAACCAAGCTTCTCTCACAGTCTCTTAAAGTCTGGCTAACACAGTTAATGGAACCTGGAGAGGTCTTGGCCATGGGTGCATTTCAGATTGGAGGTGACTTGTGCAAGACTTCCACAGAAGTTCTTACAGTTATCTGCTCAAATCCAGGTGACTGTACTGCACAATTAACTTTTTAGAGGGGATTGTAGTTTCAATTTTGCTCCATGTTAAGTATCCAAAATATAATAATCAGAATGAAATGGAAACTTTTGAAAACCTCTCAATTTCTTCTCAAAATTCAAGAGAAGGGAATTTTGTCTTCATTTTAAGAACTCCTTGGGCTCATTAATCTTGATTTTTTGTTTGTTTGTTTGTTTTTGATCATTAAAGAAAAATCATCATTGTCATATACATTATATTCTTATTATAGTCTTTTAATGCAAGTGAGAAACAGTGACTTTAAGGTTCTGAATACAACAGTTTAATTTGATTGATTAAAGAAATCAGAGATGACCAAAACAACTTTTCTTCTCAATACTTCCATGCTGAGGAAAAGAAAATATTTCTTAGGTAAATATTAACCTTGACACTCTGTCTATTCAAAAGTAGGAGAAAATGTAATGCTCGAAGTTGCCATTCACTCCAAGTGTACCCCTCTGACAAGTTTTCTTTCTATTAAATTAATTTATTTTGGCCACTGAGATTAGGAATATGATTCTCTAGAGAAGTGGTTAGAACTCTCTACCTGAGTAAGGTCAGTTTTTCAACATTTCTTCATAGGTGTTTAATATATTTTATCCAATTACTGTTTAATTTAAAGTCAATGGGATTTAGTGTTGTAAGTGATTTCATTACTAGAGAAACTGTCCTTATGAGAAAAGTCCTTTCTCATTTACTTAAAACTAATAGCACTAGTAATCAAGTGCTAAATTTAGCACTTAAGTATTAAATCAAGCCCCAGAAAAGAAGGTTTGGTCCATGATTTGAGCAACTGTCACTTTGGTTATGAAAAGGTCTGATCCTGCTTTAATGTTAAAAGGTGTAAAATAGGATTAGGCTTCAGCAAATGCAATGAGGACATGTTTGGTAAGAAACACATACCAGTAAAGTCCAGTTCAAATGTTTATGTGGTTCCTTACTTTTTCACTAATAACAAAAAATATTTCTATTTGAAATTACAATGTAAGAAATATTTTTAAATTATTAAAATTGTTACAGTAGCTTTGTAAACAAGAATCGTATTACTCTCTTGTTTTAATTCACAGTTTGAATTTTACACACAGGAATGGAAACGGCAAACAGGATCATATTTTTAGTTGTGAAGCCTTAAATTGGCTGAAAAATTTCCCTTGTTTGCTTCAGCATGTTTTTATATCTTGCTGTTAACTATATGCAACGAGTGTCCAATATTTGTGTTTCTGCTGAATAACCTTGGAGATTTTTCATGAGTAAGTTGTCATAAGACATGCATGCAGCCACTGCTTTTAGTTCTTTCATTCTCCTGTGGTTTTGAGTACATGTGTGTGAGAGAGTGGCGTTTTATATTGACTGAGACAAGTATAACAACCTCCAATGGCTCAGCTGCCATCACAGTAAATCTACATCTTGTCCAATTTGTGAAGAAATGTAACTCTGTGCTTTTGAAGTTTTGATGTAATGGAAACACAATGGAAGGACCATCCAAAAGATCTGGTCAAGGCAATACAGTGGGGCGTGCATTGTAATGTAAAGGTTTGCTGGTGCACATCCTTCCTGCCAATTGCTTAAGGGAATTGGGGGTAAATTCAGGGAAGATAATGTGATGGTTGGTGTGATGCAGAGTAATGCTGCAGATCTGAGATAATGATCAGAAAGATGGGGATCTTGTCCCTGTATCATAGTGCTCCTGCAAGCTTTCTCCTTTAGCTGACTTTAGATCTCTGAAAACTTTGCAGTGCTTCTTTAACACACAAACATATTGCATGAGTCTGTACTGACAGGTTCCTACTCCCTTTAAGTATGACGTTTTTACAAAACAAAACAAAGTAAAATAAACAAGCAAAATTTTCCAGCTAAAAATCTAAGTACCACTGCTAATCCGAGAATAATTAAATTACTCCCCAGCAAAACATCTCATCTCACTTTTTCTAAATTGCCATGCCCCACACAGGTGTGGAAATATCCACTGGTCGGTCCAATTGTTCTCTGCCTCTAATGGTTTATAATCTATCTCTTTTCAGGAAGTCACCTGCCTAAAGCATAATTTTTATGTATATTGTGCTCATTTAACTCAAATGCTGCTGTATGGACAGTGTGAAATGTGTTTTTCTTAAAAAATTTGGCAAACTTAAACACATACATAATTATCAAAATAAACTGGGTGAGACTGATCAATAAATTATTCAAAGAAATCGTGAACAATCATATCTATTTTTTCAGGGATTTCTGGGTTTTACTACTTATATTTATTATGATATTCACTAGACATGCTACATCACAAACTCTTACCGAGTTTATCCTTCTCTGTGAGGCTTAAGACAAGTATTAATATCTCGAGGAATTAATGCAGATTATAATTGGGTTTTACGGCTCAGCATTAAGGTTGCAGTTATCAACAGCTTTCCTCGCTGTCTGTGCTCTGACTTACTGGTTTTAGTGGTGTGATATTTTGATATTTAGATCTGTGTTTTACTGGCACAAAAAGGCAATGCAAGGGGCAGATTAGCAGAGTTTGGACTCTGTAGGCATGTGCACGTGTGTCTGTACATACACATGCACGACACACTGATGTGCAGATCTATGGGTTTACTGCATGTTTGCTAATATTGGGTTTATGGCAATACCAATAGGACCTTTCTCCACATCTCAGCAATGTTCCTTAGGAGTAATACAGGAAGACTGTTTCTAATCAGGGAAATGACGAATCAGTTTATACTTATTCCCTCTTCAGCTGACACTGCCAGCTCTGGTGTGAGCATACAACCAGCAGAAAGTGGACCCAGACTATTGATTTACTCAGGTTAAAAAAATGGAGCTTTCCTTTTGAATATGTGGAGTCATCTGGCAGACACAAAGACTAGTAAAGTCAGTAAAATATCGCTGAAGATTTAGACATCATTAAAGGTTATAAATGTGATATTGAAGTGTGGATAAAACTAGGTCTCTCTCTTTTAGGGTTTCTAATACTTATTGGTATCTAAATGAAGTATATATTTTCAGACAACTTTTCTTCTCTATTGGTTATGAAAATGACATTTCATTACAGCTGGAGATTCAGGGTCTGGACATAGTGCGGACATGGGATGCAAAACTTATTTCAGCCATCTTATGTAGCAAATAAAAAGCCTTTTGTGAAATTCAAGCTTCTGAACAGAACACACACACTCTCTTATTTGGTCTGGGATTAAATTCTGGGATCTTTTGGATATGAACATGCAAAAAAATACTGCAGAATAAGCTAGAATGTGGACAAAGATCATACATGTTAAATTATAGTCACTGTTGGAATATAAACTGTACCTTTACAGCATGTGAAAGGTGGTTTATCTCTGTCTCCACTGAGTAACCTAACTATTATGTTTCAGTGTTCTTTTGGCCTCTTTGCTCTATAACTCTAACTTCATACTCCACCACCAAAATTCAGGTTATTAAATAATATAGCAGATTGAAAAAAATCGTTCTCTAACTTTTGCCTCTGGCTGGGATGGCATACATCATGTTGTTTGGCACATGCTTGATGGAGAAATATTCAAGCCCCATTGCAGTGTGGAACTTATCTCCCACGTCTTTGCAAAGTGCTCAAACTACTAAGATGTTAATTTAAAGAAAAGATGACAACCATTAATCTGCCTGAAAAGAGAGGTGGAAACCACTGCAGCACATAGATATTCCTATTACTATAAATGCTTATTAGGCCTTTTTAAGATTGTCTTCTAGAATCAGATCCCCCAGGAGACCTGAGCAGAAGAAAGCCTAGTTGCTGCATTCTAATCAATATTAGGTGTGAGTAAGGCTGCTCATCCCTGCCAAGCCTTAATACAGTTATAGGTACCTGGGGAACTCTAAACTAAAGAAGTCATGTGGCAAAGGATTTTAAGCTCCTCGGACATTAGGGGTCAGCTAAGGATGACAGTTTAAGTGCTTACTGTACATTTTGTGTAAATCCTAGATTAGATACTCAAGTCCTTATATCCCATTGGGTCCTAAGACTTTGATGCATTGCACTAAGCCAAGGCATTTAGCTGACATGCTTAGTCACTTAAGCTCCTGATAGAGGGAGAGTAAGGCCACCTGTAATCTGAATCACTCTTTTGAGTTCTCCATCTTTGTCAATTGACTGCAGGAGAAACACAGGGAAAACAAGTTTTTGGATGTGGGTGTTCTTCAGGTATGACTTTAATACCTAAAGTTGGGTTAAGCGTGCCAAAGCATCATCAGTTATCACTGAAAGTCACAGAGGGACTTTGTGTTGAGCAGGAACTCACAGGCAGCTCACAGAGTCAAAAACCCAGTGCTTTAACCTACCCCTGTGCCCACACATTGACTGTGTTAGTATCTCCCTGCCTCAATTCACATGTCTCCATGGCTGTGCTGGTTCCACAGGAATATTTGCAGTCTTCGTCAGAGCAAAACTGGCACAACTGTTGGATGAAAGTGAGGAAGACCATGAATGAAGAGTGACAAAACATATTCCACATGCATGCAAACTTGCTCCTCGGAGTACAGTTTTTATCACTTGATCTGAGTTGTCAGTGAAGCATGAAAAGATTTTCTTTCATTTAAAAGTTACAAAGTGTTGCTACCTATTTGATCTGAAAGTCAGCAGTTGCTGCCAGACCACTGCATTTGTAGCAGCAGCACCTCAGAATGTTCAGTTTACTGAAATCTAGGCTGGCATTTTGCATTGTTAAGACCACATAAAAAGCTTTAGCAAATTGCCAAGACCCATTTCCCCTATCCTTCTGCTTACAGAGTTACCTGGGCTTATATCACTGCTAATGTGAAACACTTGCTCACAGCAGCAAGTGGCAATTCTGGGTACATCAAACCCCAGGTGAGGAGCAATTATGATTCAATGTCAAGATTAATGTTGTCAAAATTTTAAAATATGGCTGACATGACAAAGCCCCCCTGCTGTTTGAGGATAGCCCAGACACAAATGCATTAGAACAACTCCAGCTTTTCCCTTAGCACTCTAAGTGCTGGGCAAATCTCTAGCTGGTTCTCAAATAATTATGAAAAAAAAAAGGGAGAGAAAATAAGGACAGATGGGATGAAAATATAATAGAATCGCCTATTCCATGCACAAACTGCTATGTGGAGGCAGAGGGAGAGGACTGTTGAAAGATAAAACAAATAACTTTAGTTTAGTTTAAAAGTGCCCATAGTTAGAAATGTTTGTGACTTCAATGGGAAATATATTCCAGAGAGTTCTGCAAGTTCTTTGATGAATGTGTGGAATTGTCTCCTTGTCTCCTCATTACCACTTAAAAAAAAAAAAAAAAAAGAAAAAAAAAGGAAGATCTGACAATTCGAGCGATCGTCTTTAGCTTCTGTTGTTTTCCATTAGCAACGGGAACATACTCTTTTAGTGAAACACAAAACGTGGTTTCCAGAGCTACTGCTGAGTTTTGCAGCATGCCAGGACCTGATTCACTTGTTCCAAGAGCAGCTCAGAAAGGTGGTTAGAGACAGTTTTCAGTATTTTATTTGTCCCAATTATCTGTTCCTGCCTATTAGAGTGAATGAAACATCATGGCATTGTTTATCACAGGCTTTATGTTCACTAATAACACTGTTGTTTATTACTTGGAACATGCTGCATGCAGTCAATGTGGGTTCCTTCCTGCTAATCCCCAAAAGCTTTCAGACCCATTTCTTTTTTCTTTCACAATAAAACCACACTAATCTGAATCAAAGTGCCTTTCTACCACAGTTTTTCATTTGAAACTTGCCTGTTATCGCATGGATGAAGTTTTCTGGCCTTGTTTCAGAGCTGTTCTTATTTATAATCCAGAAGAATCAAAATCCAGCACCACATCCTTCCAGCTATTTTGAAAATGGGTGTTAATTCCATGAATCATATTTGGCAGTGTCTGAAAAGTTCAACTCTGTTTCACCTACGTTAACAGTGCCTGTGACTGACTCTGTCTTTGATCTTTCTTGTCCTTTGTAATTCCATCAAATTCAGGAAAAAACAAAAGAACCTAGACAAGGTCCAGTGCAGATCCAGCTCAATAGTCCAACAGGAGACTAGGCAGCTTGTCCTAAATGTAGAAGCAGGGCTAAAGGAGTTGAAGTTTACCAGAATGGGTCCACACTAAATTAAGATCTAGTATTGTGGAGAATTGGGCATAATTCCTGACAGCAACAGGCAGAACCATTTTGCCGCTTCCATCCTGCGGTATTCAGATATTTTCAGAGATTTCATAGCATGGACATGTGAATATGACTGGTCTGCAAAAGTCATTGGACACAGCACCATGCTGGCAGCTCAGTAAAAGCTGCTGGCAGCTGAGGGCTATGCCACAATGAGCCCTCTCACACAACACAGTGGGATTAATCACAGTGGGATTGTCCATCCCCTTTTCACATAATCTGATGAAGAGTTACTTAATCAAGGGGACTGCTTCAGAACATCCCAAGAACCTTTTGGGACTTTACTGAGATGAATGAGGACATTTTCCCCTAAAGTGAAAATTATAGGAAAAATGTGTAAAGCAATATATAACAAAAGTTTGTTGTGTGTAGGATGGGGGATGTGGTTGGTGTTATTGTTGTTTTGTTTTGTAATGTGGAAACATTTCATTTCCATGGAGTCAAATACTTTTGCTTCAGCTTGATAAATAATTTTATTTCGACTTTCCAGTGTATTTAGTTTTCCCCACTGAGATTATTTTTATATGCATACCCACATAGCAATTATATTTACTCACTTAATGTTGCAAAATAAAATCTGTGTCATGTGGAATTACCATTAATGTTTTAAAAGAAACAAAATATCAACATTAGAAATACATATTTATTTGTTTCTCTTCATCAAAATATTTTTCCTTTAGAAAAAGATAATGTTTCAGCATTATTTGAATAAAATAGAAAGGTCAGAATGACTTGCTTTAACGAGTCACAATTGTGTCTCAGTAATAACTTAAGCTATATACAATCAATTACAAAGAGAAGTTTCTATATTAAAAATGGACTATTAAATGCAAGTATTATTTAGTACAGGGGTTAAAACTTTCCATAGTTGTGAATATGTTTCATAAGGTGACGCTATTTCGAGGATATTTTTCTTAGAATTAGGCATACATGAGTCATATTTTTGTGTTTTATTGACAATGACAAATTCTTTGTGAGTTTGGATGTAAAACCAGTAAAGTAATGTCCACAAAAATGTCAGACATATAACATGACTGGGCTCTAATCTGTGACTGGGAGTCCTACAAACATTGCAATGTAAATAATAGAGAGCCAAGTGACAGATGCCCCCTTCATGCTCTAGAACTGTGGACTGAGCTCTCTCAGCATCTTTCACAGCTGCATGTCAAGCTGGGCCTTTATAGTAAAAGATCACACCACATGCCTCTCTAAATGACTTAGTTTGCTAGACCAGTTGACAGTAATCACCATTAGCCTCTGAAGAGGAAGAAGTCTAGAGATAAAAGGCAAAGAATGCGCCTACATTAAAATAAGATGGAGCAAACACATGCTGCCTTTATCTTAATTAGTGGCTTTGCAGCAGCATAAGTTTCAGATGAGACTGTGCACGCCAATCAAGTCCCCTTGGCCTTGATATCAGTATTTAGATTGATAGTTCTTGCTAAAGTCTGTCACAACATCTTCATTGACATTCCTACCCATCCCAGAAACATTGAAGGTATCAGGAGTTTCTAGTCTCATGGCTGGAATAAGCCTCGTGAGGTCAGCCTGTCAATAGCAGGGCTAATCCTGATGTTAGATGAGGTTGCAGGGGACTCGTACTTCATAGTCACATCTCCAGATACAGAAACAAAACACAGTAATTATGAATTAAGACTGATATGGCCACTAGCAATCATTTGTTTTGTTGTTCTTTTTAATCATGTACTTCCCTGTACTCGTTTGGAGAGACCATTCTGTCATAGTCTGACATTATACATGCATGTATATCGTGAGAATATGTCTGACCCGAGTGGGGGAAAATAAACACCATTAAGTGAAATTGGCTATCTCTACAAATTTTTAGCTATTGCTCTTGCTTTCCCTACTTACAGAATGAAATTTTTTGTCGTGTTTTCTAAAGGGATCTTGGTGGTCCTTATGCCATGTTCATTCTCTGCTGGAGATGTTCAACACATTTTCTATTGTCACAAGGCATTTAATTTACTTTTTATTTAACAATACTTTAAAGAAGATCATGCATGTTACCCTAGCAGTAACATTAGAAATGTTTCCCATTTTTCCACAGCCATTTTTAATTTTATCACGCTGATGACTTGAACACATGTACCTTTCTGTAGAATAAAAAGATGTTTTAACCCGTCTGATAAATCAAAGGATTGATAGGGGAAAAAAAAAAAAATTTCCCCTCCTCAGTCCCTCTTTTTATGTGTGTATATGTATGTGTCACTTCTGTCACATCCTTCCTTTCCTGTTCCTCTATGTTATCTCTCTTCAGCTGCAAGGAATAAAAGCAAAACAAACCAAACCAAAACAAAACAAAAGAACAACCCTCCCTTCTACTTCTTAAACTTGAACATCACCATAAAAGAAAGTACTGAACTACCATTTTGTTATTGTTCTGACAATAGTCAACAGTGACAAGTCAAAGGCAAAATTCAGGAAAAGAGAATATATTCTTTTTTTATGCCCCCAAAAATGTTCTTGAATTACTTTTCTGCTACTTGGTCAATAATGATAACCAACACAGAACAGACCTTTTTCTGAGGAAATACCACAGAACAGACATTTTCTGCTGGATAAAATTTTGTTGTAGGTTTTTATAGTGACTGTTAGAGACAAAGCTGAGAAGAACACCTTGGTTTTGTTTCTGCACTAGAAGTTTGAGTTAATTCAGCTGCCTGTCACAAGTACTCTGGTCCTGGTATCTCACACTGTTAAGTTCTGAAGACTTGGAATTCTCTCCAGCCAAGATGTAGGATCGTGGGAATGTGGTAGGTGGAGCTGATCCTTCTGCGTTTTGGAGTTTGCGTAGATGTGAATTTAAGGATATAGCTCCTCTTTGGCATACAGACATGTATGACCCTTAATAAATTACATTTTTCTGTATATTAAACCCTATATCCAAAAAGACAGAGACCAATTCCCATCTGCTTTATACTCTTTGGGCAGTGCCTCATTCCTTTCCAATGTGAAACCTGTTGGTAAACAAAACCTCAACTTCAGTGGACACCTAGGAACCCAGATTTTGCCTCTGGTAATGATACAATTCTTAACAGGTCTAGCTGGGCCACTTTGGAAAATACCTGAAGAGAAACGCTCTGTGGCAGAGACTCGAAGGAAACAAGCAATGTTAGAAAATGTCTTTTCCTATTAAATATGCCAAGGTAAGTAAACAGATTTGAATGGAGGTGTTTGCAGCACGTACACTCAGAGCTCTAGGCTGATACATTTCATGGCCTAAATTCCACTCTCGGTGCAGCCCAGACAACTTAACAGGCTCTGTATCTTAATTAAATCTTTCTAATGATTCAGAGCAATTTTTTAACTCCCACTTTACATTTGTTCACTTGTTAACACGTGCTGTATATATGCCTTTAGATCCCAGAATCACATTATGGGTAAAGAATGGTTTGGAACTTTAAAACTCAATTTAACTACCATTCTAAGTATTTATTTATTTATTTCCAAGTAAAACATATTGTCTGATACTTTATTGTAAATAACCTAGCCATTCAATTCAGAAGCAGTACTGAAAATAAAATGATCTTGATAACAAAGCTTATTTATGAAGTTACAATAAAATACTGAGTGGTTTTTACTTTTACTAATGTAACTTCATCTATCTGCATAGTAATTCTCAACAATGCTAAGTTCTATTGCCCATTTGTAAGTCGATACTGTTACATAGTACAAACAGATGTTAAATTAGTTTATAAAAACACCTAGGAACAACTGTAGCAGCAGATTGCTTGTAAGTAATAAGCAAGATTATAAAATTCAGATTACAACAAAATGCAATAGCTTCATGCACTAGCACAAATTAAAAAATATATATACCATGGACAAGGTGCAAAATGGATCAAATTAAGATAATGCCAAAATAAATGGACTCAATATTATGCTAATATTAAAGAACTTTACTGGTACTGTGATCCTGCCAAAGAATTTTAATGTGTCTTCTATCTCTACTGGTGATGTTACCAGCAAAGTAATAGTTTGAAGCTCTTAGCAGTGTTCTTTAAATAAAAAAATTATTTGCAGTATCTTGAACAAAAAACCCAAACCTATACAATGGAAAGATGGAATATCTGTTGTCACAAGTAGAGTAAAACCTGAATCTGTATTGTTCATGTAAAAAATTTGCAAATAAGAGACTACTTTATTCAGTAAAGCTGAGGAATTACATTATAATAGAAACACTGACACAACCCTAACTATAACAGAACAAATGTCACTTCCATAACAAGGCAGAATTCTCTGCTGCTTTTCTAATCTCTAGAGACATGATTCTACAACAAAACAAAATAAAATAAAATATAAATAAGTAAACTTAGAAAATATACAAGAAATAGGCTGTGGCGGTATTCGTTTTTTCCCCACCCTTTCTGAAGGACATGTTGCCAATCCAAGCTAGGTTAAATAAGACTTGAAATTTGTTTGGTCTCTATTAAAGAGCCTAGTAGAAAGAGATATGCGTGAAGAGAAATGTGATTAACTAGCTGAAAGGTATTATAAATTACAAAAGAAGAATGGACCATTGGACAAGCGCTGGGTGTGTTTGACTGAAATCAGTTTGACTATTGTGCAAGGGAAAATTTTGGAGGGAAGCAGAGGAGAATTAGGCTTATTTACACCGGTTATAAAGTACACATAGAGCTGATTTTAAACCAGCTTTTTAATTCAGCCTCAGAGAGGTGTTTATTGCAGCCCCTGTGAAAGGACCAGCCCTGTTGAGTCTATGAGTCTTTTACACATTGTGACTAGCATTACAATGACTGACGCAACATGGTAAGTAAAAAAATAAAGTTCCCTTTCTCCCTCGGTCCCCCACCTCCCTCTCCAGCAGATCAATATGCTTGAAGAAAATGTCACAGACTCCATTGAAGGTAATAGGTTTAGATCACCATTACATTTTCTATTCAATGAACTGAGTCTGGTCCATTTCTGTTGGAAAATTCACCTGTTTGAAAAGATTCATTTTCTTCAATGCAGTAGAATGTAACAGCAGAGCAGTGATGCCTGGAGTAGATGGATATAAAAATATGTATATATATATATATGTGTGTATATATATATATACATATGTGTATGTATATACATATGCATATGTATCTGTAGTTCATCTGCTCTCCTATACGTAAGGAATAGAGAAATAAGGGGGTACAAAGGAAGGTTTAGACAACCTTAATTAAAATACATTACTGAAAAGTAAAACAAACCAAGCTGCTCTGTCTTCCTAGTTCTGTCCTCATGCTGTGACCTTAAAAGAGGGTGTTTCAGGCTCAGAACAAGTGCTCTGAAACCAATACAGAGAATAATTTACCTAGTATTTAAATGGTGAGAGCCCGACTTTTTCATTTTTTTTTCCTTTTTTTTTTTTTTTTAATTATTTCTTACTGCCAACTGTTTTTTATATAGGGTAAAGCTCTTCAATAAAGGTTAACTAACCTCTGCTTTGTGTGTAGTGCAACAAACAGTTCCAGATCAACTTGGTATAACATATAAGAAAAAAAATATAGCAAAGAAAAAAGACACATTGTGTTTATTTTCTAAATTTTGAGACCTTGACCAATCAGACTCTCTAGCCTCCTGCACAACACAACCAGGTTTTTATTTAAACCATTTGTGCACATTTTCATATTTTTCAAATAAATTTGAGCTCCTGATGATTTCTGTGACTGAGGATCTAGAGTTCTTATGAACCATGCTCAGTCTTTCTCAACTGCTGAAAATCACAGATTCACTATTGGAGTTTGTATGACTCCTAGACTTTTTCACTTTTTCAGGGCTTTCTCTGCTGGACCAAAATGCACCTTACTAGCTAATTTTTCCCTGAAAGGGTATGTGCAAATTGCAATGGAATTATCCAAATTACTATTCTCTTTCTTTTTTTTTTTTTTTTCTGTTTTACTTTTTCACAGGCCAAACCTGTCCAAGTGAATATGAATTTAGAATTATTCTTTAATCTGGTCAGGGTGCAGACATGTACTTTAACTTCAGAGCTTTGGCATACAGATGTCTCCACCTAAGAAAACCTTTCAGAGTACGAGGCATTAGATACCTTCATAGCAAAAAAGAGGTGTTATAAAATAAGCAATACAAGGTACAATTAATCTCTTTACGTTGTTCTGTAAAGCAAAAGAAGCTGAATTCTCCTTAAAAGGTATATTTCTCTCCATGAACTAAGAGGAGGCCCAAGCTCAGATTGACACACATTGGCTGCAGAGTCCAAACCAGTGCTCAGGGGTCACAGCACATTCCATTGGCTGCTGGGAGAAATGCTCAGCATGACCCTCCTCTCACTTTATTTTTCTTTCTTTTCTATGAAGACAAAAGATGTGGTTTTATTCTTTTGTCAAAGAATGACAAATGAAATTCCAAAAACATAAACTTCATTGTTAAAATATTATTATTTTCAGAGATATTTGAAAAAAAACCCACCCATTTTATTTACTGGGCATGATTTATTCCTCTGGAATGCTTTTTGGTTTGATTTTTTAAAAACATTTTCAAAATATTTCTGATTTTTTAATTTCATTCTTATGTTTCAGAAAGAGGACAGCTACATTTTAGGAGAGACAGTTAGAAGTTTGTGTAGGTTTTCTTTTTATACACCTTTCTCAAGTTTTTTTTTTTGTGAGTCCAGCTCAAAGGGTCCTCCAGCATCCTTCCCCATCCATATTTATCCTAGATGTTTGCTTCTTAATTTTAGCTCATTTCACATTATATTTTACAATTTCCATCAATCTTCCTTCCTCCTTGGCTTATTTTTAACCACGTTAGAAAAATGACTTTTCGCTGTTTGGTGACCCAGAAAGAGTCTAGTAGTAGAAATGAAATATGATTCTATCATAAAATGCATTTTCATAATGCATATATGCAAGAAAATTGAACTAACCTAAAGTAACAATACTGAGTTTTATGATGTCTCCTAATTTGGAGTGTTTATGTTTATGTTTTGGTATTCTTTTAATGTACTACTACTGGATATAATAAAATATAGGAATACATGCAGGAACGTGTGAATGCAGAAACACCATTCTTTGAGACCAACATTAGCAATAATTTCATGAGATCATAGAAAAAAAGCTATTGCTAGTCCTGAAAAACACTGAGAGTCAAGTTCTTTTATGTTAGGAGTTCTGTCTCAGCTGTGAATATTTTTTTCTCTCCTTTCTTCCCTCTTCCTTAACCATTGGAAGGAGGGGCAAGGAAGGAATTTTTCAAATTTTATGGTTCAGAGAAAATAATGAAAAATTGAAAAAATATGCCAAGCAATTAAAAACTGAAGGAAAGGAACCATTTTAAAACTGCATTGATTTCTGAAATGAACTCATTGCTGTGCCTTATGGTGCATGACTATAAATTACTAGTCCTGGTTAAGTTCTCTCTGTCAACAGAATATCTAGATTATGGCAACTAGGAAGCAGAAGTACTTTTAATTAAAACTCGATTGTGTGCTCTCTTTGCAGGCTAAGGATCAGTAAAAGTTCAGCAACAGATGCTTTGGGTACACATAAGAAGTACCTGCAATAATTTAGCATTGCAAAGAGAATTCTGATGCTAATAAGGGCTAAAAATTGGATTCACAAGTTTACAGAGTACACCAAACTGAACAAAATTGTCGGCATAACATTTAAATTACTTTTTTGATAAGCTTGGCTATTTACAAATCATCAGACAATTACATCTTCCAAAAACTATTTAACATCAATTCACTCTGCCTTTTCAACACTGCACTTGATTAATTCCAAATAAATTGAAAGAAATTACCTTGCAGATTGCAAGAAACTGACCAAAAACAATTGCTACAGTTTTAAATTGCGTATCGTTAAACTAACTCTGCATAATAGTTTTCATTTGCATTATCTTCTCTGCTCCAAACGTTAACTATTTCACAGAAAGACAGAATTTTTTTTTGATTTGATTAATCTGATAGACTGAAAGGACTGTGTTTACCCTCAAATTATCCAGTAATTATCCATTAATTAAACAACCTCCTTGAATAATAATGAAAGTATTGAAAAACTATGTTTGATCCTTTCCTTTTTCCAATTGGTATTATCACTACTTGTGCAAACCCACAAGATGACTGTAAGAAGAGCACATTTCTCATCCTGGAAATGAACATCAAATATACAGGGCATGCTTTTACCCTAAAAAAGGGACCCCAAAATCTCTTAAACTTGAGAATGTCAACTTCAAGAATAGGTTGTTTCCGTAGAGGCAGCAAATAATAAATATGTACCAAGAGCTCAAATTCTGGACACTGACCCAGGTTCTGTGAATGTGTTTTGGGCTTTTTTTTCAGCAGACTGGCCAAAATATGGCCAAGGAAGCCCTTTGGAGATGAGGGGTGAGGTTGAGCTCACAAGGTAAACCATTCCAGATCTAGGATTTCACATGTGAGCATTTTCCATAGCACTGAAGCAGTCTGAGGCAAGCTCAGCTCAGCTGCCCACAGGTCTGGCCTTGCAAGGAGCACCCCAGACAGCACAGGCTGCCCAAGCAGCTGACAGATGATCTGTAGCTCCTGTGACACATCCACAGCACCAGGGCTGTGATTTCCTGGACTGCCAGCCGAGGACAGGCAGAACACCCCATCACATCTGGGGCAAGGCAAAACATCTGTCTGTGCACAGCTGCCTCTGTCCTGGCAGAGTTAATGAAAGCAGGAAAGCTCTTCTGCCTGCTGAATGTATGTGAACTTTAGGACAAACTGAATAGTCCTCATGGGCATGACTCATGAGTTTAGACACCCCAGTGGATCTCACCTTGCTTCTAGTAGGCTTTCTGGGAGGTAATAGATTTCCTGAATCAGGTTTTCAAGGACCATTTGCTTGTCTTCCTTGACATCAGCCCTCATTTTTATGGTCTTGGATGAACAGGTATCCTTACAATTCAGGATTTCAAATGGGGTTTGGACTTTGCAGTTGCTGCAGTTGAACAACAGTGGTTGCTTCAGTTTAGCTTTACGTTAAAGGTGTAATTTGGACTTAGTAAAGACATATTAATAGTCTGTACTTTAAATTAAAAAAAAAAAAAGGAAAAAATATCCACTGCAGACATTTTCAGCTTTAGTGCAAATGTAATTAGTTTGATTTACTACAGCTATGGGCCACCAACTCCACCTAAGCTTCCAATGAATTGCTAAAAAGGAGAGGCAAATAGCCAGAGGCAGCAGGGAAGTAAGGAAGTGTGTGGTATCAGCTCTGACATCCTTACTCAAACATTGCAGCACCCTCAGGTAGGGTATTCATAAAAAGAACCCAGAGGGGTTTAGTGCTTACTTTTTTTTTTTTTCCTCCTTATACTAGTGCTTAAATCTCCATAAGATTGTCTGTATCCATCTGGTTAGGTAACTGAAGGACTTTAGGGGTGGCTTCTCTGAGAAGCTGTTGGAAACTCTCCATGTCCAGCAGAGCCAGTGCCAGCTGGATCCAGGATGTGCCCTGCCACTGGCCAAGGCTGAGCCCCTCAGTGACAGTGCTGGTGCCTCTGGGGTAGGGTAGCTAAGAAGGGAAGGAAAACTACAACAGCAGCTGGAGGAGAGGAGTGGGAATGTGTGTGAGGAGCAGCCCTGCAGATAGCCAGGGCAGTGAAGCAGGAGGGGCAGAAGCTGCCCCAGGCTCTGGAGCTCAGATTCCCCTGCAGCCCCTGGAGCAGCCCATGGTGAGGCAGCTGTGCCCCTGCAGCCCAGGGAGGGCACGGGGGAGCAGAGATCCCTGTCAGCCCCTGGGGAGCCCAGGCTGGAGCAGGGGGATGCCCAAAGCAGGCTGTGACCCAATGGGAAGCCTGTGCTGGAGCAGGATCCTGGCAGCACCTNAAAAAAGTCAGGAGTGAAAATTAGGAAGAAGGGAGAGGTGGAGGTGTTTTAAGGTTTGGTTTTCCATCTCATTACCCTACTCTAATTTGATTGGTAATAAATTAAACTAATTTCCCCCAGCTGAGTTTGTTTTGCATGAGACAGTATCTGGTGAGTGATTTCTCCCTGTCCTTATCTCAACCCACAAGACTTTTATTTCCTCTCCCCTGTCCAGCTAAAGAGGGGACTGACAGAGTTTCTTTGGTGGGTACTTAGAATTAGGGCAGGATTAATTAATCAGACTCATCAAAAAACCTGCTTTATTCCATATATAATCTATACAGGATACTTCTGGAATAATGCTCAGGGATATTAAAAATAACACAAGTCTTGTGTTTTGGGAGGAAGGAGAGAGAATACCAAAGTGTACCACCAGAAATACAACTACCTGGCAAATGCTAATATAAAAGCATTTAATTATGCTCTTTCACATCCTCCTCTTCCTAATAGAAACAGCACTGATTCACTCTATGGTCTTCCAGTTCTTACGGTGAAAAACATCCCTGTTTCACAGACAGAAAGGGCAGAAGGCACTGTTACAGAAGTCCTTTCAGGTTTTCTTCCTGTTATTTAGTCTTAATTAAATCTTTTCTCCCACTGCAGGACAGCAATAGTTATCTCATAGTTAACCAGTAATGAATAACTGCTACTGGTTAATGAGTAATCATTACCTCAACTGAGGCCAAGGGAAGCCCTGGGTTTCCTAAGGCAGGCCCCCTTCCTATTTGCATGCTGCAGGGTAACATCCCTCTCAATTTGGCCCTGAGACTTCACTTGCTCACTACCTTATCAGCAGCATAAATGCCTCTGTGGTAGCATGGGGTATTTGATAAGACTGTGTGTCACATAGCACTCAAACTCCATAATCATCTCTGAGCCACAGGAGCTTAAAAACAGAGTGTGAAGTCATCTTTCAAGTTTGAATGCACAAGTAAGCAAAGACAGTAATTAAACTTCAATTGGTATTTTATTTTTAATTCAGCTGCAAAGAGCAGAATCTCGCCTTCAAATTTAATTAACAGCCTTCCCCTCAGCCCCCTCCCACATACACAGCCAGCCATCTATCAACAGGGAGCTAAATTCTCCTTTCTTACAACCGCAGTGAAATCACAGTGGAGAATTTGGTCCAGCAGTTTACAGAGTGCTGATGAGAGCCCTGTCATGTAAGGAAGCACATAACTTTAAGCTGAGTCTCTCTCCTACCGTTAAGAAATAACGGAGGATTTTTTTTTTTCTTACTAAGGATCAGCGTGCGCTGTCTTATCTTTCTTATCCACTGGTTTTGGCCTTCATTCTTTCTCTGTTTAGAAAATATCAAATTAAAAAAAAAAAAATTAAAAAATTTTAAAAAAATACTAACCTTTTAGTTCGTACTATTCAAAGGTGCTGTATCTGCGTTTTTCTCTTTGAAGCTGTCCTAGAATATAATAGCTGATTCTCACAGACAAGATTTCCAAGTTCATGTCAGAGGTGATTAGTGGGAAGGAATGAAAAACTTCCTTTATTGACACCATGGGAAAGGGCTGGGAGGTGGACTGCGGTAAGAATGAATGAAAAAAAGCCTGCTCTGTAAGACAGGCGCTATGGATCTTCCTTCAACTCACCTCCTTCCTGTGTGCTCAGACCTGCTTTTTAGGCTGCTGAAGACGTCTGATAATATAAGCTTGACAGTTCTTGTCAAACTCAAGTCAAACGCAGGTGTCAGAAGGTAAAGTCAGAAACAGGATGAGAAGAATTCCAAGGGGTGTTCTCAGTGTAAATGGTGGTGGAGCCCACAAAATAATGGCTATCCGTGGGGAGGAGGTGATAAAACGTGCCTTAGCCACCTACTGTCTGATCCTTCCGTGGCGTTGGCACACAGCACTCATGGAGTTAGTCTTGTCATGTAAATGGACAGTCTGCTCCCCAAATGACCTTTTATCCCCTCTCCTGCTTCCATCTTGCACCTCACTATTGAGGAGTTACTGGGAAGCTCGTGTATCTCAGAAAATTACTGAGCGATAGCAGAGTGCATATCCGCAGGGTTTCCCAAGGAGAACCAGGAAAACACTATCTCAAAGTTAAATCATTCAGTTTAAATTACCCAGTTTTGAAAGATCAGCTGGGTAGCCATGTGTAGCACAGGTGTATATTCAAGCTATATAATCTGCAAAAGGTGCTTATTTGGATTCCAGTGAAGAGCTGGTTGTGTTTGGACTACTGCAAATCCAAGCTCTCTCTCACTTGCAAAATGTTTTGCAAGCCAACACAAAAAGCTTAAGGAAGATATGAGCTTTAAAGGAAATTACATGGCAGCTGTCTGTTACTGGGTTTCATGTACCATCTTTCTGAATTCCTGTTAATGTCCTCTGTCAGCAGCAAGCAGCTGAAGCAAACAGGCCAGTGGTCTGGTTCACTCTGCTAATCCTTGCTTTTGGATATACCAATTACACTGAGCTCAGACTAGCAGCAAAATTAATTAGAGGAAGAAAGCTATTAACTTGCTCTGCGAAATTAGGTGTGTTAAGCTCCCTCTCACACACCTCCACACATAGGTGCAGCTTTGCTAATTGATTACTGAGGAAGGCACCTGATATTACTACCTATATAAGCAGTCTGTGTTTTAAACTCCAGGGAGGGATCGAATAACTTTTTGGTTCCTGAGGCACTTCTGAAATTAATATTGAAAAGGAAGCAGTTGGGTGCTGGAATAGCATGGCATGGAACTTTGGGACTAAATCCTCTAAAATGTTGAAATGTTGTTCCTACATTAATCTAACTACATTTAAATTGGACCAAGCTGAAAATTATGTTTCCAGGTACTTAATTATTTTCAAATATGGAGGGCCAGGATGGATTGCTCTAGAATACTCTTCACTTTTCTCCTGTTAAGAGCTCAGTTTTGTCCCAGGCTGCCCAAATTTGCTGAGGTCATTCAAGATTAAGGTAACATTTTTTTCTTTTTTTTTTTTTTTTTAACATGTTATTGCTTGAATTCTTCACCCAGAATGGAAAAAAAAAAAGTTAACAGCAGACCTGCTCACTGTCTAAATCATTAAACAAAGATTAAATGGGAAAGGGCTGCCCAACGATCTTCTTTTAATGAATGAGGTCCATTAGAAATCAATCTTCAGAAGAAGACTGATCTGATTGGTTCCCAGCAGTAATTACTACCTAACATATTGTATTGGTATCCTATGTAATCAATAGATAGAAGAAAGCATTTTAAAAAGCAAATGCTAGTGTAGGTTATTTTAAATATCTCCAGCTCACAGCATCTCAAAAACAGCACATCCATTAATGTGAGTGCAGCTTTCTGAGTTTATGTATCACAGATTTCTGATGTGTGCAGCTTTCAGAATGTAGAAGTTCTGCTTTGAAGAATAAGACATTAACAAAATGTATAATTGTAAGAATATTTATTATAAGAAGTATCCGATACAAGGATCTATTAAATGGTCATGGTATTATGAGATATTTTGAGGAATACCAATAAAAACATGCATGCAATATTCTCAACTGTATCCCATTAAATAATCAAAGATCCAATCAATGCAGGACTCTATTTATGTTAAATATAGTTCTACTCTGCACTTATCATTATAATTTTATATTATTATAATTTTATATTATTATATTATGAACATGAGCTTGAAAAGTTTATAAACATTAAGACAATTTCTTTCCTATCAAGGTCTGTAGCTAACATAGTGACACTCATAAGAACCTTGTTTAACTGGCAGTAGGTAAATATAAATAGCCTTCTAATAATTATAATATGTTGAATAGCAAGAGAAGCATATTAGAAGTGAAACAATATTGTCAACCTAATTGAGTAGTGGAAGTAAGTTAACAGCCCAATAATGCAATATAAATTAAAATGCCATGAAATCATGATAATATAATAAGAGTCTAAATAAGATTCAGTGGCAGTAATATTTCAGACCAAAAGCTTCTTTAAGATAGTTGTGCCTAAAATTGCACGCACGAAACTGCATTAAAGGGACATTACTAAGGTTGCAAAGTCAAGCACTCAAAACAAGTTAGGGAATGCTTGAATTAAGTTTGCCCGCGCAACATTAATTTGGCACCCTTGTGTGGGGGCATTATGGCACAGTCTTTAATTACATGATCACATGCTATTTTTTCCACAGGGTGCCTGCCACCTTCAGCTAATTAAGGTTCAGAGGAAAACTTAATTTTCACATTCTCTAATTTCTGCAGGCTTGACTTTGCAACCTTAATGATGTTATTTTAACACAAGATTTTGGTTTTCTGTCTGTGTGAGGAAGAGAGACAGAGGAGGAAGGGTGAAGGGGCAGGTGTGCATTCATTTCCCTAAGTTAAGAAAGCAAACATTTTAAAGATTATAGTCATCCCATGGTCTCATACTGACAGTCAGTTAGGTCTTTGGCAAAATGAAAATATAAAGTTTAGTTTAGAAGCTAGGTTTATGTTGCTCAAAGCAGCGCTACTGAGGAAAACAAGTGAAGGGGTAGCAAAATGGGCTGTCATCAGCATGGCATAATACTAAATTCAACCATTTCTAGCAAGCCAGTCAGTATTGGGAGAAGTGATGAATATATGCATCCTCCACTTCCTAGACAAATGGGATGCTGAGGCTGTATCTTCCCCCTTTGTTTATTTCAAATCTGTGCCTATAATTGTTTATTTGTCTTTGTGTTGGTGTGCATATACGTCATACATATATTTAGCAAGTATCTGGGCAAACCTTACTTTTTGATGCTAAAATGCATCGCATTTGAGGGCACTTTTGGGATGCCAAGTAGGATTTTAGATTTCACAGATGTCCAGCAGCCTGGCTGAACTAATTTACTGGCCAACATAAGCAGAATGAAACTACACTAGAGAAGTTTATGATCTCTGCCTGCTGCAAGGTGTGGTTGAGAGTGACTGTGTGCAGAGAGGTGGGTGATGGTAGGCTGTGCTCTGGACCCTGTCAGGAAGCTCACAGTTTTCTTACAGCTCACTCTGCAGCCTGGAAATGCACTTGATTTTACATGATCCCAGAGTCACCTTTTCACTCTTTGTTCAGCTGTACATGGACAAAACAGTTTAGGAATGAACTTGCAGTCCTATAGCTACCTAAAGCATAAATTGACTTTAAATCAACAAACTTCAGACTTGACTGTGCTGCTGAAGCTTAAGTGTGAGCTGGGCTGTATTACTATACATGCATTCAGAGTTTGCACTGCTTTGGTGCTGGGCTACTTTAAGAGCTTGCAGAAACTGAACTAAGATCTCTCACAATTCCATGAAAATCATTGGTAATTTCATAGATTTCATCAGCTGGTAGAATCTGACTTGAGCATTTAGGGAAACGGGAACGGGAAAACTAGTGTAAGATAGTCAAGCATCCTCCAGCCACCTGAAGATGGATGGAAATGTTCAAGAAACAATCCCTAGCATTGTGTAGGGCTACAGCAAAGATCCCATGGTCTTGTACAATGGCTGCTTATTCAGCTAAAGCCAGGGTGAATAAAGGTTCTTCTTTCTGCTTCCCTTGGCTTTTTTTATTTATTTATTTTTTTTTTTTTAATACCTCATTACTTTAAGTGAAAACCTGAGACTGATCCTTCAGCTTCTTCCTAACCAGTCAGAATAGAATATCTTGGGTCAGATTAAGGTCTTGTTAACTTGTTTGTGTGTGCATTAGTGTGTATGCATTTCTCAGAGGAAAAGCTCCTGTTTTCCTAGCACGTATGAAAGGAACTGATGAGAAGAATTACAGTTATCGCATGAGCTGTTGCATTATCTTTTTGTGTGTATCAAATTGGTGACAACTACCAACATCTTCTAGACTGATTTGTTCTGCTTTTAAGATATATTTGTTTTTTCCCCTTGTTTATTTTTTTTAAACAGTGAATATCTGTTCCTGTAGTAGCAAGGTTCATGTTAATCTGTACAGATGCAGGAAGTGACCTGTGGCTTTTCTCCAACAACAAATTTCTCTCCTCATTTGGAAACACCAATTTCTTTGGAATGACAAACGCTTTTCTATACCAGCACATTTTTATTTTCCTCACCAAAAGGAAGATTCTAAACAGTGCATTACAGAGATCTGCATGATGCTGAACTGCATGGTACAGAAATGTGGTGGAAAAAATTTTAAGGTTGTCCAGTGGTCTGATCCAGGGCAACTGATGTAGTTTTTAAGACTATTTCTCATGTAAAAATTTTCCCCAAGCTGAAAAGAACATTACTAGGTTTAGAGCTGGAGTGAGGGAGACTGTTTTTCTGTCTCCTAGTTTTTTTAATTTTTTTTTTTTTTTAGGAGGGCTTGTCAAGAGGATCTTTATGAAGAGGTAAGACTGTTTTCAAATGGGTGAGAATCAGTGCATTAGTCTTTCCCAGCGCTACCTCCACCTTGCTTCTCTCAATCCTTTCTCACAGTTCCTTACTTGCTTGTTTCCTTCTTTCCTCAGGGTGGGTGGACAAGTTTGCAGACATGGGGAATGGAAGTATTGCAAACCAGTGCGTGGAAAATTCAGTCTACATGCTTGCAGACTGAGTTTTCTGTTGGTCTACAACATGATCTCTGACTCTGGAGTTCCCTTGACTTCCTTTGGCTTCAAAGGGACTCAGGTCCATGATGTTAGAAGACTCCAATCATATTTAATTACAGCTGCATGCATTTTTTGAACGCGACAATATGCCCACAAGCTAAAGGACTGTGAGAGGGATTTCATAAAGGCCTTTCAGTAGACACTATCAGGTTATTAAATTAGTTTCACTAATTTCTAGAAATACTTTAAAAAATAATTATTATATCTGATAAAGCAAAATAGTAATCACAATTAATATGTGGCCTTTATATTCTGGTAATGAAGGGATTCTTGCAGGAAAGAAGCTTTGTTAGATCTCACAATAAAAAAAAAAAAAATTAAAAACCCAAGATAGCAGATGAAGTGCAGTGTGTTACATGTCTTGGAAAAAATACATGGTGTCCACTGTCACCTATTTTCCCTGAAACCAGCTAAAACGTTTTCCTCTATGATGGCAAACCCAGTTGTACACATATATAGACCAGCATTAAGAAAATCTGTTTCCTGTGTTTGGGGCAGATCCTGGCTTGCAGTGTCTGTGATCCTTTGCAGGGCGTTGAACGTAATCACAGAATCATGAGATACCCTGAGTTGGGGGGGACTCACAACAAGCATTGAGTGTGACTAACTGGGCTCAGCCTAAAGCTGATGATATAAATACCAGCCATGCCAAACTGACCTATATTTGTCTATTTCACCAAACCTTAGTCCCACTGTAAGTGGACAAAGAACATGGAATTTTACCATTTTCAGGCACTTTCTGTTAGCGCTGAGACTCATCTTTTTCACACCACCTAAATCGACCTCTCACCAAGCTTCAGTTTGTGCTGGAAATATCTGATACTCTACTGCTTACCAATGCAGAGAGGATAGACAGAAAGAGCACTCTTTCTTTCTTTTTTTTTTTTTTTCCTCACTGACCTTCTTGCAAGGTTTAAGGTTTGCCTCGTTCCAGAGGATTGGAGTTTTCAGTCTCATAGCTACAAGCTCATACTTGTGTAAGAGCAGATTTGATCCAAAGACCTTATATTCCCTCATCAATTTCATGAGCCATTGCATTTCCCCATCTGTAGTGATTTAAAAAAATACATTATATTACAGGATATGCAAAACATTAGCTGTGAAAATGGTTGAATCTGAGGTTTTATGGTTTATCACAGGAAAAAAAGTCACATCAGCTAAGCCAATATGCAGGGTGTCCATTTATGGAAATCACTGCTAAACCTCCATGTAGCTATGCCTAATTTTTTTTTTTTTTAATTATTTATGGGTTCTTTTTCCAGCTCTTATACTACCTACTTTACACCTGAGGCTTTTTGCACCAACAAAATGAACTACCTTTAGTACCTGAAAGAAATTATGATTGCTAATGTACTCCTGTTCTGTATGTGCTAATATACTCCTTTACAAGAATGATGAGCCAGGCACTGAATGAAGTTCAGAAGCCAAGGGCAGAAATTCCCCAGAAAATTATTTTCTAGGCACCAAGCAAAGGGAGAATTGTAGGAAGAATTTCAACATGGTTTATTTTCACTTTTACTTGTCTGTGGGACACTTCCAGTGACTTGAGGAGTCATCATATTGGCAAGTGGCATTCAAATACAAAATATGAATAGAGAAATAAATGGGAAAAAAATTTGTACCTAGATGTGACTCTTGTTGTGCATAATACTCTTAGTGTCAAAGTTCTGGCTCTTATGCTACTGGTAATTGCCATTAACTGAAGGTGCTACTGCACAAGAAAAGGAAAAGCTGAAGGTTTTTGTTGGCTTTTTTGGGATGTTTTAGTGCATTGGAAGGACCTCAATTGTGTTTATGTCCTGTTCTATTTACAAGATCAACTTTCTTCTGAAATCACATGATTTCTTTCATGATAAAATGCATCTTAAATGTTGAAAAGATATTGCATTAAGTGGAAGAAAAGAATGAATAGTCTTGCTATGAACAAAGATAAGAAAGCAAACTTTAATACATTTAAGTATATGTGATCCTTAGACTTATATTTATGGTACACCTAATTAATGGTAGCCCATTAATGCAAGCCTGTGTTTCAGAGAAGGGTCTATGTTTGATCAACTAAAAATAACCAGTGCCTTAGAAATAGCCCAGTGCCTGATTTTGTAGGTTAACATATTTTAGATACAGACACTATGCACTATCACTAGCTAAGATGATGGTCTTCACTACAATTTTTTTTCCATAAATATCCGACTTTTAAAAGAACACCCTGCAAAATATTTTTTTTCTTTTAGGAAAGAAATCTACCTGGGAAATTCTCCAGCCCTCTACAGAAAGTCCTTGGACTTTGTTTCTTCAGACAGAGGGAAAAAAATCAGCTAAGAAGAGTACATTTTTTAGTTCTCTGATAAGATTATGAATCCAAATAGTAGTCTTTAGACCAATTTTCATGTAAGGAACATTTTTGCTCACTTTACAAATGTCTTAATAAAAAAAACCAAGAACACTAGGTCCCCTACTTTTTCCACATTAACACTTCTATTTAGAAGGAGTTACAATGTACAAGTGAGACCTCGTGATAAATAAGGAAATGTTAATATAACCGTGTTATTTGGCAGAGTAAGGGAAACAGACATGGAATCTCAGAATCATTCAGTAGTTTGGGTTGGAAGGGACTTTTAAAGGTCATCTTGTTCCAAACTCCCTGACATGGACACAGACACCTGCTACTAGAACAGAGCTGAAATGGAAATTTCTGGGTCTGGAAAAGACAGTCACATCATTTCTGGTGCTGGAATAGCCCTCAGGGACCTGTGGTCTCTGAAGAAGGACTGGGCTGAGAACATTGTGCATTGCACTACTGAAAGAAAGCAGTGCATTGCATTACTGGCTAGAGGATTGAAACACAGGGGTCCATCCAGGTCGACAGGTGCCTGAGCTAACTCCTATCGAATAATGTGATTCTTAATAATACTGAGGTTATCTAGCCATGAAATTCAAAGACAACTTTTCTTGGCCGTGCTGGGTTGCAGAGAAAGTGCTACAGTGATTTGGACAGCCCTCTCATACGAAGTTTATGCGCAGCAAATCTTGCTTTTTCTGATGAAGTAGGACTTTTTGATTCAATTCCATGAGTTTCAGATGTCTATTTCTGCCAGGCAACACTCAAAATTAGATTTCAAAACTCTCACAGCATTAAGACATCGTCTTGCACTCCTTTAATCTGAGTAGAGTGGGGTTCTCATGACAAAGATATCTTTCCTGAAACAGTGCAGCCTATAAAAAACTGAGAATCATATTTTTTGTTCCTTGTATTCATATCTGTTCCTGTGTTAAAGGAAGTGTCAAAACATTAAAATGCTTTGCAACGTATCAAGCTTAAAATTTATCAGAACCCACCTGAATCAACATAATTACTAATGAAATTTTAAGAATTATGCATCCACCACGGCTTGGATCTGTATCTGGTGTAATTCTTCTGTGATTGGGACTACAGGGTCAAAATGGGATTTAAAATTCCAAAGAAGATGCTAGTTCATCCAAACCAAGATTATAAGAACTTTATGACAATTGTTTCCAGGGCAGCTGAGATTAACAATTTCTGACTTTGAACTGATACAAAATTAATCATTTCATCTTTGTTCAGAAAAACAGGGAAATTCAAATCAGTGTGACCAAATGTCTATGAACATTTTTTTTATTATTTTTTTCATAAATCATGCATATTAAATATTTTGCTAGAGGAATTCTGTCAAATTTAACTTCAGAAGCACGTTTTTGTATTTTTAATTATTATTATAATTATTCCTATCTACATTTTTCATTCTCATTTATTCCTAAATATAATAAAAGTATTACTATTCATACAAAACTTTGACCTTTTCCTCTTCTATATAACCCAAATTTGCATCTACCTACTTAAATGTTATTGCACATCTCTTTAATTATGCAGAATGAATAAACAGCACCAAGGACTGAATTTTATTGTAAGGAGACCATGCCACGGCACCAGGTGTCAAATCCCCTGTAATAATATGTGCAATAGAAATGTTCATTCCCTGTCAATCACAGACAAGAATCACTCTGTTGCCTTTCCATGCTCTTCTAAAAAGTTTCTGTATTGTTTACAAGGGGACGAAGAAAAATATTTTTTTTTTTTCTAATTCAACTATATTTCAAAGTTGAACATCATGATGTAATGGACAATTGAAAAGATAATGACCAAGAAATATTTTTTTATTGGTTGCTTTTTTTTTCTTAGTTTTTTTTTTTCCTTTCCCAAAATTTTATTTTGCCCAAATTGCAGCAGTTTGTTTCCTTTTTTGACACCTGTGATGTCAAACAAAATAAGATTTTATTTAAAGTTGGAGATAAAATATTTCCCCCCATAATCTTAATTTCATAAATATAAGAAGAATTCATATTGTGTTCCAAAATTCCTGGAACAAGTAAGACCTGAGTCTAAATACACAATACCCAATTGCTGAAACTTTGCAAGACATTACAGCACTTAGACATCATGGGTCTATGCCTCTATAGGCTGGGCCCTTAAAACAGCTCCCTAATCTATATAATAATATCAATAATGAAGCTTTCAGTAGATATCAACCTCCTGCTAAGTGCACTCTCTCTGTTTGAAAATCTTGCTAATTCAAGACCATTAAAATAGATTCTCGTAAAGACTCCATTCTGTCAAACACCAAAAACAGAGATATACAGAGAAAGGGATTTAATTATCGCTGTTCTATATCTTGAACTGCGAGCTTTTTCTGAGTAATAATTGCCTAAGTTCGTCTTCAAAAGGCATTTTAATAGTGTTAATACTAGTAAATATTGCTCATTTTGGTACTGATGTGCCATTTTAATAGTTCCCATGGTTTCTAAAAGTCATTTCTTATTGTTTTACTGTAGAAAGAATCTCACTTTAATTATGTCATAATTGTTTGTAAGCCATAGAATCTTAATTAATGCCAATGGCTTAAAGGCACATACTGAGCACAAACTTTATGGTTCTGTTTGTTTTCCAGGCTCTTCCTTCTGTAACAAAAGCCCCAGCATGAGTTCCTATGAGCTGCCTATTTCCTGTGGTCCTTCCTCTTTGTTGCTGATTTTTACATGGCTATTTTGTAGTCTTCTCCCTCTTTCTGCCTCCCTGCTTTTGTCATATTTTTTTTTGTATGTTCCTCTTTCTCTTTTTAACCTCATTTCTGTGATTACCAATAGATTTTCAGACACAATACAAATATGAGATTCAAAGTTAAGTGTAGGTAGGAACTACAATAAAAACATAGAAATTATGTTTCTCTAAATATCTGGTTTTTTCCGTGCTGGGAATCTTAGCCACTTGCACAATGCTTCTGGGAAAACAAAAAAGAAAAGAAAAGAAAGAAAAAAAAAGAAAGTTGCACAACTGCTTTTTTTGCTTTTTACAATATGTTTAGGATTGGAAGACCTCAAGGAATTGTTTGATTAGTTCAAATATCCTGGTCATGGTTTTGATGTATGAGCAAATGTATGAAAATATATTGCAAAAAAACATTCCAAAATTTCTGCTGGAAGATAAATAATCCTGCTTCTCCAGCTGAATCAAAGGTAAAGAGACAGAAAATGGTTATAGCAGGTTCTCACCTGGATTTACTTACAAGTCATTTTCATCACAGTAGTAGCTCAAGCATTGAATCCAGAGTTTCATGTTCTAACTGCTGCTTAAACACGGAAACAACTCTGCTACCATGCAAAGCCGAGAGATACAGCATTATCATTTTACAGGACACAAAAAAAAATGATACATAAAGAGATTAAAGAATTAAATTTTCAAAGACATTGACATGTGCAAGTGAAAATAACTTTTTTTTACCTTGAAACATCTCAACAATCTACATACCTGAGTGGTCTGTGTCTCATTATTTTCCACCCCAATCTCCAAACCTACCAAAATAATTATCCGCTAGTATAATGCCAAACAAAAATCACATTACAGTTGCTAGATGGTTTTTAGAATCACCACCCCCCCCCCCCCCAGTACTTNCCCCCCCCCCCCCCCCCAGTATATTTCTAGGCTTTTACTTTTTCTTTCCTCATGGGAATGTATTTCAGGAAAAAAAAACCAAAAAACCAACAACAACAACAAAAAAAAAAGAGACAAATTCTTTTCTATATTTGTTATTTTTTAAGAGATCTTTTGTCTCTGTCTGCAGGAACTTAAAAGCGTGAAAAGCAAAAAAAAAATGCTGCAAAAAAATTTCATGATCTGTATTATTAATAGAAAAGAGGGAGAAATCTTCAAATTTGTCATTTTGGAAACTTCCGGTAGAGATTTTGGGAAGTCAGAAGAGCTCTTTCTTCAGGAAAATGCTTCCCAGCTCATTGAGGTTTGCACCACACAGGCAAGGTGGACTCCAGGAAGAATAAACCAGAGCAGCTCCAGCATGGCAGCTCCCAAAAATGAACACGTGGTTGTGCCTGAAATCCTGGCAGTTCTTCTCCCTTACAGGAAAATCCCTGACAAATGATAGATGCTCTTAGCTGAGATCCTGCAACACTGGCACAAAAGCATCCTAAAAGGGAAAGGGCCAGGATGTCTCCTGCCTGCAAGGAGAGAGAAGATTTTGAAACAGGGATGGTCTTTTTCAGGCAAGCTATGCTTCCTTTAAATCATGCTTTACCATATAACGAAGCAACTCTTTACTGCCAGGGGTGTAATCTGTCTGCAAGTAAGAGGAGACAGAATATGTTTTCCAGGACCTCTGACTCCCTCCAGCAAGTGAGATTTTTGACATCTGGTCTCTCCAATAAAATATTGAGACCTTTCATGGCAACTTAACTTTTCTAAATAAAAATGAACAGTATCTTTCTGAAAACACTCAATTTGCAAAGAAGGAGAAATCTCTGTGACAAACACTTATAGCTCTCTAATTACAAATCTTTTGTATTTTCTCTTTTCCTGTTTTAATGAAAAAAAAAAAAGCAAGAAACGAAATAATGTCAGTATGTATGTGACTGAAACTGCAATGGGATTAAATTAGATACAGAAAAATATCTAGAATTTAATAAAGAAAAGCGTAATGGTGTACTGGGCACCATGTGAGTGACCTGTGTAGGATAAAAGCCTTGTCATGAATCTGTCTAAATATTTCGGGATCAATCATGGGACTGACAGTTATTATTCCAACCTGTGAGAAAGTTTCATATGCACAGTACCCATCAAATGCCACCCTCAAAGAAATTCCACTCAATCTAATGAAGTTCTAGCATTATTGGCCAGTTTTACAGATAAAATTTCATACATGCCACGAGCTTCCCTGGGGCAAACACCTTGAAAACTTTCTGTAGGGATAAAGAACACGTGCTTGTCAAAACAGTGAAAAATATTTTCAGGAATATTTCTTCAGTGTCACACAGTGACAGGGGAATGGACTTTTTTTTCCTCTTTTAGCTTACATTAGCTTTAACATTTGTTGGAAAAAAACAAAAAAAAGATAGTATTTAGAAAAAATGGGCTTTGGGTCATATTCTCAAATGACATAAATTGTTGCATCTCTACTGATCTGTCCTATTACTTGGAATTCTGTTCAGGAAGAGGGAATCTCATGTTTTTCTGGTTTCACCAAATATCCTTCCATTTCACCTTTCATTCTCCAGGGCAATGATTATCAGATGTTGAAGACAACATATAACTTTTTGCCTCAGGCAAATTCACAAATGTTTGCCGCTTTGCTTCAGGGCAGAGGTAGAATATAATCATATGTGCCACAAAAATAGTTCTTTTCACAGTCAAACTAGAGAGCTTTTTAGGCCAAGATTAAATTTGTCAGTATTTCTGGAGAAATTAGCCCTTATGTACAGGGAGTTGCAGTGTGAGAATTGTTATATTGTTAATGTAAGGAAACACATTGGAACGCTCTGCCTACATTTAGACATTTCCAACTGAGCTACTCCCTCAAACCTCTTCACATCCAGTGAAGAAAAGGTGAGAACTTTTGTGACAATATTCATCTCAGGCCCATATCTAAGATGAGTCAAATGAAATATGCTCTTAAAGGGTCAGCTTTTTCCTCTTGTCCAGGCAATGGTGACAATCTCAGACAGAAACATTTTTATTCCAACACCCACAGTCAGGAATAAGAAAATCCCATTCTGAGTTTCAGATATGGCCATACCAGTTAAGATTGAAGGTGGGAAGCAGATGTCTGAAGCCATTTAACTTGCTCCCAGGATATTTGAAGTTTCTGGCATCAACTACAGCTGTCACATTTAAGATCCTATTGTGGGGCCCCTTCCCTGGTGCTGGAGGGGCTGAAGGCACCAATTTCCCTGGCAGACGTCCCACGCTGTCCCTGCCTATCCCTGTTCTCCTGGAGCAGCAGTGGGAAGGGTGACAGAGCTGGGTGAGTGCCACATCACTGCAGCATCACAGCCTGGCCTGTGCCGTGCCCGTGCCCGGCTTACTGCGCTCACTTGAGCACTCTGTTTATATGGTATTATCTTCAATTGTGCTACGCATTTTTAAATCCATTTTAGCCACTCTCAGGACCCTGTTCAAGAGCTGTGGCTATAACCTACAGAAGTTATCTGGTTTAGTGACACGAAGGGAAAAAAAAAATAAAATGAGTGCCTGAATTATCACAGGGTTTCTGCTCATAATGGGTGACTAAATGCAGAACAGTGCTGTGTTTTAAAACTGTCAACAACCCATGGTCTTTTTTTTTATATTTACTTTAATGAGAATAACTCACAACAACAGCAGCTTGTCATCACTTCCATCTCATTGCTCTTGTTTACACACAGGGCTGTAAAACTTTACCTCTGCAGATTGCTTTAAAAACATAAATAAAAATAAAATCTAATTTACATTTTTGTTCCAACTGGTTTTCTTGACAGACAGCTGCCCACAGCTCAGTGGTTGCTCTGTTCAGTTACTTTAATTTTCAGCTTTCAAGTTTTTCTGCAGCCCATTCAGAAGTAAATTCTCAGGGAAAATTGAGCTCTGTCATGGATGGATTAGTACTATAATAGTTGGTCACATATCTTGCATGAAACCTTTCAAAAGCAAGGCAAATGAGAAGGAAATGAAATTCATTTCATACTTCTTCAAGCACGCTAAAAGACTTTCTCTCCAAGTAATCTGTGAAGTACCACTAGTTTATTGGAGGTTCACATAACTACCATTACATTATACCTTGTCACAATCTCATATATTGGGTGACTGCTTTTTCTGAACTGATGGTACCTGCAAAGTGTGCTCCATAGGCACTGAGGAGAGAATGCCGTTTCTTAGATCAAAATGTATAGGTCCTAGGAATGGCATAAATAAAGGTACTTGAAGCAAATTGGGACATTACAGGTCATAGGTCAATGAAATCTGAAAGAGAGATATATTGAGGAGAAGTCGTGTTTGCTGTGTGATGAACTGATACACTGAGAAAGAGAAGGGAGGGAGGGAGGAGAGGGGAGAGCAAGAGAGAGAAAGCATAATAAAGTTTTTTCTCGACAGTTAAGGTGCAGGAGCTGCAGCCATTTTCCCTGGCAAAGTGGGAAGAAGCTATATTGCTTTTAGCAATCCATTTGGTTTCTTTGTCATTTGCAATGAAGGCAGTGCTTCATCCCTTAAGCACATCTGTTTGTGTCTCCCAGAGTATATAAGCATGTGTTTTATTTCTTCTTAGGGTAAGATAAACAAATACCTGCATTATTTTGGATAGTTATTTGATTCTGCCTTTTAGATGAAGACTATCTGCAGGCGAGAGGAAAAAGAAATAGCTGCAGAGATCTTGTTCGTGTGTTGATGGTGTCACAAAGAATTGTAAGTAGAAATATGGTTGATGTTTCAGTGCTGGTGTAGGTAGGGGAAGAATAGGTGTGAGCCATGATTCAGTCCCTGGTTCAGGTAAAGAATTAAACAGAAGTTTTAGGCTTCTGGAAATGAAAAACTTACTTGAAGTCCTTGGTAAATCAGAAGCTGGCATTGCAGATTTTCTAAACAGAATTGTTTTGTAAGGATTAAAGTGGGAGAGTATGATAATTTAAAAATATCTTTAGAGTAGTTGGTAATTGTGATTTAATTGCTTAGAAATTTGTTTTTCTGGTTGTCAAAGTACTGCAACAGTAATTCAAACTCAGTTTGTTTGCATAAAAGTGATGAAAATATAGTTTATTGATGTATTTTAATTGCAGAGCTTTACTTGGGACAAAAATAAAAAGATTGTTCTCAAAAACACATGGAAAATGTTGGAAGTCCCAAAATAAAATCAAAATATGTTTTGCTTTCTCTGATTCTATTTTTCCACAAAATTTTTTATAAGTCAACAACAACAACAGCAACTATATAATCCCCCCTATAAATATTAAAGAAAAAAATATTTTTTATTAATAATTGAAGTCAATGACTTGCAGTCAGACCTTGTCCTAAAAGAACCCCAACCTACCAATGAAAACCAAACCCAAACCCTCCTCCAAAAGACAAAATGAAACAGATCAGCTTTGTCTGATTCCAGAAATTCCTATTAAGTCCTAAAAACACCCTAGGAATTTAGCATTTATATATGAGACTTTAAATCTGCTGAAGAAGACATGACACTAAGTATTTTCCCCAGTGCAAATACAAAAAAAAGTTTAATTTTATTGATTTAACATTTTACTTATGTCAAAAATAAGGCTAATTTTCACAATCTGGCTGCTATTAAGATAATTCTTCTTCTAGAACCATCTAAGAGCTTCCATATAAGATGGTTCATAACTTTTCCTGTTACTGCTATTGTTCAGGATTGAATTTGTGTCCATTCAATTTTAAGTTGGAATATTCTGCACCCTTATTCCATGTTTATCAGACAGGTCGAGTCCGTGTTGGTAGGGGTCCTGAGTGCACTGGTGTGGTGGAAGGTGTCCCTGCTCATGGCAAGGGCTTGGAAAGAGATGGTACCTGAGGTCCCTGGCAACCCAAACCATTTGTGATTCTGTGATTCTCAGATACAACTCTCAGCACAACTAAAGGGGGAGCCTGGGATAATAATTTCTCTGGTTTAAGCACTATTGTTATGGCCATGTTGCCTCCTCAGATGCAGTTGTGGCAATACATGAGAACAGCTCCTCTGAATTTCCTTGTGCTGTTTGAACAGAGATCAGAAGGTGAGCTCTGACCTAAAGAAAGCACCATGTAAACATAAACCAAGGGAAAGAAAAAGAAAAAAAAAAAAAGCTAAATTCAGACAAAACTGGTACCATAAAAAAATCCAGACAAAACACAAGTGAGGCTATGAGACAAGACCATTCAGTATATATCAGAAATACCTCTCTTGAGCAGCCTATACTGATTTCTGTGAATAGAAATTATTATTTTAGTCAAACCAATAGCAAATGCCTAAGAATAAAGAGAAAACTAGTAGAAAGCAGCAAAATTCTTTTCAGAAGTATGTGCCCCAACAGAAGGTGGGCTCTGTAATTAGTACCTGGAACTATCCACAGCTCTTTTCCCCATAGAATTTGTATAAGGTAAGCAAATTTAGCTAAATGGGCAGGATACTGTTCCATAATTAATCACTAATATGGTAATATGTCACCCAAAAAATCTCTGCCCAAGAGAAACGTGCCAAATGACGCAGACACCTGATTAGTGAAGGCATGCAATAAATTACATGGAGAAACTTCATCATCTTCCTCATCTTCCATCACAGTAATTGATTAATTTTATTTACTGCTCCAGGCTAGCAGTTTCCGTCAGCCTCCAGGTGACTTAACAGAGTGGAAGACAAGAAATTAGAGCTAACAAAGGCCTGAGAGGTTAACCTCTTATTAATGCAAAGGGATATTCTGTACAGTGTGTTTAAAAAAGGGCAAGGAAGTTGTCCAAAAGAGAGGAGTTTCTGATCACACAACAGAAGAATAAAGTTCTCTATGTTTTCAATTTCTACACTGTCTACTGAGAAAAAGGAAGGAGGAAAGGAGATGCAATTGGAACAAGTGAAGTTTTCCAGAAATACTGAGGTTTCTGATTTGGGAGATTGATTATTTTTTGTTTTGTTTTTCAATAAAATCAAAAATGTATGGTGACATTTTACATATCCATATTCACTTTTAAAAAGTGAATTAATTTCATTAATTGAGAGTGGCTTTTGAAGAAATACAACCCCTAAATATCAGATCTAAAATAATAAGAACAAAAAAATTGCAAGAAGCTCTACAGTTTAATTTGAAAGATACAGAATGGTTTCCGTTTGGAGAGCTTTAAAGGTGAGAATCATTCCTTTTGAGTTCATCCCCATAACTTGAAAAAATCTGGTAAATGAGGGAGATACAGGCAGAGAGCACAAATTATCTAATTCTAAAACAAGGTTGTGAGAAGGGACAAATTGCTTTCGGGAGCCTTGATTTACCTCCACAGGCTAAAGTAGGAGCCTATTTTGGTAGGTTAGACTGCACAGCTAATTTAGACTTCTGAAATTAGGCAAGATTAACATCTCCAAATGTACTTTGATAGCCCGTTCCAAAAGGCAGCCATTACCTGGAAGAATCTTTTCACTTCTGCTAACAGCGTGATCATCCACTGAACCTAAATTCCAGCTACAAGATTTGCTTGCCACTGGGGACAAAGTCAGAAGTATGTGGTAAGGCTTTTTGAAAACCCAAAAACTTAGTTGGTATAACATTTCACAGTCCTAAAAGGGATAATGAGCCATCTGCACTACTAAAGCTTAGGCCAAAACTATTCGTATGTCCAATATCTGTGACAGCAGAGTCTGAAGAAAGTTTGGTGTGAAAAAAAAAGAACAGAAAGGTTTTTTGGTGGCCTTTCAGCAGGGGGCAGTGTGTATTCCTTCATTAAAAAAAAAGTTAGAAATATACCTCAGCAAACCCGAAGCTGCCTGTAATGCAGGGGTATGAGGAGGTCAATAAGATATGCTGGACTTAGGACCATGTAGCAAATTATAAAGTGAGCAATGCTAAAATCAATATGATATTTGACTGTCAGCCAATGCAATTTGTTCAAAATAGGTTAAATTCACTCCTGCCATTTCCTCTTTTACAAGGAACTTGGCAGTCTCATTCTGTTATCAAGTGCAAAGCCCTTTCTGAGATCTGACTGGGATAGAAATGAATGCAATTTTGAAATATTCCATAAGTGCAGAGTGATACAGGGGCTAAGATAGGCATGAAATCAGACTGAAACTTTTTATCTGCTGCATATCAGGTTAGCCCTGAGATGAGATGACCTTTGCCAGACCCTTCCCCTGCCAAAGCAGTAAACAAAATATGTGAGTATTTTGCATAAACACCACACCCTTCATCTTTTAATCTTAAAGAACTGTATGAACATCGAGGTACTGAAATTACAAGTGCATTATCATTGCTGAGGTAAGATAGAGACCAGAAATTAGCGCTCTGCTGCCTGAGTTTTGTACCTTCAACTCACAAAAAAACCCCTGTTTCTATCTGGTGTAAAGAATGGCATGGTGGAATGACAATTATTTGGCCAAATGATGACTCAATTACATAAATGGAAACTTGAGGTAGCTCTGTTAAAGTCAGTGGCACCAGGACAAGGTGAAATTGGTGTAGGATAAGAGGCATGCAGGCTAGATTTATACAAAATGTACATTTGAACAATGTCAAAGGGGCAGCGTTCTGCTCAAGCGTGTTTCTTCCTTAAAGAATAATACAAGACATCTGTCACAGATTTCTATTCCTTCCTTTTATACAGATGTCTAAACAGAAAAAATAATTAATGTAATTAGAGTTGTTGCTATTATTGCTATGACTACCTCCTAGCCTTCATATTTATGGCTGAATATTTATGATTTTTATTTTTTAACAAGATTTCAATGCATTCAGGCTAGGGGTGGAAATAAAACTGGTAGTTACCCACAGTAAATGAATTATGCACCAAATTGTAAATATTCCATTTTCTTTTCTGATCTGAAAGTCCCCAAAGAAATATGAACATTTTATTTAAAATTCATCTGCAGTGACATTTCCTGGCTGCACAGAGCACTCCCACAAATGCACTAGTATTTGCAAAAAAAGATAGCTTTTTATGAGAATGATACTGTGTGTTAATTCTGTTTTTTGCAGTCAATCTGCTCTCTCCTTCTCAAATCAAATGAAATACTTCTAAGGGATGTGCTGTAAAAGAATAGATGTAAATAAATGCATCTTTCAAAAATAGGATTTAACTTATTTATACAGTTGAATTTATTTATATTACAAGATAAAGATTCCTTCAGATAAAATACTTATTACAAGGTGCACGAAGGCTGAAGGACAGGTTTGATACACTATCAGCTGAGGAGTAAACAATGAGACACACTGATATAATACTTCAACTAGAAAATAGATAATTTCTTCCATAGTCTTAGCTGTTTATTAGGCGAATAATATTATCTACATCTTTTTGAGCAACCTACTTGCAGCATGCTATCAACTGTGTCTAATTAGATTGGAATCTTTTAGTTATGATGACTTTCAAAGAAAATGCAATGGAAACAAAATCATCACTTTTGTCCTTATCTTATAGAAGTTCTGGTTTTTATTGAAACTCAGTTTCTGTCATTTACTTTTTCTTCTACTAATGGAAGAAAAAAAAAGGTGACTAGCTTTTTTCTTGATTTCTACTGAAAAACCACATATTTATGTGGATATTTTGTTGCTCGATTAAGAAGACAAAACAGAACCAACCAAAAAATGAAAGACCCAAGAAGCAATCTCAAAATCCACACTTCCTAAAAAACACCAAAACCCCTCAATCCAGCCAACCAACCAACCAATAAAACAGACAAAACCAAAACTAAAAGCAAAGCAAAGCAAAGCAAACCAACACAATCCCCAGGAAAAGCCAAAACCAGCCAACCAACAAAAGAACAACAACAAAATAAAACAAACAAGTAAACAAACAAACAAAAAAGACAAAACCTCCAAGGCCCTCAAAACATAAAAAAACAGTGATTTTTGTTTTTTGGTTTTGTTGTGGTTTTTTTTTTGTTTTTCTAAGAATACTGTTAATCTCTTTCAGTTTGTTTGGCTCTCTGAGTATGAACATTTTCTGGAGAGGAATGTCTGTTTGACTCTTTTTTTTTTTTTTTTTTTTTTTTAAGCTGCAATGTAATATTTTGACAAGTTTACAGAGAATCATTCCCAAGTGTCTGTGCAAGGAGAGTGCTGGCTGAACTTCAGGTCCAGCTGACTCATCCAATGCACCTCATAGTCCTGCACCAGTGCCACTCACCATTTCAACAAACTCTGCATCACCAGCTGGTGTGACTCAACCACAGCCTTTCTACTTCCACGAGCAAAATGACCCATCCAGAATGCAAGACTGGCTGTCTGGAATCATTCAGAAAAATCACCCTTCACTTCCATTAGAGAGCCTAACTAAGTTTTGGGAGTCTACTACCCAGTTACTGATGTTAGACTGGGTTAATTTCACTGTTGATTTGTGGAAAAAGAATTCTCAGACCAACTAACTAACTCAGAAAAGTTAAAGACTTTAAGATCAAGAAGCTGTTATTTCCCACATTTTGCCCATAATATACCTTATTTTGGTGTTCTGGACAATGGCTTCCTCTAAAAAGATAAAAAACAAAAGAGAAAAGAAGAAAACGAAGAGTTGCTGTGGCTCTCTTTAAAGCAATGTTGCTTACATCAGAATAAAAGAACAGTGGTGCTGAATCTCCCACATGAAATCCCAGCTGATCTTTATGATGAAATATGCAGAGATGATTTTCCTTTTTTCTTATATTTGCCTATTATTTCAGACTCTTCAGTACACCGTGTACTTATTCTTGATGCAGAATTTCAAGCTCTTCTTTTCTATAGAGGAGATTACTTAATAGTGAAATCTCACTCTCTGCAGTTCATACAAGTTTTTCAAAAATCAATTAGTATTAAAAAATGTCTGCCTACATTTTTTCCCTAAAAAGTAACTTTAAATGCTTGTATACAATAAATTCAAGTAGGATATGTTTTTGCACTTAACATTCCTCCTTTTCCCTGTACAAAATAGTATGGCTATTTTTTGATGGCTTGTCTTTGCAAAAAAAAAAAAAAGAGAAAAATGTGGGAGTTTGGTATCGTAATGCATAGTGTCAGTTTCTAATCTCACCTTTTATATCTTCATTATGTTTTTAATGTCTTCATTTAAAAAATTCTCTGACTTCATAGCCTATCATAATTTAACAACCTGTTCCAGTGTCTCATCACCCTCACAGACCAGAAATTCTTCCAAACACAACATCAAACCTAACTTACTTTGTTTTGAAGCCATTACCTCTCATTTTATCACTCCATGACCCTGTCAAAAGTCTCTCTGTTGCAGCCTGTTTAGCACTGGAAGGTGCTCCAAGTCCTCCCCAGACCCTTCTCTTCTCCAGAATGAACAATCCCTGGTCCCAACCTGTCTCTGTGGCAGAGGAGCTCCAGCACTTGGATCATCTTTGTGTTCCTCCTCTGGGATCACTTCAGGAGGTCCGGGTCCTTCTCGTAGCGTGGTCCCCAGAACTGCTCATGGCTCTCCAGGTGTCACCAGAGCAGAGGAATGGGGCAGAATTCCCACTCTCCACCTGCTGCTCACTCTCCTCTGGATGCAGCCCAGGATGCGGTTTCTGGGCTGAGCTCTCACGAGTGCTGGTGCATGCCCAGTTTTTCACCCACCAGCACCCCTAAGTCCTTCTAGTCAGAGCTACTCTCAATCCATTTTCCAGTCAGCCTGCATTTGTGCTTGGGATTGCCCCAACCCATGTGCAGCACCTTGCAAAATAATTGTGGTGCTCCTAAAAATAAAATGAGGAATCAATTCTCTCACACAGCAGGACAAATTCCCAAAAGATCCACATTTATCACAACATACCAAGACACTTTTTTTCTGTTTTCATTAATTACCACCTCTTTAGGCTAGAATCTTTAGGTTTGTTCTTCTATTGTGTTCACTTGCCAGAGGTGGAAAAAAATTACCCATATGTCTCTTGTGATTAAAGGATCACTTAAGGACTAAGGCTTCAGATACTCTTGAGGTTTTTCGGGTGGTTTTGTATTCTACAGTCACCATCAAGTTCCTTGAAAAGTTGCAGCAGTTGGGGGGAAAAAATTTAAAGAATAATAAAGGTTGAAGGAGAGAGAAAGGGGGAAAAAAAAGCAATAATAAGATAACTAAGGAATAACTTATTTTACACAATTTCCTTCTCAGAATACATAGAGGAGAATCTAGTGTATAAGGATCTTGACTTAGAGAAGTTAAAATATGTTTTCAAAACCATCTCACAACAAACTATGTTCCCTCTGGGTCCCCACAGATTTTTGTCCTCTAAATCAACTTCTTAAAGTCCTCGGTCAGGTGAACATTTAAATATTCTAGTTCATTATATTTTGCAGTAGCTTGTTTAGACATCTTTTTCTCTTTCTTTTGCACTTTCATGAGCACAAACACTCCTTATCCATGTCCTTTTGCTAAGAATTATAAACTAACAGACAGTATGAATTTAAAACCAAATTTTGTGAACAATCTTTGATGTACCACATCAGTTAGACCCTGATGAGCCTATTGAAATCAAAGGGAAGATTCATTGAGTCTTCTCATTGAGAATTGGTTCAAGACTTTAGCAATGCTTAAAGCTTTCACTGAGTTTAAGTTTTAGATGCAATATTGTATCTGCAATATTGATGGCAGTAAACCAGACAGGCTGAGCTGAGTTAGGACCAAAATGAGCTATTGGTGCATTCATCTGTTAAGATCATAGAAGTAATAAAAGAATGGAACAAAGTAAGTAGCACAGAGAAAGATTCATCCATTGTATGCAGTTTCTTATACCAGCCAGTCAAACCTGACTGCATGGGGTTTTGGTTTGTTTGTTCAGAGTGGGGTTTTTGTGTGAAATTGTTCAGATTTCTGGGAGTTTTATCCTTAAAAACAAAGAAAACAAATCATTTTAACAGAAACACAAAGACATATTCTTATTAAGGCAGCATCTATGAAAAAAAAAAAAAGTCAACCTTCTTGCTACACTTAAGGTAGACTACATTGTGCTTAATGTTATTTTTAAAAAGTAATGTCTTCAGCCAAAACTCAGAACTATTTTATGTGGGAAATTTTCTGTGATTTACATAAGGCTTGAAAAAAGATTTGAAGATCTTAAAAGCAAATCCTTTCTCCTATTTTCACCATTCTGTTAGATCCTCCCAATCTGTCTGTTTTGTTCATTGTTTTGTTTGGGTTTTTTGGGGATTTTTGGTTTTTTTTTTTTTTTTTTTGTTTTTTTTGGGGTTTTTTTTTTTTTTTTTTTGTTTTTTTTGGGGTTTTTTTTTTTTTTTTTTTGTTGTTGTTTTGGTTTGGTTTGTTTGTTTGTTTGTTTTGCGTGGGGGATTAAATATTGACAGAATAATATTTAAATGAAAATGACTCTAAAGGAAGAAAATGGTCATATATCTTGCGATTTGGGACAAAGAAGTCCAAATTACTCAGACTATGCAGAGGTACTCCAACATTTACTCAGAACTGAGTTGAGTGCATGCTGGTGTAGTTCTGCATAGTCTTTATCACACATTATAGGCTGCTGTTATATGCAACATGAAAAAAAATCAGAAGAGCAGAAGAACAACTGCTGAAGGGAAGAACAGCATGGGGGTTTCAGTATTGCACTGAAAGGTAGAAAACATTTCAGCCATACAGACAGTTATCTATTAAATAAAATAAATAATAGAAATTGGTAACTTTATTATAAACTGTTAACAATCTGCAGCTTTGCTTTCTTCCCATTCTTACCTGCATCTCTGAAGAAGTATGCTTCAGTGTCATGGTATAGAATTCACAGATGAAATAAAGAGTTTTTTGAACACCTATTTCAGAAATCAAATTACAAAGGGTATTAAAAACATCTTTTGCACCTCCTGAATAATATTTCATAATAAATAAATTGAGCAGGTCTTTTCTTTTTTCTTAAATGTTTGATTCAGGTGCCAGATGCTTAAGTGTTTCTTTATTTCCAAGATTCCCTTTAATATGGTCACCTAACTACCTCTGTTACAAGTGGCTGAACCTAAAAAATAAATAAAGCTTCAAGCCCTCTCTCTTTGCTGGTTGTTATTGCCTCATAGAGATTTTTTTCGTGCTCAGTATATCAGCTACTGTAGATTCTTTACCTCACTTGCTTATACCTTTTTCTTGGTTTTTATGTAGGCCAGTTAAAAGGCCAGTTAAAAGTTAAAATAACTTCCAGAAACTGGCCAGCTAATTTCAAGTTACGAGATGCCTAATTACTTTTTTGTATCTAATCTTCAATATTAATTCAGGTTATAAGGTTTTGGTGCCTTACAAGTACACTTGATTTGGTAGTCAACAAGATTATAAAGCTTGCATGGCAAATGCATAACTAATAGTAATAGTAATAAAAATATATAAATCCTTCTTCTTGAAGCTGTTGGAGATTTGATTAGGCAAATGTAGCTCAACAGGATCAACTGATAAATAACAGAAGCCTGTGATATCAGACTAGATTATTTAATGGTTCTAGTGGTGTTAAAAAGCCTTAAATCTGTGCAATCTAGATGACATCTGGTATATTTAGGTTAGGCTCATAATGAGTTACACAGCTCGTCCCGCTGCCTCCATTGGAAATAGTAATGAGGTAAAAATGATAAAGAAAAAAAAAAGATGGCTCTAATTATAACATCTATCAACATGTTTAGGCTCTCAGATTCTGCTTAGAACTCCCCTAACCTCAGATTGATTTCCTGAAATCAATTAAATCAATGGGCGGCTTGAAACCCAAATAGGAGCCAGAACTCTAAAATCCATCTTTGGGACTGGGCCTGAATTGCTCCATTATGAACATTTGAATATATTCTATGTCAACATGGCTATAGTGAATTCCGTTCTCTGGATCATAGGCATATTAGGTTCAATTCTGACTTTCTTTATGGCATTTGATTTCCAACAGTGAACATTACCTCCTGTTCAACGAGCTCCAGTGCAATTTTCCATTTTATTTCATTGAGTTAAAGGAAGAAAAGAAACTGTCTTGCAAGTCTTTCATTTTATAGACAGCTGGTCATTTCATTAACACTTTTCATATTCTTGTTTGTCATGATGACTGACTATAGTAAAAAGATTTTCTTCCCATTAACATATGATGGAGCAGCACTTTTTTTCCCAGGATGTATTGATCGGGTGAGGAGTACATTTATTAAAATGTAACCAGCATCAACTTGCTGGCTTGTGCAAATGGGGCACACTTTAACCAATTAAATAGTCATGAAGAAGAGGAAAATCAATATTTCTTGGATCTTTCTACTCGAAACTTTGCCAGCAAAATGGCCTATAGATTTACAAAATGAATAAACAAATGAACATAAATCTTATTATTTTGATTTTCAATTATGAATTGGGTCAGAAGAGAAACTTCACAGTTATCTGGAGCAAGATTAACATCAGTTAGATAAATCTAATTCCGTGATTTATAAATTACTACAGTAAGGAACCTTAATTTATATTAATCAAAAGCAATTTCTTGCATTCTAAGATCTTAGAGTATTTCTTTTTTATGTTCAGAAGTGATTTTTAATATTAGTTGTAAAAGTCTTCTGAAGGCACATTTCAGAATGCAGTGAGGGGAAAAAAAACCCTATAGGTGTTAATGAGCACAGATTAGACTGAGGACAGACGACATCACCATGTTTAAGGGTCGTGCCTCAGAAGGTTGTCTAATTCTCTGTTTTCACTTGCATTCTTAAGCCATAGTTTGTATAGCAAATGTGTTTTGCAGTAAGACTCTGGGTATGATTGTTCCTAGCTATTTTAAAGGATTCCTATGAGACCCCATTCCACAGCCTCCAGGAAGGTGTCGATGTACAGACATGGGCTACTAAACACTGTGCCTGGAATAAGGTAAATAGAAAAATTTCTTTAGGAGATGAAAAGCCAGTTTGACTCCAAAACCAGCTTAACTCACGTCCAGGTGCTGCCAACTGTGTCTTTCACATGGAAGGTATTCCAGTGTAACTCGTTGTGTCAAAAACACAGATTGAAAGGAAGAGATGAAGGGTGTAAATTAGAGCTTGCATGGTGCTAAATGGGTGTTGCAGGGCATTCACAAAGATAAGAACTGTTATGTGGATACTGAATAGCTTTAGTAATCCCTAGGAGAGATGCTGCAGCAGCGCACAGTTGGAAAACCCCACCAGCAGTCACCACTGGTCCACAAAGGATCCAGTAAGTACACAAAAGTTTGCTTTTTGTCTAAGAGGATCTCCAGCGACTGTTTTGTTTATGTTTTGGGTGTTTTGTCTTTTTAAATTTTAACTCAACACACTCGCTCACACCACTCAAAGTACAAGATGTACCAATTACAAGGACATTTAATGTGGTTTTGGTTTTGTAAGATAAGTCGCTTAATAAGAATTTTACCTTTCAACATTTACTGAAGTTGCATCTGCATGGTGGTTGCATTTCTTATTATTCCTATTGTTATGCATATTTTATTGGAGATTATTTCAACCAAGAGGGTGATTTGAAATGGAACAAAATTCTAGATCAATGTTTCCATCAGCTGTGGTCACACATGCACCCGTTTCCTCCAAAATGCACACATGTGGTTATGAACCCAGAGGGGACACACACACATTAAGGACACATGTTTTGAAAGGCAGCCTCTCCCGTAAATTGGCACTAACATATAAAAAAAATACTCAAGGAATACTGTTCCCTTGTATGGATGTTTGTTACTGAGCCTGAAGGCTAACAATCCTATTACCTTAAACTCTTTAACAAATATTTTGTATTAAAAATTTGCAGGATAAAGTACTGCAATTAGACCTTTAGTACACAATCACTAGCAAAAAAGAAAAGAGAAAAAAAAACAGTGTTTATCTTTCTCATGTTTGAGTCTGCAAAATGACTTTTAATCAAATTATTGGGAAGAGTTTCAGGAGCTTCAATGGGTATTGCATTAAATCCTAGAAGATATCATTGTTTTGGGACCATTGCTATTTCTTCTGTTATCAGTTTTGCTGAAAACATAAAACTTGAAGAATGGTGACCAGAATAAAATGAATTTCAGAATCTGTCTCTGTGAGTCTTAAAATTAATCATCTAGCTTTCTAAGGGTAGAGAGTCCCAAAGATCCAGTAACCAAGAAAGATACTGAGAATGAAATCAAAGTTGAAAATAAAGTCATTAAAATGAAAGAAAAAATGAGAGGCACAAAGCGTCTTCAGATAAAGAGAAATTACATACACAACCAGGATCTTATCTGACTTAAGCAGACGATAAATAGAAATCTGTTGCTTCACTATGTGCAGATACATTTTGCAGGCTTGCATTAGAGACAAATACACAGTGCAAAAGGGGAACAGGTAGAACAGCAGGAAAAATCAGAATGAAGCAGGATTTTCAGTCATGTTTTTACCCATAAAAGTTGAAAGATGTTGCTGACCCTAACTCTGTGCTTAGCTATGTTAATATATACTATATTCACTTTTGTGGTATCACAATTACAATAGGATTAACCACTCTAAGCTGGACACCAGCCACAGGAGTTTGAATGCTGTGTGTAAGAAAGCCAGGCTTTAAGTAGAAATATTCAGGGAGCACAGACAGTGGATTAAGTCTTGTGGCTCCTTTTACCCCTAAACCGTGACACAAGAAGAGCACAGGGCTCACTCATCGCTGCACATATCATACATGCAACTAACCCCACTGGGGTTTTTGGTTATTGTTTCTTCTGCATGGCACCCCAACGTTTTGGAGTAAGCAATATCTGTGTTTGTTACAAAGACTAGTTCAGTTACTAGTGCTGAGCTAGTCACTAACTTGTGTGGGAAGTTTCATTTTCCAAGGTTTTATTTTGGAAGTTCTCCATACAGACTTCAGAAGATCCTGCAGTGCTGGAAGCAGCTTGCATCAAGCCATTATTTTCAAAGTAACTGAGTACTAGCTTAAATCTGATTTCAAGATTTGTAAACAGTCAAAACCAGGCTTTCACACCCTGAGAAGTACCTTGGAATTTCAGACTCCAAGGAAGATTCCAGAAATGTAGCCTGAAACAAGTTCCACCTGGGGCAAAGCATAGTTATCTATATTTCTCCATGTGCAAGAAAAAAAAAGCTTAAAAAAAAAAGAAATTGGAATGCTGTTTTGTAGCAATGCAATTCTATTGGTTTTTGCTCTATGATCAGTGAAAACCAGAGATGGGGTCCATGAATTGGCTCTGCAGTACTTGACTTTCTCCATTAAAAAGGCAATAGTTGGTCAGACATGGAGAATTTGCTTGCTATTATAAAATATGTAATTTATTCAAAGTACAGATTGTTACAGACCTCTCTGAGCCCTTTATTTTCATCAGAGATTTGTAGAAACTCATTTACTTCAAGTCTAAAGCAGCAGGTAGATTTTCCAGAGCAGAAGCAATTTTCTGTGCTCTGCAAGGCCTTCAAAAAACAGAGAACATTGTTCTTCTTACTGCCTCTGTTAGACGCTGTTTATTCTCTTTCAGAAAGTGCTGTGTAATCTCTAAATAAGAAATGCAGCAAACATGTTAAAGAAGTTAATTAACTGTTGTTGTGTTATGCATTCGTATCACCAAGCATTCATCCTTCCTCACAAGTAGTTTGCAAATCTTCTGATCTTCCCCATTTCTTCAAAGTATGAAACCACCAGAGTTACATTGAGTTTCACAAAGAAAAAAAAATACAAGATTGAAAATTATAGCTTATATGCATTTAAATGTAATGAATCACTTTCCATCAATACATAAAGTGGCTCTGATATT
>VWZV01010502.1:1001129-1023711 GCA_013397155.1 Irena cyanogastra | reverse complement strand
TAACTCAGAGGGCAGCAGCCCTGTGACAGGGGAGCAGATGCCAATACCAGAGCATTTGCTTTACAAGTAAGGAAGAAGGAGCTGCATTAGCTGCTTACTGCAGTGGGAGCACTGCCCCCGTGACTGCACTGCCACTGCATGAGCGAGACTTTAGGGCACTGTAACCTCAGTCCTGCCGGCCCTGCTTCTCTCTCTCTAGGAAATTACAGTTACAATGATTATTATTATCGATCTAGGATTTTGTTTAAGTGCTTTGGTTTCTGAGTGGGTGCCCCATGTGGAGCATAAGGCAGTCATAAAATTGCTTATAGACAACACAAAATCTGATATTGCTGGAGTGCTCTCTTGTGGTGAAATAACGATTTTGCCACAACACTGGGCTAATGCAAGGATTATCTGCCTGTGCTGGGAACTTGCAGTCAAGAAAGGTTATTTTCTGCCTCCTTAGCTTGGGAGCAAATGCTTTAGATGGGAAATGCATTTAAAACATAAACATAATGGATTAGACTCCAGGACTCCCAGAACCACTTATCATACAGAACTGTAAATAGCAGTGCTTAGGGGAATCGCTCTCTGTGAAAGCTCTTCTCATGCCCTCAGCTCCCAAGCTGCACGTATAGAGGATTGAAACACTTAATGTTAAACTAATCCCCATCATTAAAAAGCCCTGTAGATAAGCTCTTGGTTCTGGATTCTACATGTGCTGCTGTGCCTGTGGTTCACAGGCGTGGGAGATGGAGCATGTGACGGGTATAGGACAGCTGGGCAGCATGCATTCAATCAGCATTTTAACACGTGGATTTTCAGTCCTGTAAGCCCATTGCTTCCAGCTGAAGTTGAAGAAATCTAGTGACTATAACTACTGCCAGAAAACAAATCCCAAGCATCCCAAATTACTTTGGTTTTGAGGGTAACCTCTGTGGCTTGTTACGTAATGTCATGAGCGGATCTGGCTGTGGGGAGTGGAGTAAACCACTCTGACTTTTGGGTTTAGTTATTGCTGAGTATGAATATGGCTTTAAAGTGGTGATTGGAAATGAAAACAAATTCTTCCTCATCAAGACTGAAGGTGATCTGTGAAATTGTATATTTACAGTATAAAATGACCTCTGAAGCCCTGCCACTTCCCTTGAAATGTAGTGTGAGGATATTTTAAGGCATTGTCTCTAATAGGAAATTAAATAGTTCCACTGGCATAGAACAGAAATGGACATTTGGTCATGTCTGTTATTAAAATCTTCATCCAAGCTGATTAGCAATCTCCTGAGAATTATCAGTGTTCATGGATAAGGGAACAGCAACTGACAGTGTGGGCAGCAGCTGAGGGAGGGGATTCTGCCCCTCTGCTCTGCTCTCACGAGACCCCTCCTGCCATGCTGCATCCAGCTCCGGGACCCACATCCTCAGAAGGTTGTGGACCTGCTGGAGTGAGTCCAAAGGAGGACCACAAAAATGATCAGAGGGTTAGAGCACCTCTCCTATGAAGACAGGCTGAGAGAGCTAGAATTGTTTAGCCTGAGAAGAGAAGGCTCTGGGAAGACCTTAGAGTGTCTTCCAGTGCCTAAAGCAGCTTCAAGAGAGCTGGAGAGGGGCTCCCTATAGGGGCATGGAGTGATAGGACAAAGGGGAATGGCTTTAACCTGACAGATAGGTGGATTTAGATTGGATACTAGGAAGAAATTCTTTGCTCTGAGGGTGGATAGGCCTTGGCACAGGCTGTCCAGAGAAGATGTGGGTGCCCCATCCCTGGAAGTGTTCAAGGCCAGGGCTTGAACACTTGGATGGGGCTTGGAGCACTTGGGTCTAGTGGAAGGTGTCCCTGCCCATGGCAGGGGGACTGGAATGAGATAATCTTTAGAGGTTCCATCCAAACCAAACTATTCTATTATTCTATCTAGCACAGTTTGGGAATCAACCACTTTAGGGCTCTTCACAAAAAGTATTTATATGGCCATAGGTCTTTTGGAGACCATGAGTGTTTAGGACTATGAATGTGGCCAGTTGAGTTGGCTTCAAGACTGGTAGATAGGCTCTTGGGTCTGTTTCATTTATTAGTTCAGTTGTAGCCCTAATACTGCTAACAGGGACAACACTACTATCACTTGTCCTACTTTTCTCCAATTATTATAGGTAGTTAAGTACAGATTGGCTTAGGGCTTTTTGGAAATGCAATTTGACCAAAATACTGAAGTGTGAGACATTGCTGTGTGTGAACTGTTCTGTAACATAGTTTTGTATTTTGAAGGGAACAATCTGTATAGCATTGAGCAGTGCATGCTGTAACTTAGATATTATGCTTTTCTTCTTCAGTGGATGATTCCTTTTGCAGTCATGCTAGTGACTATTCCAAACCTGATCCTGGCTTACTTTGTGGCCTTCATCTCTGGTCTGAGCATTGCAGCATCTCTTCTGTTGCCATGGTAGGAGAATTTTACATTTGAGGTGGGGAATGAATGCATTTCTGCATTACTTGTATGTACTTCTGCATGGAATTTGCTTCTGAAAAAGGTAGAATATGGCAAGAGTCACTTCTTCCAAGAATCTTTTTTTGGTTTTATAGTGGATGCTATATGCAGTGATATGACCTTGGTTGCCCTGTTGTTAACAGACTGCACCTACTGTAACTGTAGCTGGTTTTTTTTACATGAGAGCATGTAAATTAATCAATAATCTAAGTAGCTATACAACATGTGATAACATTACTTCAGAAATTATGAAGTTAGGCAAATCAATTAATGCTGAGCAAGTAAGAATGTAGCAGAGGACACATAAGGCAAACTATGTCTAACCTTACTTTTTATAAGGGCATGTAATTATAGAACAAGGGGTAACTGCTTTAACTGAAAGATTAGGTTTTAGAAAGAGTTTCTTTACTGTGAAGGTGGTGAGGCCCTGGCATGGGTTGCCCAGGGAAGCTGTGGGTTCCCAATCCCTGGAAGTGTTCAAGATCAGGCTGGATGAGGCTTGGAGCTACCTGGGCTTGTGGGAGGTTTCCCTGCCCATGGCAGGGGCTGGAATGAGATGATCTTTAAAGTCCCTTCCAACCCAAACCATTCTGTGATTCTGTGTATCCCTGCTTGAGTAGTCCTCTGTTATAGATCAAATACACAAGGTTATGATTATAAGAAACCAAGAATTCAAGGACTTTTGCACTTGAGGACTGAAAATAAGTGGGGAAAAACAACTCAAGGATGAGCATGGCAGGACATTTACTCTTCAGATTAAATAATTGTTATTGAGATCATATTAACCAGAAAGCAAGACTATTGGTGAGAGCACTGTTTTTCATAACTTGTTTGTACAATGCCCTGAAAACTCCACGAGACCATGGAATACATAGTTTGAAATTAGTTGTCAGACTATGTAAACTTTTCTGCACAGAGGGTGAGAAGATCTTTCTTTTCCCAATGGTAGATGATTACATATATTGGAAATAAAATCTCAATTCACAATTAACATTCAATCAGCTTCCATTCTACTTCCCCATTACCTAATTCAGTCTCTTTGAGATAGAGAGAGAGTAAGTTTCATTGGTTTCTGAAAATGTTGTTACCTTTTCAGAAGAGTTATTTCAGAGTGCAACAATTCAGACATTCAGAGTCCCTTGAAATCTTAAGAAACGTGGAGGGGGAGGGGTTGTTGTTCTTTTTTAATATCACAACTTCTGATTGGAATGACAGGCAGACTAGGAAATTCTGTCACCTCTCAAGTGTTTGATGGCTTTTCAGTGATTTTCTACATTGTAATATATGGCCATGCTTTTCTTACACATTTTTTGCCTTTCTTTCAGGAATAGAACCTTTTGAACTGGATTCTTTCATGTGCATGGCTACATCAATCAGCTTAAAAATGGAGGAGGGCTGTGCTCTATTTCATTAAGTTTGGACTTTGAAAAGAAATTTTGGCTTGAGTTTTTCTTTTATCTTGCTCACTTCTAGGTCAATGCTGCCTGATGTTGTTGATAACTTTCGCCTGCAGAATCCCCATGGGAAAGGACATGAAACCATTTTCTATTCTTCTTATGTTTTTTTTACCAAGATGTCAGCAGGAATTGGCTTAGGAATTTCTGCAGCAGGACTGGAGTAAGTAACACTGTGTTTCCACTTAGTGGATCTACTCTGAAAGCATTCTGAGGTTACAACACTTTTACCCTGTGGAGTTAATTGCATTCATGCCCTGAGCCTGAAAGTGCCAGCAGCTCCAGATGCCTAACTCCTAAAGACAGGATTGGTGCCATCTAGGCCAGACAACTGAGCATTAAGTTACTTGCCCTGACATGGTTCTGTTCAGAAAAACCTGACTTCCCTTTAGATTTTCCTCTTTTCAATTACTCATGTAAACTTTAGTGGCTTATATGAATAAAGAACTAAACTTGAAAGTGCAGTAGATGAAGGTCCCCCACAGGTGATACAGGTGCTTTGTGCATTCCCTGTTGCACCTGAACTGGACTATCTCTATGAGCTTGTAAGAGTTTACATGGATTGCAATGCTTTCAGGGGTGCCAGAGTCCTGTTCAGCATGAAAAGATCAATTTCTGCATGATTTTAGGGAACTGGATACTGATCAGAGTCAGGAACAGCCTTTCTCACAGCTCTGCCTGTCACCTAGACCATGTCACTTTAGGAAAGGGTTTATGGTCTCTTTCCACTTTGTCTTGTCTGTTCTGACCAGACAGATTGAGCAATTGGCCAGGCATCTCCTGCCCTGCCTGTGTGCAAGATCTGGCAGAAAGGGCCTGTGCCTGTCCCTGCTACAGCACACAGTAAATTAAACACTGAGAAGGGAAATCTAGCCCTCGGCTCCAGATCAGGTTCTGGTAGCCAGAATGTTTTGCTTTGGGACCTTGAGCTGAAATTGCTAAATAACAGGTAATGCTTGGCTGAACATTTTGGGCTTAGGAATTTTAACTGCTTATTGCTAAAACCTTCAAACAATTTGCTGTCTCCCAATTAGCTCCTTTTCAATTGCATTCCAGTTGGGTCCCAGCAATTTGCCAAGGCAGATGTTTGTGGGAGAACACAGAAGACAGAATGATGCCAAATGAGCTTTCATTAGGTGGATGTTCAGAAGAAAAACTCATTCCACAAATTGGGAGTAGGAATTTGAGTACATCAGCAGTTGTGGGACTGCATGGAAGCCCTGAATCAATGAAGTGTACCTAACTCTGAGCACTTGAGTAAATTTGTCTATCTTGAGACAAGTGCTTAAGTGTGTGTTTAAATTAAAGTTAATTATTGCTGTTGAAATTGGTGAAATTACTTGCATGCTTTTAAAGCAGAGCTTGAATACTTTGCTGAATATTAATGGGAAACACATAACAGATTAATTTCACAGAACCACAGAATCACAGAATGGGTAGGCCTGGAAGAGACCACAGTGGCTCATCTGCTTCCAACTTTCCTCGCTCAAGCAGGGTCATCCCAGAGCACAGGGCACAGGATTGTGTCCAGATGGTTCTGGAATATCTCCAGTGAGGGAGACTCCACAGCCTCTCTGGACAATCTGCTCAGTGCTCAGTCATGGCTCTGGAAAGAAGATCTGCCTCATGTTCAGGTGGAACTTGCTGGGCATCAGTTTATTTCCTTACATGGGATTCCACAATCCTTTCTTCAAAAGTATTTTAAAGAAAGCAGCAATTTGCCAGCAATTTGCTCAATTTCAACAGCAATAATTAATTTAAATGTTATATATAATAACAAGAAAATACAGAGGTAATGCAGTTATCTGAAGTCAAGCACAAAAATGAGGTTTGAAAAACACAACTTGAAATGTAGTGGAGAGAAGGAAAAAAGAGAGGTGTAGGGAAAATGGGAGAAAAGTCTTGAAGAGTGGGGTGGGGAGTGCAGGGAGAAGGAAGCCTTCAGGTGAACATCAGCCTTTTAGCTTTGGACATACACACAGCACCTGTTTCCATTTGTTTAGGTTTACTGGATACAAGCCAGGGATATGCAGACAGTCAGATGATGTGATCCTCACACTGAAACTCCTCATTGGAGCAGTCCCTGCCGTCCTCATCCTTTTAGGTTTATTTATACTCCTTTTCTACCCCATCACTGAAGAAAGTCGGAAAGAAACAAAGCTTGCCCTTGAAGAGTTAAGGTAAGTTTGGACTGGAAGTAAAACAGCAGCAACACCCCCACAGCAGCTCTTAATCATACTGGGAAAATTGTTATTGTAAAGAATCCCTATGTTCCTTACAACAAAATAAAACAACATGCTCTCATTCAAATTATTAACAGAATGATACCATGACATGTTCCAGTATCTCTTTTTTGTGGTGCAGTACAACCTGCTTAGGGGACCATCTATCAGAAATTTCATCTGCTTTATTTTACATTTCCTCTGGAATGGCTCACAAAGCACTATTGTGGTACATTGTTTCAGGCCAGAAGTGAGGAATATTCTACATAGGTTAAATTTGTGGGATATTGTGAATAGTTACAATTTACTTTTATATAGAAGAAAATGGTATGTTGTTGACTGCATTCTTGGTGTTTATGTGATACAAGAAACATCCAAACCATTTAGAAGTGTAGGCAGAAAAGATTGTGAGAGAAACAAAGAGGTCAGCTTTGAGCTATTCTTTCCCTTTTTGCTCTGTCACTCTCCCTTCTTCCTTTTTTTCTCCTTCTCTGAGGAAAACCTTGTCTAGCTCAAATTCATCCACCTCTGTCAACTCTTGAGGACATACACAAGGACAGTTCTAGCAGGCTGAGGGATAAAATACCAAAAAATAGGTTATTCCTTTGTCTTGATTCTATTATCCCAATTTACTGGAATTGGAAACTGATTTCCATGCTAAGAGGTCCATTCCAGGACCTAAGCAAGGGTGCCTGGGACCAATTCATGCCCTAAAATATCTAAGATATGTGCATGGCAGATATGACAAAGGCCTCTGTGCAGACTGGACGGGACAGGGTAAACAATCTAAAATGGGACTGGTCCCTCTGTTCAGGAGCTTCAGTCATTGTCCAGAGCAACCACACCTCTCTGAGGTTCTCAGCTGTTTGAGATTGCCAAACTCAGCTTGAAAGTCAGCAAGTGAAAGCCAGAAGTGTGTTCATGTATCGTTTGTTCTGCTTTTACCAGGAGGAGCCATCAAAGCACAGAGAACTTGGACAGCCACAAAAAGGACACCTCTGTCTGAAAGCTCTGGATGCCGTGGCTTTCCAAATACAGACTCACATCCCACCAACAAACTCCAGAGTCAGAGTCTTCTAGGCCATTTCCCTGCTCACATTTTATCAAAAAGGACAAAGGATGATTCTGACATAGCCAGTAATGAAATCAAGAGAAGAGACCATTGTGCAAATATACACATAACTCCATGCACTGTGCTCAGGAAGACAGTACACTTGTTCAGAAATGCAAACTATTGAAGGCTTGGGGGTTTTTGTTTGTTTTTTTTTTTCAATGATTAATGGGAAGCTGTGATCTTGTTGATGGGAGATTTTATGCATTTGTAACTGAAGGAGGAAAGAAAAGTGTAAATGTGACCAGAGAATTTTTAAGGTTCTGAATTGGAAAATACTCACAAAGGTCATTGAGTCCAATTCATGATGCACCATCCAAATATTAACTCACAAATATACTTCACCCTTGGGGGCTGGGGTGGATTTTGAGCACAGTCTCTACCTATAATTTGCACACTATTGCGTTTGAAAAGCACTTGGGAACCTGAAGTATACTATATGAAGTTAGGATTTTTTTTTTTTTAATTAAGCAAATCTCTCATGCAGACATATTTTGAGGACTTTTTAAAGTTATTTTTTGAAAGAAATTTTGAGGTAATCTAAGTTTATAGATTCTATAAGAAATAGAACCCTGCATTTCTGATTACTGATGTTTCTTGCTTCTGAAACCTGTAAACTGATCTCTGTCAGAAAATGAGAACTTAGCATTTTCAAAATCAACATCTCCCCTGAGGATACAAAAAAATCTGTAGTCCCTTCCAAGGGACTTCCAAGAACTATGTAATTCAAATTTCTTTAAATTTTGGCCTTTAAGTAATCACCATACCCATTTGTCACATGGTGTAGGCTCTCTGCCTCACAAAACACCATGGCATGGGTATTAATCTCAGCTTGCACCTATTTTGTAATAATGAGGCTTCACCTGCCTTTTAAATGGTGATTTTTTCAGTCAGGGATGCTATCCTGCTGCAGATACATCAACTCATTTCTACTATAGATTTACACTGTTGATCACACTTTTTAAATGCAAGACACATCTAATCTCAGGCACCTTCTGGAGCACTGAAGTTCCGACCTGTTCATTCTTGGCTTCTGTGGTCAGTGCAGGTTCAGAGACATCCAGGGACTGGCTCCAAGCCTAAGCTAAGATGATGGGGTTCTGAAGACATATCTAAATCTGGAAGGGAGAGTGAGGAATTCAAGAGGTTTGTTCACCTTGAAGCAATTAGCCCAATACAAGACAAGACATGAATTTCATCCTGCTGCCTTCACTGTGTGACTGTGTGAGTGCCTTTTTGCTGTACCAGAAGTGCCTTTGGATGACAGGCTTGCTGCTGTTCAGGAGCACCTGGAGGAAGTGGCCACCTGTAATTTGCTCAGGGCCATCTGGGAAGTGGCTGACAGTGCTGAACTGGAAAATTGGGAAAGATTTTGCTGAAGCACACTGGGACATAAAATCAGTACAACCACGGAGCATCTCATTAAGTTTGATACTGAAACCTTGTCAGGCAAGTTTGAAGTTAAAGGGCTTATGAGCTGTCCTTATTCCTCAAAATGGTTGATCATGAAGGAGCTTCTAAGAATATATTTTGAGTGTGTGTAGGCAAGAGTTAACTTCATTTAAGATTTCTGTTGACTTGCCACCTAAGGCTGGATTTTCTTGTTTTCTTCCTTGTTTCAGTTTTTGGACAAACCAAGATCTGTATGCCTGGGGCATATGTGTTTACAACAATAAAAACCCTAAGACTGTTTGCAATTTTGAGTCTGATGGAATTTGAAATAGCAGATTTACTGCACTTTGAAGTAGGTAAGTTATGTAGCAATATCACGTAGCTCCAAAACATCACAGAGAACAGTTTGGGGAATTCCATTTATTCTGTAATATTTGTGTATTTCTGAATGGTCACGTTTAAAAATAACCAGAAGGCCCACTAAAGGCTGTTAATGTTTTTTTAATGGGTTATGTTTTCAGCTACTATAAATCTGTAGCTACAAGGCAGTGGGTCCATGTCAGTTTATATTAACTGAACACTTAGCCCAGTGATAAAAGGGCTGCAGAAACTGCTGGCTGGGGTTGAGTGGAGCCATTTGAATGTGGCTTAAGATACTATTTCTAGATCAGTTGTGCAGTTGCCTCTAAAATTGCATAACACCCAGTCTGAATTCAGACTCTTGGAAGGTAAACTTGGTTGATTGTAAACTGTTTTCTTCTTCTCCAGAGACAATGTGATCTTTATCTCACTGAAATATACTCAGTCCTCACTTTGCATATGGCACCAGCAAAGGGAACTGCCAAAAGAAAAGGCTTCTGTAGATTAAGTGAAGCAGACTATTTTTATATTTTGAAAACCTCATTATTTTATGTCATTATCAGAAATATAATGTTGTTGTTATTTTGTTGAGAAAATAGGTATATTTCTGCAAGTCAGAAGAATGCAGGATTAAGTGCAGGATAAGATTATTTTTGTAACTTTCTTTTCTTAGGGCTCAATGTTGGTGCAGTAAAATGAAGGAGATTTATATGTCTATTGTCAGTTTTCAATAATGTGTATGCCTTATGTATGTTCAGAACATGTGATTGAAAGGAGCAAATTTTTATGTTGACAAGCATTCAGATTAAATGCTAATCTAATGTAAACCTCCTGCCTTCCTGCTGACTGATGGTAACAGGGGCCAGGTTTAATTCCCAGGGGTTCTCCTTCAGGTAATATCCAAATACATTAATAAGAATATGGGAGGTTGGATTAAACCAGCTGGGTGCATAAGGGACAGCACTTCCCCACCTGCACACCTGGCAATTCCAACAAATATGGGAAGAAAAGAGAAGGATAACAGATAACAAAGTTACTGGGTATTGCTCTGCAAGCCAAACCATGTCCAATTCCTTGTCCTTGCTGAAGTGTGGTGAGGACAGCCCAAATCTTCCATACTGGACTGGTTACTGGCAGTCAGTAGCTGAGCTGGTCGCCAGTCATCGCATCATGGAATCACTACAGTTGGAAAAGACTTTTAAGATCATCAAGTCTAGCCATCAACCCAGTCTCCTCTTCCAGTTTCATTGCTTTTCCTGCCTAACAACAATGCTGATGCCTTCCAAGGTGACCCCACCTCCCTGGCAGTTCCTGCTGGAGATCAGGTAACCCCGTATCCGAGCTGCTGTTCCCACCAGGCACTGATGGAGGAGGATGCTGCTGGCCACCAGCTGTGCCTCTGTGTTCCCCTCCTGCCTCGCTGTCCCCTGCCTGCCCCTGAGCTCCCTGACTGACCTTGGCTTAGCTGGATTAGATCCCTTCTGCTGAGTCCTCCACTTTAGCAGGTGGACACCACCTCGGACATCTGTCCCTGGGGAGTCTCTGGAGGCTGGGACCTTCTGTGTCAGGTCACTGGCTTTTCAGGAAGCTCTGAAGATTTGAGTACTAATTCCTTAAGTCACTCCTGAACCTTGTAAGAATTCCTGCTTGATTCAATCCCTGCTGCATCCTCTCATCTTTATTCACCTTCAGCACTCCAAGCAAAGTAGTTGAAGAGGAAAATGTTTTAAAGCAAACTGCTTTTGATTTCAAATTTTGTTTCCAAGCATTACTTGTTCATTTACTTCTCTGCTTGCCTATTCTGGGCTGTAGACAGAAAACACAGACTTAAATCAATCTTCTTGAGAGGAGGAGTTTCCACCAGGGAAACTCGGGTCCTTTCAGACCTGGTATCCGTTGTCCAGCTGTAAGATGAAGAAGAGAGGGCAAGTTAGCTCAAAAGTCCCATCCAATAGATTACAGCAGTTTAGTAGTCAATCATATACATCATATGAATTTCATATCACAGTTATCTAAAAACAGTCTCGAAGTGTTACAAAAGCCTTTCCTTAAGAAATCTTCTAGACTGATAGGAAGCTCAGTTAGACTCATACAACGGGTGGATGCTGGAGGGAATTTTGTTTTTGTGCAATTTCACTGAATGTGGGGGTATTTTTTAACTTTCTGCAATTCCACAGCTCAGATACTCAGCAAGAATGCTGAGTTTTATGGTTACAAGAATGTGTATGTGCTGTAGGCTTAAAGTATGAAATCAGATGGCTTTCACTTCACAAACACCAAACCTGCTGCACAAACCAGATGCTAACACACTGAGAAGCTTCATTCAGAAGATGAAGCAGCAGCATCTGTCTGTCCCCGAGGCAGAGAAGGAAACTTTTTGCTGTGTAGCACCTGAGAATTTACAGTCTCTGAAGACACAAACTGGCATGATAGAGCTGAACAAAGAGAGGACACTTTTAAGCTGTGGCACTTTTCAGAGGGATTGGGTCCTCAGTACCACTTGAGAGACATTACAGAGGGGCAGCCTCTAATCCCAGTTGGAGAGCAGAACTGCTGGATGGTAGGAAATGTGTGTGTTTGCTCTGAAAGTGTGGAAGCAGAAATAATAAAGCTTATTTCCTGATCTATTTCTTATTCCAAATGGTCTTAGATGAGACTATGAATTTCAGCTACACCATTCAGTGTTCTCACTTTCGCTGTGCTCTGCTGTAGATGGTGAGGAAGGATTGGTCAGGTCTCATGGAACTGATGATGGTCGTTTGCTCAGCTTCACTGACAGGGCTCCACTTCGGAGGCCCAGCACCCATCCCCTGCCAGCCTGTTTTTGCTGATGTACATGGCATCATCTACATGCAGCAAAGGATCAAAAGAATTTCCTTTACACCTTAGTATTCCCCATCACGGAATTTCATCTGTTTTACCTAGAGGATATTTTTGTCTGCCTAGGGCTTGTCACCGTGATGATGTAACAAGTTTACATTGGCTGAGAAATTTCTGTTCAAACTGGCTGCAGCCCATGAGGACTTAACTTCCCTTCTGTTTCCAAAATAAACTTGCTCTTTGGTCACCTTCAGAGTCATGAAACAGAATCTACACATTCCCACATCCAGCAGGTTCAACAATTCCCACAGTTGCTGGATGTTTTGGATCGTGAGTCTCGGTGCACAGAAGTACCTGCTGACATCAGTGTGGGGTGAAGCAAAACTGCAGCCACCCCAGACTCCTAGCAAAGTCTCGGCTGTGCTGAGCTGGCCAAGCAGAGAGAATGGGCAACTCCAGAATTCCCAAAAGGACTTGTAGGCATGAAAGAAAAGCTGTAAGAGAAGAAAGTTCCTTAAAACCCTGCGGTCTTCTCTTAAGGATTCTTGGATTAGGCTTGGTACTTTTTCAACCATTTGGGCCTTCTTTTAATATTCAGTTTTGGTGCAGATCATCCCATAGGTTTAGAAATGGTGTTTTGATTTGAAATCAAGCAGCCCTGAAAGGAAATACTTGGATGTGTTAGTTGACAAGAAGCTCAGCATAAGTTGGCAATGTGTGCTCAGAGCCCAGAAAGCCAAGTGTGCATTGATGTGCTTTCATTGTGCATCAGTGTGCCAAATGTGTCCTGGGCTGCATCAAAAGCAGCGTGGACAGAAGGTGAGGGAGGAGTCCTGTGAGATCCCAGCTGGAGTCCTGTGTCCAGCTCTGGGGCCCCCAATATATGAAGGACATGGGCCTGATGGAGTGAGTCCATGGAGTAAGTCCAGGGGAGGCCACGAAGACACTCTGAGGGCCAGAGCTGCTCTGTTGTGGAGTCAGGCTGAGAGAGCTGGGGTTGCTCAGTCTGGAGAAGAATTGGGGGAGCCCTTAGAGCTCCTTCCAGTGCCCACAAGAGAGCTGGAGAGGGATTTTTACAAGAGCCTGTGGTAATAGACAAGGGGGAAATGGCTTTAAACTAAAAGAGAGCAGGTTTAGTTTACACATTGGGAATGAATTTTCTTGGAGGGTGGTGAGGCACTGGCACAAATTGCTCATAGAAACTGTGGATGCTTCAACTCTGGAAGTGTTCAAGGCCAGGCTGGATGGGCTTGGAGCAACCTGGTCTAGAAAAAGGTGTCCTTGCCCACAGCAGGGGGTTGGAACTAGATGATTTTTCAGGTCCCTTCCAACACACAATTCTGTGATTCCATGAAATAAGCAAGTCTCTTAACATAAGAATTTTGTGCTTCCAAGATTCCTAGGATAGTATTTTAAATGCAGTATTTGTCCACATGCACAGAGCACACCATGAAGAACCAGTGTAATCTGTTGACCAAACTACTAACAGCTTTTAGCAGGTGTCTTGCACTTGCTGTGTCTGCTCCAGTTACCCCACATGGCACTGCCCTGTGCACAGGTAAGTCTTTGCTGCTCGCCTGGGAAACTGGAAGAACTCCACAGGTCTGCATGGTGCAACCTGAGACTGAGCATACTTCCCATAGGAGACAAGTATCTTTTGTCAATCTAACACAAATAGTAACAATTCCAAAGTAAGCAGCTAATTTTTACACTCTTTGGCTGCATAACAGAATTATGGAAGCAGCATTTGAGGCATGAGAAATTCAAGATCAATGTGTTCTGCAGAACCAAGAGTGTTTAGCCCTGACCCTCTCCTCCCACGGGTTAGTGGGATGCTAGAACAGGAACAGGCATGAAAAAGGACTGTGCTGTCAGGCAGCTGTGAAGAAATATGGACCATCTCCAGCATCCAGCCTGCTTTGAATCCACATGCAGTGCTGAGGTTTCAGTGACTTTCTGGTAAGGACAGGTGTAATCATAGTCCACCTTCTGATGAAACAGTGACCATTACTGAGAAGAGATGATTTTTATGTAAAGGATTGAGCCCACAACTGCCAAATTATTTCACCTGTTTTCCTCCTTCTCTATTCATCAAAAGCTGTAGCTTTTCACCACCCAACGCTGAGTACTCTCTGCAGCTTTTGCTAGTGTTGTATATTTAATGCTATATTTTTGTAGATAGATTTGACAGTGGCTAAATTTCCAAATAGGCAATAAAAAAAGAAAAAAAGAGATTATCTTAGTCCTGAGACAGCAGTTCCAATTCTATAATCTAGTTGCTTGATGCCTTCTCACACAGTAAGTGCCACTGTGAAAGCCTGATAAACTGCTTAAAGTTATCATGCTGTGATTTTATGGGGAGCAATCTTGGATTAGTCTTTTCTTCAGTGCTGCAATCCATGTTACATAAACTTGTGCTTACATAAACTTTTTCCCTTTTGCATTTTCTCTCTCTCTCTCACTACAAAAGCCCATAGAACATTTTCTTCTCAGACTTTAGCTGGATGCTGTCATCACAAAAGATGGGACACGTGGCAACCACTTCCCCAAATCCACAGAGATGGAAGCAGAGAGATGTTATGGGTAGGTACAGGAGGGGAAAAGGATCTTACTTCCACTCAATATGGATATTTCACATGATCCTACTTTGTCCCAAACTCCTTGACCTTACACTGATGCTTACACCAGTGCAAACCCAGGTACACTTCTGCAGGCACTGCTCCTAAACAACAACAGCGTAATATATCAGGCTTTGGCAGAAGACAGGAAACAGGGGACAATGCAGCATTTTCAAAGATTTATTATCCAAGTTTACTATTATCTAAAAACACCAATGTATTAAAGACCAAGATGGAAACTTGAGCTCAGGAACTTGTAAGAATGCACATTTTCAACCTCATCTGTACTGCAAGAAGCATAGTTAAAAAACACTGCTCAGTATAAAAAAAAGTTAGTATTTCCAAGGATCAAATAAATAATTTACAATGCAACAAAAAAATTACAGAAATCGCACAGAGATTTGAGACTGTTGATAATTTGCAGTCCCATACAGTAAACATAAAAGCCTCCCATCATCAGACAGGCATTGCAAAACCACTGTCAAAAACTAAATTTTATTGCTGGGCTGTTCTGAAGAGCTGATGCTGTCCAAGGTCTTGGAGGAGCAGTCCCTCAGAACTTCCAGAGAACTGGTGATATCCAGGCTTTCAGACGAAATGGATCTACACCCCTGTGTGGAACTGATGATGTCCAGAGTTTTGGAGGAGCGGGCACTGTAGCCTTTTGCAGAGGCATCTCTGATGAGGATCTCCTGGGTGGATGTAAACATTAAGGGGATGAAGCCCTCGCTGTCTGCCGTGAGAACGATCCAAGAGGAACCTGTGAAGACAAGCACATGGCTGTTGAAACATTTTTGTGTAATTAGGGTATGTTTAAGGTAAAAAACCAAATTTCTTCTAGAATGAAATGCTTCTGTATATTTACAGCTTTCTAGAAAAGAAAAAGTATGAAAAGATACAGGTACAATCTCAAAAATAAAGGACACTTGGCAACTATGATGGATTTTGCCACTAGGAGATGAGACAATAATAAATGCACGCTTCAAATGAGGAGGAGGAATGAAATTCTGAACAGAATTCCTAAGCATTAACACTTGGTTTTAATTAGGTATTGACAAGCTACTTCACAGTGCTAAAGCTGTGCAGATACTATAAAAAGCAGAGACAATTAAATGACAAATTAATGTAATAAAGACCATTTAGAAACTGCTTTTATTATGTAATTTCACTGTACTTAATTCCAAGAAATACAAGGAAGGAATACTTTACAATACTGTACAAACCCAAAATCTCTGGTCCATTTGCTATTTGACTTCATCACTACCTTTTTTCTTTACTGTTTGAATCTGAAACCCTGACTTCTACCAATATGGATAAACTAGAAACTTTTTATATTTTTATCTATTCAGCTGATGAAGCAAGAAAATAGAGCTCATGAGGGGTAAGGGAATTCAGAAAAGCATTTCCAGCTGTTTGTAAATTTACATTATGTAACTTTACATCACAAGTAAGGTCACGAGAAGATTGTAGCTTAAAAGCACACAACCCTCTAATCTTTTGGCTTAATTTTGGACCAAACTTGAAAATCAATACAACTCAGGATTCGAAAATACCATTCCTGCTTTGCATCTGCATATTTCAAACAAACATATTCCATCAACAATTCCTTAGGAGGAATAAAACTTGGACAATGGCAAGAACAGCAGCCTTAGGCTTTGGGATGGTTGCCCAGCGATCTGCAAGCAGGCAGAGAGCAGATACAGGGGGCAAGTAGATGGAATATAACACAGGGAATACCTGTAGTAGTGAGAAATCATATCCCAAAGTGTGTTTTCTACCTCTGCCCAGAGTCAGACACTCAGAATTGACACATACACAGACATGTGGGATGGGCACGGCATGAACTGGTAACAGCAGAGGAGAACACAGCAGTAAGACAGGCAGTTTTCTTCACAGCAAAACCCTGATGTGAAATGCACTGCTGAAGTATACAAAGCTGCTTCTGTGCTACAGGATTTCCTAAAGCAAGACTGGATGCTGGAGTTACAGATTCAAATATTCACGGTACTCCCAAAACCACCAGTCAACCCTACGCTCCTTGTTACTCAGACTTCTCTCTATAGAGCAGCTGAAAACAAGTAAAACACTGGCTTGAAAGCAATTTTCCTGTATAACTAGTTACTTGATAAGGTCATCAATATGTAAGTTTGCTCTTCTTTTTTTTTTAAATGCAAACATGTTTCTCAGTAAAAGAAGATTCAGAGAAGAATTTTTACATTATTAAAAAAAATTAAGGTAAAATTTTATTAAACTTTCATTATTTATTCCTTGGGCTTTTCCTGGGATGGAATATGCATATTACTATTGCTCACTAAGATGACACACAGAATCACAGAATGGTTTGGGAAAGAAGGGACCTTAAAGCTCATCCAGTTCCACTCCCCTGCCATGGGCAGGAACACCTTCCACTAGACCAGGTTGCTCCAAGCTCCATCCAACTAGGCTGTGGGACACTTCCAGGGATGGGGCAGCCATCTCTGGCAATGTGTTTGAAGTGTTTGTACTCTTGGATAATCCCAACATACCGTGCTGCATTTCTACAAGGGAGATGTTGAATATCTGCTGGACGATGTTTAGGCGGAGTTTACCACCACAGAGAAGAACAGCCCGACTTTCATCTGCATCACTTCTGGAAAGCTGCTTCTGAAAATGCAAGATACAGTCATTAGCTACTGCGATGTATAGTTAAAATGGCATTAATCAAAACAGGATCACAGATGTGTCTTCAGTGGCATTATTTACAGAAAGTCAAATGCTACACACATTCAGGCCCGTTTGCAAGATTTACCCTTTGAAGTCTCAGCTGTCAAAGTGCTGATGTGTGAGTGACAGCAGCAAGGAGCAGAGTTTATCCAGCACATCGGAATGGGAGAGACAATCATGCACTGCTGCTGAAGAAACCATGAGCTTCATCCACAGCACAACTGTCATCCCCATCCTTCCATCATGAGGGATATTTCCCCAGGGAGCTTGTAAAGCTACAGGTTTTCTATCCCCACCTTCCCCCACCCATCCCTGATCCAAAATTTCAGAAGTAAGAACTCCTGGTCATGAATGCTGGGGTGAGGAACAGACTCACAAGTCAGAAGGGCTTATCTGTCCCACTCCTAACCATCACTGCCTCAACCCTTAAATCCAGAAAGCATCTTCAAAGAATATGCCCAGCTGGGCACAGCAAGCCAGTTTTTAAATCTGTTATTACAATTATTAAATGTTTACAATGGGAAATAGTTAATAGAGTGAGGGAATATGATCTAGAAATTGAGTTCAATGCTACAAAAGTTGGCAATTTTTTGCAATAATAAATCTTAAAAGTAAGAGCTAATTGAAAGGAAAATGGCAGCTTAAATTACTTTGAATATTGACTAAGGTTTATTAATTTGAATTCTAGAAATGATGTAGTAGATCTCTGCCAGGTTTTGATAATCAGGTAATTTACCCTTTCTAGCATAAGATTTGCAAGAGCAAATCTTTCAGCCAAAAAAAGTGTTTTGCACATGAAATTTCACTTTAAATCCATTTTTAAGCTATGTTAATGGAATTATCTATTGTGTCCCTAAAGGTCTCTTTCCTCTTTGGATGGTGCTCTCAATGCTAATTAGCAACATTTCTGTTTCAAAGCCAGGCAATTTGCTTTTGTTTCAGTCTCCATTATTTTAGTTTTCCTCACAGGAGAGCGGGAGATTGATACCAATTCCCATACATGAAAATCTTCACTTGCCTAAATTTCTATACAGAACACTTTAGAAGTTGCCTAGGAAAATAATTCCCTTCCTAGATCTCTATAAAGAGCTTTAATTCTGCAGCTGGGCTGCAACATGTGGGTCCCTCTGGAGTCCCAGCAGCCTCACTGCAGAGCTGAGGGGTTTGGCCCAGTGTGCGGTGGGGCAGGGAGCTGCACATTCCTGGATATCCCATTGCTTCAAAAACCCTGGAAGCCTGCAGAGTAATGGGATTTATAACCATATATAACTACCTGCAGGAACAAGATGGAAATCTAATCCTACTGACTGTTACTGGAGCATTACAAAGAACATACAGCCATAAACAGGTTTCACCATTAAGACTTCCAATATTAAAATTACCTGGCAGGTGATGTTAATAAATGAGGGTTCCTGAGCAGATGGGTACACTGGAAGATTTTTCTTCCCAGATTTTAGCAACTCAGTTAATTCAGAAAGATGGTGCTGCAATTCTGTGAAGTTACCAGACAATTTTTCCACATTTTTCAAAAAGTAACTCGCCTCCTTCTCACTGAACAGGTTATTCTTGTAAGAATTGGGTATTTTGGAAGCTGCCTCATGCTGCCTTTTTGGGGATGTTGGCTTGTTTGAAGTGTTAGACAGTGCCACGCTCCGATTAACTGGCTCAGCATCCAGAGTCTCAACAGCTGGAGGAAAATTCATGGAAATCTTTTTGTCTTTGAAGTCGCTGATGTTCAACACCAAGTTTTGTTCATAAGCAGGACTCTTGATTTCTTCAATGAGTTTCCTTCGGCTTGTAGGGGACTGAAGGGCAGCGCGATCTGGTATCAGGAGCCCACGGCTGAGAGGGTGCACATCTCTAGAGGGATCATGAGTAATGTTGGAAAGGTTCAAACTGGAACTGCCATCAGCTGACACAGACTTGGAAGGACCCATTTCAAGTATCAGTTCTTTAATCATCAATCGGATCATGTATTTGTCTGATCTTGAAGAAGGAAGAAAAGCAGGGTCAGTGAATTTTTGTCTTCCAACCAGTATCAGTAACAATTTATTGGTCAAGAAGCACAAACCCTTCGGCTTCTCACTTTTCTCTAGCTGAATTTGTTGAATATTGGGTAAATTGGATGAAGTCAGTGAATAGACTAAAATAACATTACAAGTATTGGAGGCAACAGATACAGTTTGAGTTTTGGAGTCAAAAGCCACTATATCAGGAACAAGAATGCCTGGGATGCTTACTTTTTTAGTAGACGTAACCTTTCTTTCAAAAGTCACCAAGATGAGGTGTGAGGAATCTTGGCCACTTCCCGTCAGGTAGTCCTTGGGCCTCAGGTGAAGGAGAGGGCTGGAATCAGCACTCTGCTTGCTAGAAAGTATGTGAGTTAGATCCACAGGAGACGTAACTACAGACAAGGGCTTCTCAGAGTCCAGTGACTTCTTCCCTCCATCCAAGGAATACTCTTCCTCCCCACACAAGCTGGACTGCGAGGGGAAGGACTCTGTTTCAACGCTCGATGGAACTTCGAAGGCAGCACCGGCATTTAAGCCACAGATCTTGTCCAGAGGGAGCTCGGTGGCAACAGCCACTTGTAAATTCTGCGTGGCTTCCACAGCACAGATGTAGCCTCCCACATCAAAGATTGGGCAAAAAGAGCAAGCGCTGAGTGTTTTCTGAGCATCATCCCAAATGTAAGAATGGAGGGCACTGCCCACCCCCACAACCAAGCGGTTGCCTTCCTTGGTCCAACAGGCGCAGTGGATGAGCCCACTGCCCTTGATGTCCGCATTAATTCTGGAGTTGCCAAGGTGGACAGAGGGCAAGACGGAGGCGTCCCGGGTTGTCAGCACGGCCAAGACCTCCTTGCTGGGATGCCACACGCAGCCCTGGGGGAGCACGGGATAGGGCTCACTGATGTCACAGATCTGGGAAACCAGGAGCTTGTTCCTGTCGGCGCCGTTGAAGCAGAGCTGCCAGATGGTGATGTGCTTTTTGTGCTGCACCGCGAGCAGGGCCGGGGCCTCGGCAGGACACGGGCCCCAGTACAGCCCATGCACGTGTTCAAACTGACCCACCACGCTCGAGTCACCGAATTTGGGCTCTCCGTCCTGCAGGAGCAGCGCAGTCAGGATCACCTGCTTGCCGTCCGTCCAGGCCAGCCCGTGCACGGGGTGAATGGCCTGGTGTAAGGCGTTGAGGCCAGTTCGCAGGAGCTTCGCCTTTCCCAGCTCCATGACTTTGAAAGTGGAACATCTACACAGAACAGAATGAGAAAGAAAAATAAATTATTGTAGAGGATACAGGACAGTACCTGGATGATTATTTACCTGATGACCCTGCCAGTGCTGAACTCTTCCTTCCAGTGAAGTCAATATAAACATAATGTTCACCTACACTTAATTCCCAGCCCAGTTATTTTTTTATGATGTTTCCACCACGAAATACAATTTTAAGAGAAAAAAACTTTGCTATTTCTATAGGCTTACCATCAGATTTCTGCTGCATTTTTATCACAAGACCAGTTCTTTCATTCTCATCAGTAATTTGGTGTTCTCAGAATATTTTCTATTTATTTCAATATCAACAATTCTCAAAATATCGCTGCTCACTCTCAACTTCCTGGAGCACTTGTGGCCAGATGAAGTAATCCCTTACAAGTATAACCAAGCATTAATGTATTATCTACAAATCTGATCCTGTATTAAGCGTGTGAGAATGAGGCATTTGGATGGTTATCCCAGAAAGCTGTCTAAGAAAGCAAATGCAATTTTGAAGAAAATTAGGATGAAAGCAGACTCTTCCGATGAAACAAAAGAAAAAAGAATTTAAAAGAAGACATACACAAGGCATCAACGATTTGGAAAACTTGAAGATTTTACATGAATTTCTAGTTTTTGAGCTGTGAGCAGTCCCTACTCTGTGCACAAAAGCTGGTTCAAAGGAACCAATGGTTTCCTAATTTCAGATCTCCACATAATTTGGCTCAGATGTAAAGCCATGGCACAGAATGAGTTGCAGTTTTAGTAGGAAACATGCAGAACAAGAAGAAAGATTTTTGACAGTAAAAACTGTCCAACTGGGGGAGTTTATCAGAATGTGCAGGGCCTGGCACCACTCAGTATTTTAATTATTTGTGGATGACCCTAAACTTGCAGGAAGAGGATTGTAAGAATGGATTTCAAAGATAAAAATTGTGTAGAAAGTTATGTTATTATGACCAAAGTAATTTCTTCTCAACCTAATAACAAGTGTAAAATCATATACTTAGTTAACAAAAACCCACCAACTTGGATACCTCTCCAGGAAAAATTCCCTAGGTAGAGCTATAGCAAAAAAGGATCTGGCTTACAATGAATCACAAACTGAATATTTCAGTAATGTGAGATATGTAGCCAAGTAAGAATAATTCATTCGGGAATGTTTTAAGAGGAATGGAGATACACAAGGGAGATTATTGCTCTACTTCCTCCCCCAACATCTCCACTGAACTTACTTCTGAGTTCAAGGCTGATGGAAATGCTCAACAAAGCTAAGGGATCAGAGAAACACAGGAAGTGGGTTCTCTGTCTGGAGAAGACTGTGAGTGGGAACTTGAGAATATTCACCAGCTCAGTGACAGAGCATCCATCCACTTGTCTCCAGGTATACTCTGGAGAGCATGATAATAATCAGCTTAGTTTCAACAAAGATTTAGGTCAGCTATTAAGGAAAACTTCTGACTATATGTGATAGCTAAGCATTGAAGCAGGTTACCTTGGAGAGGAGGGGAAGGCACTCCATGAATTTCATAATCTGTAAGAGCCAATTAAGGAAATGTCTGTCAGGGATAAGTTTAAGTACACTGAATCCAGACTCACAGGAGAGCACTCAAGATACTTCCAATGCAACTTCTCCACCATCTACCTGGTCTTACCTCTATAACCAACCTCAGTCCTGTTAAGCAGCCACTAGTTACAGGAAAATTAACACTGGATATTTGCTGTGCTCAGAACCCGACACACTGCTGGGCAATACTTACTGATGGCAGGGAGATGCAAGATAGAGGGCCTCGTAAGATGCAAAAAGATGCTAAAGCCTCCTGGGCCGTCTGGAGAGGTTCCTGTGTCACAACGGGCGTTTGCACTACCCAGCTGCCCTGGAAAAGCAAAAAGAGCAAGAGACCCATTGGCCAGTGCATTCCTGTGCCCAAACCCACACCGCCTCCTGCAGCGCCCGGCCCAGCCGCAGCCCCCCGGGCAGGTGTCACATCACAGGCCGGGTGCTCGCCGAAATGCGGCGCCCGTCCCAACCCCAAGGGCAGAGGAGCCGCTGCAGGGATCCCCCCCTGCACCGAGCGGCCACGGCAGCAGCGGCCGAGGGAGCCCGCACAAACCGCCCGCCCGCACCGGTACTCCCCGCCTCCCCGGCGGCCCGCCCGCCGCCTCTCCGCCCCGCCGCG